>BSYO01000015.1:4172608-4616597 GCA_033239525.1 Nepenthes gracilis | reverse complement strand
CGTTTTCGCTTCCATCGCTGTGATCTGCTCTGTTGTCTGGGTTGGACTGTTGATGGCGTGGGATTCCATGAAAGAGTTCTTTTCCATAAAAAGTGGGTTGGTTACTGCAGTAAGCATGTACTCCTTTTGTTATTGTGGCCATGGAGTTTCCCCACACTTCGCAATTCCATGAAAGACAGAAGCCAATTCTGGTAGAAGGCGTCGAACTCAGAAAATTTGATTTCGCGTTGATAAAATAAGATCCTCACCGTGAATTAGAGTAGTGGTGTCTTTAACTAAAATCGGCCATTTCGAATTTATTTACAAATTAAAAAAATTATATGACAAGAATTGGACGGTTGGTTTTGCCAATGGTACAATTTAATCGTTCGGATTGTAGAAGTAGGATCCTGCTTTGTCAAAAATCCAAAATAAGACCCCCAGTCAGATAAGGCATGAGTACCGCCATCTTATTCTCATCGTCTAAGATTTCGTATATAACTAAATATTAAGATTAAAAATAAAAAAAAATGATAAAAAATTATACTAATTATTATAAAAATTTGATATAATTTTTATTTATTATGTTCTAACTTTTAATCTTAACTTCTATATTTATAATAAAATTAAGATAATGGAAGATTCATGACATAATTTCATCGATTATTATAAAAATTTGAAATAAATTTTCCACTTTGTTTCGTTTCTTTTAATCTTAGCCTTGAAATATATGAGAGAGTCAAGAGAAGAGGATGAGTGTAACACGCCTGTGTCCGAATTCCTTCTCCACCTTTCCTTTTTAGCAAGTAAATATACTAAAAAAACATATGGTATTATGTAAAAGTGTAAGAATGATTTTTATCAGAATTTACAAAATTAATAATAATAAAATAATAAAAAATTATGTAATAGTTATAAAATATTGATTTATAAAATTAAATCTTTAGACTTAAAATATTGACTGTGGCATGATGATGAGAAATAGTTATAAAAAGCAGAAATTTTGAGAATCAAATTTACTATCACTTCATCGATGAAGTGACGATATAAAGCCTAAAATCTAGCTTGCAAACCAATATCCATGGTGTCGTCACTTCATCTCAACTTTAACAACTTGATCAATAAAATTTTAATAAATTAATAAATATAAAAACTTAATAAATTATTAAATACGGATCTAAAAATAATTGTATACAATAACAAAATACCATATGGTAACATAAATAATATAACCATTTATATTTATTTTTATTTTTTAAATATATTAATTTGTGACTTTTAGATTTTTCATTCAAGGATTACGGATACTCTATTATTGTTTATTGTGATAGAGCACCTTTCATCCCAGCCAAAGGGGCGTGCGCCTAAATGACCCGACATAGGCTCTGTGCTACAAAATTACGGTCATTCGGATAAAATCTAACGGCCGCTCGACTTTTTTTTTTGTTTAATAATTAAAAAAAAAAACATCGAGCAACAGTTTGATTTTGTCCAAGAGGCCGTGATTTTGCGGCATAGGACCTGTGTTGTATAAGTGTGGCACAATCCTCCTTGGCTACCCTTATCTCCAAAATAAGTAGGGTTTGGTTACAACTGAATATATAAATAGTATTATTATATTTATATAGATACCATCTTCTATTAACTTCATTGCAGGTTCTAATCACTTGCTTTTCCTTAAGTACTCTCGGCTATGGATCAATGGCAATCCTGGGCTACCTAATGTACGGACAAAATATCATGTCTCAAGTGACTTTAAACCTTCCTCTCAGAAAAATTAGTTCCCGGATATAATTTATACAGCCTTGATAAACCCGCTAACCAAATATGCACTAATAATCACTCCGGTGGCAACTCCATTGAAGAAACTCCCTTGTTTTCTCAGAGCGAGATCGTCCCGATGTAAGTGAGCCAAAAATTGTTCTTGTGTTAAGCACTCTTATCGTGGCACTAACTATCCCATTTTTGGTTCTAGTAATGTCATTTATTGGATCATTTTTGGGTGTCGCGGTTGCCATATTATTTCCATGCATATGTTATCTCAAGCTTAATGGACCTTGCGAGAAGATTAGGCTTAGGTGATAATCTTGGCTTTGGTTTGCCCTTTGGGGTCTCGGTGCAAGCGTAGAACTTATGACTCTGTGAAGGAGGAAATTATTGAAGAGCTAAAAAGTGAGTGATTTATTTTATTTTACTTTATTTTAGATTTTTAAGTGAAGAAAATGTAATTTGTTACAATAAATTTTGACTTAGGGTTTCAAAAGGTCTCAGAATTCAGTGATGATAGTGTTGCTCTTGCAAGAGTTTATGAGCAAGTTGAGCACTTCTTGTAATGGAGTTAATGCTAACACAATTCATCTATTTTAAAAGTTATATAAAAGTTGTTCATTTAATTTTCTTATTTAACAAGTATGACTTTTTGCTATTATGTGTTTGTAGTTTAGAGGCCCTACATCACACTGATCGCGGCACAAATCTTGCACCATCTGGGTAAAATTGGACGGCGGAAGACGGCTAAGCTTTTTGTTATTAATTTTCAAACGAAAAAGAAAAAAAAAAGCCACACAACCTTAGCCATTGGATTTCATCCGGACGCCAAGGTAGTGCTATGCAAGCCCTGTGCGGCCAGCTCAATGTGTCTAGCCTTACCTCTTGTATTATCACTAAAGATGAGACTATACGCTCAAATTTTGGTCCAAGCTCACAAAATGACAGCAGTGATTCTTTGTTTTAAAACATTTATATGCTGTTTCTTCTTGATACAAAAGTTTTATAGAATATTCTTTAATTTTTTAAAATTATTTTTAGATAATAGAATATAATTTTATCTGTCTATTTTTATACGAAATCACTAATATAGATAGATAAAAGAAATATTACATCATCAAGACCGTTCCAATATGAATGAAAGGTATATCCTCAATAATATTCTTTTTATTAACTAATATGAAATTTTTTTCTAAATCTTATTTCTTTTTGTTTGGTAATATATATATATATATATATATATATATATATATATATATATATATATATATATATATATATATATATATATATATATATATATATATACGAACTATTAGTATATGTATAAATTGATAAAATATTATAATATTAAGGATATTTCAATTGTGTTATATATATATATATATATATATATGGGCCTATTAGTATATGTATAAATTGATAAAATATTATAATATTAAGGATATTTCAATTGTGTTAATCATTCTTTCTCCATTTAGTGAGACATAACAAGTAAAAAATGATCGAAAATTTTTTGTTTTAATAATTGTCTTAATTTGCAAATTGATTAGACTATATCTTTTTAGAACAAATACCAAGAAAATCAAACTAATTACCCTAGTGAGCACCCATCGGTAAAGAGATTGGGAATTTTGAAATCCATTTTAAATATCTAAAATCACATCAGAATACTTTTTAACGAGAAAGTTTCATGAAATATTATTTCGTTACTTTTTAAATATTCTCTTTTTTTTTTGGTAAGTTACTTTTTAAATACTCTCAAATGATATAATACAGTTTAATCTATTTATTTTTATATAAAATCGGTAGTATTGATGCGTCGCAGTTCGATTTGAGCAGTTAGTTCTCTTGGATGGATTGAACCGGTTTCGTTTCTGAGTGTGAGTCCTGCACACCGCTAAAGCAAACAAAGAGTGGCGTTAGCAGCGGATGTAATCCCCACCGAAAATACTCGATACTCAAGTCGGTAAAACGATCTTGAGAGGAAAAAAGCGAAATTGAGGAGAGTGAAGGGAAGAGTGTTTTGTTCAGGATGTCGAGAGAGGCCTTGGAAGACCTTTCGTATCTAGATGGTGGGAAGGCGGAAGACATTCTAGGGAGTCGAGCTTGTTTCTCAGAGCACTTAGGATTTTTTTGAGCGAAGGCAGACGTACCTAGAATATGGATTCTATGGTTTATTTTATAGCTGGGAGAATGATCATCTTCTTTGGAAGGCGTGATTCCTCCTATCTCTACCTTGGCCGGCTTGCCTTCTGGGACAGATGCCAGTTGCTAAGGTGGGCGTGATCCTTTCCTTCTGAGGAGGCCGACCGCTTTCCAAACTAACGTCCTTCCTTTTCAGTACATTGCCGTTGGGTTACCTTGGCGGACAAGGGATCGGGAAGATTGGCGCTTTCCTTCTTTGAAGGACGCCAATCTTGTTAGCATTCTTTACGGTGTAGATTAGATCGTGGGGACGGCGTGGAGAAATTTTGTGGTTGGCCGTCGATTGATGGTGAGGCCCAAGCGGCGCAAACCCATCCCAGCACGTAGAAGGTGTCATTTGGGCCCGATGTGGCAGGGCGTGACGGTCGGCGTCTGGAGTCGGCCCAAATCCGGTGTCGGCCGCCTTCGTGGAGAGCAGAAAGTGGGCGATGATCAGTGATAGGTACGTGGGCGAAATGGAATAGGCCCGTCAGCATGTAAACCTCTAAAGGGCCAATTAGGTTGGGCAAGGGCGGTCAACATTGCGTTGACCGTCCTCGGAAAATGAGGTTAACATTAGGGCGGTTAGCAGCGGCGTTGGCCGTGCCGGACTTTTCAATTCACAGGCCCGTTTTCCAGGCGTCAAAAGAATGTTGACCGAACTTCTTAGGCTTTCGTTGACCTTTCTTTGGGCCAGCACATTATTGGTGTACCCATCACTAGCCCCCCATGCTGGTGGTCAGATTTCTGGCCTCCAGTATGTTCATGATGGGATGTCCTTTCTTACTTTGAGGATCTCGTGGAAATTCAGGAGAGTTTGACCGAAATTATTGACCGTTTTGGCCAATTCTGGAGTACCAGAATTGTGGCCAGTTACAGCGGCCAATTCGGAGTACGGGTGTTGGCCGTCTGGTGATTCAGTGCAATTGTTGACGTTTTTTGGCCAATTAGATGCGGAATTGTTGACCGTCCTGGTCAATTCCGGAGTACCAAAATTATTGTCTGTCTTTGGCCAATTCCGGAGTACCAAAATTGTTAACCATCCTGACCAATTCCGATTACGGAATTGTTGGCCGATCTGGTCAATTCGAGATCACCCGAGAATTGTTGATCGTTAAGTCAATTCGAGCACCGAGAATTGTTGACCGTCACAGCTGAGTGCAGGAGCGTCTTGTGTGTGCTTGATCGGTTTGCTTGGCGTGATGCGACCGTGTCTCCCTTTGGATGGGTGGAGATCCTGGTCATTAATGCACCAGAGATCCGTCCTTTTGCAGGGTCAAGTTAGAAGGCGACACGTGGCTAGATTGACGGCGTCCTTTGAGTGCTTGGCGCTTAAGTTTCCAATCCGAATTTTGAAGTCCGTTACACCTTCAAACCGTCATCTTCTTCGTTCTTACTTCTCAATTAAACGCCTTCAAAGAAACCCTAGAGCTTTCCTGATCATGGCTTCCGTGATGGACTTCTCGTGCATTACGAGAGAGAATGACATCAAGGCTCTGTGCGTCGAGTTTAACATCCCTAAAGAGATGGCTTGGAGGGTTCCGGGCATGGACGATAAAGCCTCTTTCCCACCGGAGGGGTATATTACTGTCTACGAGGCCTATCTGAGGAGCGGCCTCCGTCTGCCCTTGCCGGAGGAGTTGGAATCGATAGTGGCGGCTCTCACAGTGCCCATCGTATTTCTCCAGTACCAAGCGGTGAGGTACATTTGTATTTTATACATTTTTGCCAGCTTGACGAGAAGTGAGGATATGCGGGTTTAAAGTTATTTTTAAAAAGTGACCCAAGAGGAGTGGATCTCTTTCCCCGATGCGGGAATAAAAGTAAATAAGGCCATTAATGACTCTCTGAAGAACTGAAAAAATCGGTTCTTCTTTGTGAAAGTGGGAGAGAAATGACCCATTGCGAGGAATTGGGGCAGGGTTGCAGAGGTGCACCTTGGTGCGCCGTCTGCGACGGAAAGCGCCGCATATACATGGCTAACAAAGGCCATACGGCTTAGCCTTGACGAATTTAGGAGGAACTTCTTGGTTTTCCCGGAGGAGACCAAGAAGGTTGAATGGGGACCGCCATCGCCGGTTCAGAAGCCACACCCTCCGATTAAGATGATGAGGCCTGAAGACTCAAGGGGTCTGATCATCTGCCCAAGGCCTTCGGAGGAAGTCACTGAGAGGGTGACTGGCATGCCCTCATCGTCATCGTCACAGATTGATCTCGTGTTGCCCGGGATCTGAGGCGGACCAGCGGCCTCCCAGAGACGGAGGTCGCGAGGGACGAGGCCGGCGGATACGGAGGAGTTATTCCGGCCCAACTGCGGGAAAGTTGGTTCAGGGCGCCGCTGGATGGAGTACCAGCGGGCCCTAGCTCGCGACATGCTTGAGGGTTCACGCATTTATATTGTGGAGCCGTCGGCAGTGATCCACCACCGACTACTCCCGAAAAAGCCCGGGGAAAAAATCAGCTGCGACTACTCCCGATTAATTTTTATGGAGGAGCCCATTGCCGTTGATGATGATGAGTTTTTGGATCGCATTTTGGATGAGGCAGTGGTGTGTCCGGCGTGAGAGGGTGCTCCTAGCTCAACGTCTGCGATCCACTTTGTTGGACTGGCACGGAGTCCGGCTGTGAGGCCTCCTATAGGAAGACTTATGAGGTATGACTCTTGCAATGGCTCCCTTGTATTTCTTTCATATGTTCATAAGCTCACACTTTGCTTTTGTCTTTTGTTCAACCAAGAAGGTGGCCTCAGTGTCTCCCAGAAAAATGGAGCAGTAGCGAGCGTATCATTGCGAAACCAGGAGAGTGAGATAACTTTAGCTAGATGCCAAGGCGGCCGCCTCGGGAGGGCTCCGCGGCGAACAATTTTGCTCTTGAGGCTGTCATGGCGTGGAGGCGAAGAATGCCGAGGCCAGAGGCGGAGGTTGCTGGGCCGAAGGTGGAGGTTGCTGCCTAAGGAAGAGGATGGCCGAATGAGCCGAGCAACAAAAGCCTCACGAGATCGATCCGCGCCCCGCGAGGAGCGGGCGCTGCTCGGATGAGCCTCCATGAGGTTGGCGCACTACACGCCCGGCTGTTGGATGAGCTCAACATTGGACGTCACGTCATGCGGTTGGTCATTCTTGACTTCCCTGTGGAGTTTATTAATCAAAGGAACAGCACAGTGCAACGCAAGGAAGATCTGGTGGGAGAGCCTCGAGACAGCCAGGGTGGTCCACCGCCCTTGTAGCCTTTTGTGCCTCTTTTGCTGTTTTGAACTTTATGTAAATTGTAACATAATTTGCGAATAATAAAATAGAAGTTCTTTTCAGTTCGGTGTCCATTATCTTTTATTGCTTTGTGTATATTTATCTTTGTGGCGTCGGGCGACAACTTTAGTTGGCAGTTAGCAACTGTGAGTATCCAATGGAGCTGAGCCCCTTGGCTTGGCAGGTGGTTGCATTAACCAGTCTTGCGGTGCTGTACAAGTGAAAACTTGGGCAGTCAGTGTTAGAGAATGTATGCTTCTCGTTATTGTTTGACTACGCTATCCTTTTATGAGAAAGTTGGAGTGCGTGGGATGGCTTGACTGGTTGGTGGGCATTAGAGTAAGATCCTTAAGCCGAGGCGGATTTGTAATAACCAGCCTGGTGGCGCCATGCAAGTGAAGACTTGGGCTGCCAATGTTGGAGAAGAAGTGTTTCTCCCTTCGGCCAGTGGTTGGCTGACATTCTTGCTCCCGAAAGGACATCGTCGCGTGTGCCATATTTGCCCCCTAAGGTTTTTAGCCGCTGGGCCCACTTGGATGACCAAGGTTGGGTCGACCGCTATTGGGCCGCTCGGCTGACCGAGGTTTCAGACCGCTCATGGGCCACCTAGATGACCGAGGAGTTTCGGACCGCTTATGGGCCACCTAGATGACTAGGGTTTTAAGGCGCTTATGGGCCACTGGATGACCGGGGTTTCGAGACCACTTTTTGAGCCACCTAGATGACTAGGGTTTAACGAGAGGGTGAAGACCCTCCCGACTTAGGGGCAGTTTAGGTTGGGTAAAAACCTGCAAGGCAAACGCAGAAAATGCATACAAGTCCTAGGATCCTATATGCTAAGTAAACTTCTTATTTTACACTATTTACACAAGCATGCGAATGAATGCACATAAGTGAGTAAGTGCGTACCTGGGTTCCCTATTGAAAGTAGCGCTTCAGATGGGTTACGTTCCACATTCGTGGGACCAACTTCCCGTCCTGGTTCCGGAGTTTGTACGTTCTGTTGTGCAGGACGGCGGAGACAAGTAAAAGTCCCTCCTAGTTGGGAGAGAGTTTGTTTCGGCCGGCCCGCTTGCCTGTGGCCTCGATGTCTCGTAGGACTAGGTCCCCAACGTCGAATTACCGGGCTTTCACCTTTTATTATGTAAATGCCGGGTAACTCGATGTTGAATATATTCTTGTCATGATACCGGCGACATCGGGGCTTCCTCTAGCAAGTCTAAGTGCTCCCTAATTTTTGGGAGTTGATGCAGTAGGTGAAAAGACTCCACCTGAGACTTGGCAGGAGCCGATTCGTGAAGTATTATCGCTTCGAGTCCCGTAGCAGAGGTGAAGTGTCTCGTCGTGTTGGTTCCTTCGGGGTTGTCTGATAAAACGGGAAGGAGCACGAATGGGAGCTCGTCGGCCAGGGAGCCGCGTCCTCGAGCTTAGTTTTTAACCGTGGAGTAGCGTACGGTTTGTGACCTCCACCTGCCCGTTGGCACAGGGTATGCCCGCGAAGTGTGGACCCGTTTGATTCAAAGTGGTGTAATACTTGGTGAAGCATTTTAAAAAATGGGTCCGTTGTCGGTCCACCCAACCTGCGGGGCGTCAGTCAGACGATGCTCGGTGAAGGAACTCGAGCATTATGTTACGTGATCTTTACAAGCGGGGCTGCCTCGACCCATTTAGTGAAGTAGTCGATACCCGCGATGATAAACTTTCTACGCCCAGTGGCAATGGAAAATGGGGCAGTATCGAGCCCCTTTATTGCGCAAAGGGTCATGGAGCACAGGTGACTTGGGTCAGCGGATGGTGGTGGTGAAGGTTTTCATGAGCGCGGCTTTCACATTTCTTCACAAACTCAAGCGCATCCTTTTTCATCGAGGGCCAATAATAGCCCTGTCGCATGATCATGAAGGCCAGGTTTTTTCCGCCTACGTGCGATCCAGAAATCCCGAGGTGGAATTTGCTTAACGCATAGTCCGCCTCCTCAGGTGATAGACAGCGAAGCTACGGAGTCGAGTATCCGCGGTGATACAACCGCCCATCGACTACCGTGTACCAACCGGCTGTCTTCTTAATCCGCTTGGCCTTCTCGGCGTCCTCTGGGAGTTTTCCATCTCGGAAATCTGCATTGCCTCTGTTTTCTCTATGCTAGGAGCGTTCAGGATCTCCCGCATGTCCCTCGAATACTATTCCGGGTTCTCAGTAGCAGCGGCTTTAGCCAGCCGGTGTCGCCTTCAATTTTCGGCTCGAGGCGTGGCGCGGTCGGTTGTCAAAACCACAGACCCTCCTTTGCCTTTGCCGGTATCACGGCCAAGGAAGGTTGTTTGTCTCGAAGCCCCCGTTGACTTGATTGACGATTAGTTCGGTCCTGTGAACCTTGACCTCTTGGCCCGAGCACTCCTTTACTAACATAGCCCACTAAGCGACCCGTCGTGCTTCCTGCGACGTTATTGGTCATTTGAAATCAAGTTTGAGAGAATACTTGATCTCGGATCATCGAGAATTCGTTAAGATCACCCTTACAGCTCCTTTGTCCAGTGTCGGTGGACGATCCGTCCACGTGGGTGTCCATTTTGGGACCTCGTCAGGCTATTACTGCGCTTTTTGCGGGCTGTTCATCGTGAATTGGGGTGCGTGGTCTCAGCGATGAAGTCAGCGAACTCTATGCCTTTATGGCGGTGCGGGCTTGAATTCGACGTCGAACTCACCCAATTCATAGCCCCACTTCACGAAGCGACCCGAAAGCGTCAGTTTTAAGGTATGCCTTTGTTGGTGAGTCGTAAGGATCACTATGCGTCTGAAATCTTTGGCCTCAATTTTGGCTGCGAAGATAGCGCCAGATGCCATTTTCACAGCGGATAAGCGAGCTTCGTGTACCCGATCAATGTTTTGCCCATAGTAGACCAGCAGTGCTGGATCTCGGTTCACAGGCGCACGGGACGGAGGCGGGGACACTTTCGATGCGCCCGGGTAAAGTACAGCTCCTCCCGTCCTTGGGTGGCCTTTAGCAATGGTGGAGCTGGCAGTCTTGCTTTAACTCATTGAAGTAATTGTGATCAGGCATCCCAACGAAATCCGTTGGATTTTATCCTCTCGGGGTTTTAAAGAAGAGTGGTACTTGTCTCCAGACTTCGAGGAAGAGGACAAAGTTACCGCTAGCCCGATCCAATCGTGGGCGTCTTTTCACGTTTTGTGGGGGAGCCATGTCGACCGGGGCCTTAATCTTCTGCAGGTTTGCCTCGATCCCCATTTGGGAGGCAGTGAAACCCAAGAACTTCCCGTCTACCCGAAGAACGCACTTGGCTGGGTTTAGCTTCATTTGGTGCGGCGGAGCACTTCAAATGACTCTCCCGGATCACGTATGTGGTCGCCGAGTGACTCTACTCTTGATGAGCATGTCGTCGCGTAGACCTCCATGTTCGACCAATCGCTTTTCGAACATCCTATTGACTAGCCGGTAAGTTGCTCAGTTTTTTTAGTCAAAGGGTATTACTTTGTAGCGATAGGTGCCACACAGTCGTCATGAGCGAGGTATGCTCCTCGTCTTTCGGACTTATTCTAATCTGGTTGTAACCCGAATAGGCGTCCATGGCCCAAAGCTGGCTCATATCCGGCCGTGGAGTCGACCGGTAAAGTCGATCTGAGTAAGGAAAAGCGTCTTTGGGCGAGGGCTTTGTTGGCGTCGGTAAAATCGGCGCACATTAAAATCATTTTAGTTGCTCTTTTTGACCAGGACAGCGTTTGAGAGCCAATCCAGTGCACTGGACTTCTCTAATAAACCGAGCGTCAGTGGCTTTTTCACCTCCTCTCGGATGGCGTCGGCTTTTCGGAGGTGGTTTCCTTTGCCATCGTCGACCGGCTTTCGGTGGGATCAAGGTCGACTTGTGGACCATCACCTGGTGAAATCCGGGCATGCCCTTGGGGAGTCAAGCAAAAGGTCAGCGTTCCTTTGTAAGCGATCAATTCATAAGCGTAGTTGCTCGATGAGTGAGCGCCGATCTGGGACACATTTATCCGGTTCCCGGATCGGTGGGACAGGATCCGTGGCTTCGGCCCAGGCTGTGCACTGTTGGAGGTTGTCTCGTCCCGATGGTGAGTTCTCCACATCTGTTTGAGTTACGCCGCAGGGCAATCGGCCCATGTAAGTCCCACCACAGCCGGCTGGTCTCCCGAACCTCTCCCAGCGCCATAGGGCGTTGAAATTTTATTTTAAGGTGTGGAATTGATGTGGCCGTCCCAGCGTTGTTAGGCGCAGCGCACAATGTCGCGTTGTAAAGCGAGGCGGGTCAACCACTAGGAAGGTTAGCATGCGACTTGCTATTTTCGGGTAGGTGCCGGGGTGACTTCTGTTAGGCAGTCCCTTGGGACGCAGGTTCATTATCGAGGCGTATAAAGATCCTTGAAGGGTTTTAGTTGATACTTTTTAGGCCTAACCAAGAACGTGTCCAAGTAAAGCAAGTCTTTAGAGCTACCATTATCAATAAAGACTCGTTTCAACTGGTAGTTTGAAGTACCATCTGCAACAAGTGTCGAGATTACAAGGGGGTCAGCATGGGGGGAGATTACATGGTTTGAGTCACAATCACTGAAGCTAATAATGTTGTCAACTGTGCGCGGCTTCTTCCTCCCAGTCTGCTGCTCCTTGCTGTCCGTCGGGCTCCTAGCACGTCGGGTGGTGACCATGTTTACTACTCCTACCGCATGATCTGTTCGGGGAGAATTGCCCTACCCCCCTTCATGTTTGCCTTGATTCTGTCCAGGTCCCTTGATAAATCGGGTGAGGTGTCCTCTGCGAATCAGGTCCTCTATTTCCCTTTGTAGCGTTTCTACATCTTTGGTTGAGTGGCGGTGAGCGATGGAAGTCACATGATACTTGGTGATTTCCCAGTCTGTTTTAGTATTTTGGCCATTTGAAACTTTTCCCCATGGATGCATTAGGACATTGGAGCGCGTATGCATCGGGCGTGAAAGTGGTGGGCCCATAATCTTTGCGTTAAGGGGGCCCGGTCCGTGGCCCCTTACAGCGGGAATGTTCTCCGCCCATTGTATTTTCTTTTCCCATCACCGACGGGGAGCGGCCCGAGGCTGATCCAGCCCGCTGGGCGTTTTGCCTCGTTGGCCTCTTACTGCTTGCATAGGCCACGGTGATGGATTCCTCAACGAGGAAAGTCGAGGGATTTTTCGTGGGCAAGGTGCTTGAAAAGTCACCGTAAGTCGGTCTTTGAGATGAAGCGCCTAATTTCATCTCTCTGTGATCTGGGGATCGCTTGGCCTCGGCCACGAAGTGATCCGAGGAAGCCGCGGGTTCTCTCTGGTTTCTTCTTTATGTGGGAGAGATACCCGCATTGTTTCTTTTCCGTCGGCTCGGCGTATTGAGCCGGGGAAGAGGTCCATGAGTTCACGAAGGCTGGCGGCAGTGCTGCGAGGAGATGGTGAAACCCGATTACCGCGTCTCCCTTCGGTGAGTGGAAAGCGCCACATCCTTCTGAGTCTTCTAGCTCTTGTAGACTTAGATGGAGTGCGGAAGTGATCAGTGGTCAATCGGATCACTTTGCCCTACTCGTATAAGTCAGGGGCGGCATTTTAAACTTGGACGACGGTGGACGACTCAAGATTTCTGCGGTGAAGGAGACTGTCCAAGTCGATGGCCGCTCGTCATTACGGAACACGTGGTTCCAATTTGGTCCTGCGGATCGGCGAGTGGCTTTGGCGATCGCTTGGAGTTGAGGAAATTCCTCGACTCCGTCTTGTCTCGGCGGGTTGTGGGCGGATGGCTGCCCGCCTGTAGTGGACACAGCCGTCACGGAGGCTCGCTCACGGGTGCGTGATGGTCTTCCGCCTAGAGTATCGCGGATTTCTTCTTTCTGGCTCTGTTGGAGGCGTACTCCGGAGCGTTCCATTGGCACATTACGGCCAAGAGCAGGAGGGGCCTTGAGCAGTTGTTCTAGACTTTAGCATGCCTTTTAGCGGCTTCTTTTTCCCTCTGCCACCCTTTTTGGTGGCAGGAGCGGAAACAACTACTTGTGGAACTACTATTTATCCTTTGATTCGTTCTATGTGCAAAGTAAGCGGAAGTGTGATTGTTGCATCTACTCCACCGAGTTGTTGAAAATAAGGTGGTGAAACTCCACATTTTAGCCCGTTGACAGGACATCATCATGGTCTGGTGGGGTTAATAACCTCTCTAAGCGGGAATTACCATAGCTAACATGCTCTTGTGGTAGGCTTTCGTAAGCGATTCTCACGGCGCGATGATGCATACAGGATCCGACTTGAGCAAGTTGGATTCTCTTGGATGGATTGAACCGCTCCCAGTTCCTTTGAGTGCGAATCACGCACCCACTAAAGCAAGCAAGAGTCGGCATTAACGCGGGATGTAATCCCACCGGGACCTCCAGCTCGAGTGATGCAGCAGTCTTGAAGAGGAAGGCGATTGAGAAGTGTGAGGAAGAGAGAGTGTTTTGTTCGGATGTCGGAGAGGCCTTGAGGCCTTTCGTGCTCCCAGATGGTGGGAAGGCGGTGAGCATTTGTAGAGACTGTATCTAGATTGTGTTCGAGAGTTTGGCTACCGGGAGTGAGCTTGTTTCTCGAGCACTTAGAATTTTTCCCAGGCAATGGGAATATGCCTAGGAATATGGATTCTATGGTTTATTTTATAGGTGGGAGAGTGATCGTCCTTCTTTAGGCGTGATCCCTCTGTCTCTACCTTGGCGGCTTGCCTTGCGGGGTAGATGCCGGTTGCTAAGGTGGCGTGATCCTTTCCTTAGGGAGGCCGGCCGCTTTCCCGAACTAACGTCCTTCCTTTTTGATTACCAACTATGGTTGGTTACCTTGTGCGGGCAGGAATCGAGAAGATTGGCGCTTTCCTTCTTTAAGGACGCGATCTTGTTAGCATCCCCTTTAGGGTGTAGATTAAGATCGTGGGGAAGCGTGGAAAGCTGTGTGGTTGGCCGTCGATGGGTGGTGGGCCCAAGCAAGCGGGCCCGTCAGCATGTAGAAAGGCGTCATTTGGCGCCCGTTAGGCTGGATGGTCGACGTCTGGTCGACAGCCGTCGTCGGTGCTTTCATGGAGAACGAAGGGAGTGGTGACGATCAGTGATGGGCTGTGGGCCAGAATGGAATGAGCCATCAGCATGTGAAAGCCTCTAAAGGCTGATCGGGTGTTGGCAGGCGGTCGACATTGTTGACCGTCCTCGAGTGAGTTGGCCACCGGGACGGTCAAGCGCCGCGTTGACCGTCTGGACTTTTCAATTCACAGGCCCGTTTTATGTTTGAGCCGTCAAAGAATGTTGGCCAGACTTCTTGGGATTAGTTGACGCTTTCTTTCATCATTACAGTATTAGTGTCTTTCATCAAATATATAGATAAAAAATATTATATTATTAAGGATTTTTCAATATGACTAGAAGGCATGTCTTTAATAATATTGTAATATCTCAAATTTTTATTCGGATTAATTTAATATTAATTATGATTTTGGTTAATTTGAGTATGGTGAAAATTAATTTGATATTATAAAACTTAGGAAGATATTTGGATCAATTTGATTGATACCCGAGATTCGTCCGTGCTATCGCTTGAGTATTAATTTTGGTTTTAGAATAAAAAAAATAATATAAAATATAAAAAATTATCTATAAATATAATAATAATAATAATATATATATATATATATAAAGAGAGAAAATAAAAAATCAGGAGCAGTGTCGGGGAGGGAGAAGAAGAGAGAGAGGGGAGAAGAGAGGAGAGAGAGGGAGATTGGTGCGGGGCCATCGCCGCTGCCGTTGCTAGAGGTCCCAACATTGGAAATGGAAGCCGGCGAAACCCTCTCCGTGATATTATCCTCAATTTTGTGCTCTAGTGTGTGTAGAGGGAAAAATTACGAATTGAAGTCAAACAGTTGCCATCCGTTCGCCGCCGTTGTTGAAGAAAATTATTGAAATCAAGGCAAGTAAATTCTTTCATTTTTTATGGATGTTGATTCTTTGGTTACATGTATGTATTATGTGGAGATCATATGAAACTTTGATAGATTTGTTGTATGAGGTGCGATAGAGAGAGAAAGGCATCAGTTGCTTGTATGTGCCACTATTCATCGTTGTTTGTCGCCGGGTTTGCTACCACCGTGGTCACTGTCGTTGCCCGTGTTAGAGCCGCTCGGTGAAGGAGAAACGTGAGGAGAGAGAGAGAGGCAGAGGCGTGCAAAGCAGGAGAGAGAAAAGGAGGAGAGAGAAAGGGAGGAGAGAGAAGGTGTCGTTTGAGTACTTCGTGACATCATTTCTTAAGATTTACGAAGTATAAGTTAAAGGCAAGTATTTATAACCTATTTTCTTGTCTGATTTAATATCTCATATGTTTTGGACACTGTTTAAAATTTTTATTAACATATATGTATTTTTATACACTCGATTTATTTATTCAGAATATGTATGTGTGGTTCATTGGGTGATTTGAGAGTTTTTGGTACTGATTTTATAATTTTTAAAAATTTAATATTTTTTTAAAAGTCTAAATAATTTATTGGATACTGTGTATATTTATATCAGTATGTGTTCACAAAAATGTATATGAAACTTGCATAGGCCATACATTTTCACATATATATGTCGGGTTATAGTCACTACATTTAGATTTGAATATTGAATATTTTGGCCAACTCTTGATGAGGAGATTTATTTAAAAACTCCTTTTCACTAATAGGAAAGGTTTGGAGTAGTGATCCTTTCCATTTGATTGATTTAATTTAACCTTATAATATATTCAAACGTCCTAATATATTTGATAAGTTTGAGGATTGCACTTAAAATCGCAGGTGGCAAAATATAGTAAGCAACCTTAGTCATGAGTTCAGAGTATATGAGTGGCTATATATGCTAATCTAATTTACATTTGATTTGATTTAAAGTTATCGAGATTATATATAACCCTTACTTAAACTACTTTTTAAATAATTAGAACTCAAATATGATTCATGATTTGTATTTTTGTATTGATTTGTATTAAATTTGAATTTGAATTTTATATTTGCCAATTTTTCCTATAGATGAGCCTTGATATATCTCGTATAAATAATTTTGACTATATATTTTGACCCGAACCTTTGAAATATTTATCGCGATACTATTTCGATTTCTGTGTATACTATTGGATTATCCGACTATCAAATTTTGCCGTAAATCACGAGCTGATCGGGTATTAGACTTGGATTTGAACTTGGATTGGATATCGACTTCTTGAAATTAGTCTGGATCACTTCTATTTTATTTATATAAATATTTATAAATATATATATCTCGATGATAACCGTTTTCTAATTTTCATATTTGTCTTGTATTTGGGTATTTTGTTTGAATATGAGACTACATTGAATTTTAGATCTTAGATTTCTATTGGATTTATTTTATCGATAATTTGAATTTATTCTGTCATTTGAATGGATTTTTATCCATTTGACCTTCCCTCTTATTCACTAGATTCTTTTTATTTAAATATAATATTTATTGAGTTCCAAACTAATATTTCCTATTTTGTCCCTTTAAAGTAGAGGGTTGAACCATATTGCAGAAGTAAGATCTCTTTTTGACGCGGTATCGCATTTTTTGATGAGTTTTATAGTTATTTAAATAAATGGTATCGGTTGCATTTGCTTTATGGATGGATTCTGTGGGACTGTCTTTGGCGGTTGGAATCGATCACATGTGGATCTTTGAATTGCGTATTGATATTTGTAGGGTGAATTCCTTTATATGGATGTGTTGCGATAATTATTTGATTTTTTTCGTATAATTGTTTGGCGCAGGTCGTGATTATTTTGTCCGGACAATTATTTGATGATGTCCTATATGAATTTTTAATTTGTTGGGTCTTATATATTTGGTTTATCACACCAAAATTTTTAGAATTTAGTATAATTTATTAAATTTATTTGAGATTTAAATTTTAAAAATTATAATTAATGATTTAAATTGACCTATTTGATTCGAATACAAGATAAATATTATTTTTTATTCCCTAATATGAAATTATGTTTAATTCTTATTCTTTTGTTTGATAATATATATGTATATATATATTTATTTATGGATCTATTAATATATAAAAATTAATAAAATATCATAACATTGATGATACTTCAATTGTTTTTATCCTCCTTCCTCTATTTCGTAAGGCATGACGAGCAGAAGATTTTTGAAAATTATTCATTTTAATATTTGTTTAATTTGCAAATTGATTAAATCATATTTTTTAAAATAAATACCAAGAGAATCAAACTAATCACCCTAGTGAGCTCATATTGATAAAGCGATTGAGAATTTTGAAATGTCACTGACACTTTTGAAAGGATGATTTACTACTACCGAAAATAGTGAAAGGTTAATCAGCATGATGCATGCAACATATCCACGCCTTACAATAAACAGTAACGATCGAGGTCTTTTGGGAAAATATAAGGGAACAGAAAGTTATGATAGAGGCAGAGGGAAGATAAGAAGAGAAATAGAGAAAAATTAGAAAGAACACGGGGAAACAACCGAGGTCACAGAGAGAGAGACTGTGAGTGAGAGGCAAGAAATATAAAAAGTAGACAAGTAATATTTCCTTCATATCTCTGCCCAGCCCAATTTTTGGCCTTTATATAGTAACACTAATGCGTTGCCTAGCTGTGAGGATCGAGTTATAGGAACAAAATAACCAGAGTAGATAGTTAGTCGTTTAGGAAGAGTTGACCGGCGGAATAGAATGGTTGACCGGAATAGATAGTTGGCCATTTAGGAAGAGTTGACTGGCTGAATAGAATAGTTAACCGGAGTAGATAATTGGCCGTTTAAAAAGAGTTGACTGGAGAAGATTGAAAAATAGGAAAAATTGTTGACCAGTTTAGGGAATTGATCGAAAGATGCATGTCGGACAGTTTTGGTTAGATATTTGGACTTTGCTAGAGTAAGTAACTTACTCTCACTCGCTCCTAACAGCTCTGATGGATTCAGAACCTTCTAGATAAGGGAAGTACTAGAGTAGGTGATTTACTCCTATGTACTTCTAACTGCTCCATTTACCTATAAATATTGGGTAGGAGAGAAAGGAGAGGGATTTTGGAGAGAAAGGTATGAGAAAAGAATGAAGAGAAAAGAACTTACAGAAGTAAGGACATTTTTTAGAACAGGTTGAGGAAGTGTACACCAAACCCATATTTACGTACTGATGCTTTTGCTATCTCCTTTCAAGTCATTGTGAAACATTGCATGTTTTCTAATTCTGAAGTATGATTTAATGAATAAGTTTGCATAATTAAAGCATGAATATTCTGATTTGATATGTCTCATGTCTGAATTACACTCACGAATATTTCAAGTCTATTTTCAAAAATAAAATTATGAATTTTGCTATGAATTATTTAAGTTTCTTGGATAATTTATCTAAGTTTTGGATATTTAAAAATTCTTTGAAGATTTGAAAATAAGAGGACCTTAGAAGAATGATGAATCAAAACTAAAGAAATAAGAATCAGAGTCTCTTAAGTTAAAGTAAAATTAGTAAGAAATTGGATCAATAATTATTCAATAGGTAATATTTTCTAACATGTATTAGAATGTTACGGTGATAATCGAGGATAATTTATCTATAGGTAATATGTGATCCGCCTTCTTGAGGCATTACGATGGAAGATAAGAATCAAGAATATATGATCATCATATCTTTGGGATGTAAATAATGAGGAATTAATGATGAATCTGTCTTGGGACTAAAGTTAAGAATATGTGATCATTCTATTCTCGGGATATAAATAAGGAAAGAATTTTATGATGATGTTGTCTCCAAATAACCAAGGCCTTACATTGTGTGGAGTAAATACAATCCATCATCGATTACTCACTCTATTAGTTGGTGGGATCTACTAGCCTAATCTCTCAAGATGATGAAGAAATTATTTTTAAAAGACAAAGAAATTTTAAAGCTGTTCCATAATTTTCAGCAAAGTATTAAACATTAACCGGTTCTTTTTACTATGTGTCTACGGCTTTTACTCCGACCTCTACCACCAATTTCTTCTATGCACTTACATCGTTATATGCTTGTATTATCCACATGCATGTTATATATATATGTTTTTATATAAACGAGTTTATACATTCAAATTTTCTGATAACTTGTTGAGCTATTGGCTTATCCATTGTTATTTTCTTATTATTAGATGACTAGGAAATTATGCAGGATGAGAAAAAGTGAAGTCGGACGGTCTAACTAGGCAGGAAGGCCTATCGGGATTTATGTAGTAGGGTATGATCGATCTTGATGTATTTTGGGTTGTATAGAAAAAAAATTTGTATAATGACTCTGGGTGTAAATAAATGGATATTTAGATACTTTCGCTGAATTTTATAGTTTAAAATAATTTTGAATTCCTAGTGGCATCTCATACATCTTTTGGTTTTAACATACATATATATATATATATATTCTGGCTGATGTAGAGACCCGGACAACCACTTTATGGCCGACCTTATTGAATGCCAACTAGTTGACTAACCGTTTGCGATTACGTGCCTCGAATAGTGTTATAAGTCCACCTAATTATGTGTCTTTTAGCGAAGGTGATTTTTCGACCATGTGTGTGTGATTATTGTGATTTATGGTGGATTATGATCCGTTCGGTTACACCAATAGGGTAGTTAACAAACTTCGATTATCGCACTATTAACAAACTTAACTATTACTAACGGTCCACGTGTGGGGAGGTTGACTATTAATAAACAGATAATTGTACGTGTAATCAGATGTGAAGATTTTTAACAGAATCAGTTCAGGCCCGTAACACACCATTTCCCATCCCAATCTACTTAATGCATGCAAAAACAAAAGAATCTGCTATCAATGTTAAGAGTGATATAAAGAGATATCCTTTAACTATCGTTAAATATTTTTAATAACGTATTATCTCATTCATTTATATATATTACCAGGCACATATAAAAATAAATTAATAAATGACCGCTACTTTATTGGATAATACCCAAAAGCTAAGCTAAAATATATCCAAAAATATTTAAAATGACAAAGTCAAATCCAAAACTTTAGCGTGTTTCTCCCCACTTTGCAAGTGCCACTCTCTTAGCTTTTGGATATGATTATCTCCAGCTTTTGGCAACTATATATATAAATGTAACATGAAACGTAGGGTAGCATCCACAGTTTCTTCTAATCCAAACCTCTTGTAACTAATTCTCTGATTGGATGGATTAGCTATAGAGAATATGCATCTTCATAGAAGCCAGCGGTAAGCTTTTCTTTTACATGCTTATAGTCATTCCTCTTTCAGTGGTAATCCTTTCTCTATCTAGTGGTTCCACTTTCCTTTGGGCTTAAATTGATCGGGGGTGAGACTACGATCTCTTGGCTATTCTTCGGTATCTATTATCCCATTGCATTCTTTATAGTCACCACTATTGAAACAATTTAGCACATACAAAGCAGTTGATTTTATCTTATCGTATCAATAAATCTCAAGGATTAATCCGCTAGTTCCTTGCCCATTAGGCAGTTGCTTTCACGGATAAATTGGTAATAAAAATCAATGCTATTGGGGTCTAGATTTAATAATGCCCAAGTATTGTAAGATAAGTATAATGGGGTCCTAAAATGTTAAAATTTTACATAAATAACAGAATGAGCAAACAAGTCAATATGTAATTAATTGACTTAGTATCACATCATCATAGTAATCTAAATAAATGCTCGTACAAGAAACATTTATTGCATTACCCATTTGTGTGACCTCCTTCCCATTGAACATCATGATTAGATGCATCTTCCATTATATTGCTCAACTCAAAAAATCCGAAAAGTCCTCAATAAGAGGAGGAAGAGGCATAAGAGCAAATAAAATTTGAACTTACAACTTTTGGTTTGAGACAACTATTTCTTATAATTTAGGTTATTGATACTTTTTAACTAAATATTGTGGTTTTATAAGAGAATCTCACCTTAGCTTCTTATCTTGACTTCTATAGACCTTGGCCACAACCATCTCAACCCTTCCCTACATGTTAATCAAGGCAAAGAATAGGCCATCCCAATTTGAGCCATCTGTTTAGGCATTTCCGCTCAACTTATATCTAGATATGGCTATAAATTTCATACAGTACTATTTGGCCCTCATAAATTATAGTTACTTTGGTTGAATCATTATTTAAAATGGACATTAAATATTAATGGAAAGCATTTTGTGTCTAGACTATAAATTCTTAAATGAGGAAATTGCTGGTGACTTGGAGAGTGAAACTTATCTGTGGGATTATACCCTCAGGAATTTTGTCTTAGTTTATTTAAAAAAATAAAACTGATTGTTGGCATCAATAATTTGGTAGGTCAATATTATGAACCTAAAGTATATTTATTATAATACCTAGTATTTCAATTTAAATTTATTAAGCTTTTTATTCAGAGAAGTTATTGGCAATTATCACTAATGAGCTCTTAATTGCAAGCGAGTTTAGATTAATTTTATATTGTGATTGGACGTGTTGGATTTATAGGATTTTTAGAAATATTTTGATAATTTTTTTGTTGATAACCAATAAATATTTTTAGCATATTAAAGCAATAATTAGGTTCTTGTGACTTTAATATATATTTATGTATAATTTAAAAATGTAAAAAGTAATTAAATAGAAAGCAAACCCATGAAAATTTTCCTTTATTAAAGAGAATAGACATAACTTATTGAATATATAAATATAACCTAATCATGATTATAGTGTGAATGTTCAAAATTGCCTCACTGCCCCATTATTACGGCCGTCCATCACCCATATATGTACATAGGATGATTTTATTCTATAATTAATCTAATTATTAAATAAAAATAAAAAATTAATTGGAAGAAATTAAATATATTGCTTGATTCATCCTTTAGCTATAATTTCTTTGATTATTTTCTCACCATCACCTATTCTTCTACTCAAAGTGGAGATAAACCCTTTGGCTTCACCTCTTTTATTCTCAAGTTTAACTTTCTTCCTTCTTGTCATAGATTAATCTTATGGTGACTTCGTATTCCATTTGCAAAGTAGAAGTGACAATTATTTAAGTGTTCGTTGAACTGCTATTGTCATACATATCAAGACTAGAAAAATTCCTACTATTATTAAATAATCTAATCAAATACTTTATTATTGATCGAATTCATTAATTTCTGAATATCTTTTATTGGTTCTATTTATAAAATAGTAAACAAGAAAAGTTAAGAAGAAATATATTTAATTTTATGTCCATATGATTCAATTCATATTATTTTTTCTATCTAACATTTTTCAAGCATTTGAGTTAACGCTTGAATGTCACATTATTAGTTAATCGCAGTTGAATGAAATTTGAATATTAACACATATGTTTTGCTTATGTGATTCAAATTTATTGCTTTAATATATAATATAAATCTTTTTATATTAGGTCTTAGGATAGAAAATGTTTTAATACAGATATACTTCTTGTATGATATAAATTGATAAATTTATAATTTTATATTGACATCAGACTGATGTTTGATGTTATGTTCCAACGTTAGGGCTTAGTTTAACGTAGATTGGTTGATTGTAAACTTGTCTGTGTGATATTGACAATATGTATTATTATTATTCTAAAGCGGATTAAAGCGCCTGCATTTTTTCTGAGAGAATTAGTGGTTTACTTTTTGGTTGAAGAGCTAACGTGCAAGTACCACAGGCGGCGGCGTTTGAACACCTTACTTGTTCAAATATATTTGAGTGTTTTAGAAGTCTATAGGTTTATTGGTAGTATATATACTGCTTTACTTAGTTTAAATGGTAGCAAATTATCATAAGACTATAGAATTGATCACTTGTCAAATTTATAAGTATTGGTTACCTTATAAATATTACCTAACTATTAATGGTAGGCATGTAGTCATTTATTCACAATGACAAAAAATAAGATCCATGAATATTATTATAATAACTCATATAGTTGTGACCTCTATTAAGATAGATTCGAAAAACATATAGTCTTATTGATATTCAAATTTTGTAAAATTCCGATTACGTTGATATTGTTCAATTTCAGTGGAAAACCATTTATAGTTGTTTTTATAGCTATTAGGTCATATTTATGGCACAATGTTGAGTCTAAACATTTGATAATTAATTATATGATATTATTGCTCTTCTATACTTGATATTATTGACCAAAAATTCATTGATTATTAATATTATTGATTTTATCACATGTTAAGTTTTTGACGTGCTATTATATTTTATTAGCCTAGAATAAAGTAAATTGATAGTATGCTGAAGTGAAAATTACATAGTTGCTAAAATTTTAGATAAAGATAATTTTAGAATCTAAGCTGCTATATATCGAAAGGTTGGAGATTTCTTTTCTGTTTTAGAGATGTTAAATAGTTTGTTGGGATTGTAATCTTTTAAGTTTTATTTTACTTATGAACGGTTATATTATATCTCATTTTAAGAAATTTTATTTTATGATAGATATTTTATTTATAATATATTTATATTGAATATTTATGATTTAAATTTTTGAGTCGTTTGGACCGGATCAAATAATGGTCGAGGTTGGGTTGTCACATTAATATTCAATAGCCCACAACATAATAAGAAAAAAAATTATATAACATATTACGAACATATAAAGATATTATATATCTTCAAAATTAATTTAACTTAATATTTAATATAAAAATTAAGTTTTTTTTATAATTGAATATACTATAAAGTAATTTATAAGCTATTTTTTCTAACAAGTGATCAATGTTGTTAAATGGACCACCGGCATGCAAATATGTCCTATTGACATAGCACAAAATAAAAATATCTAGATTGAGCAAGGCACGGCCCCTGTGAATTGGGTTAGACCTGCCTATAATTTACCAAAGTAAAAATATATATATAATAGTTTACTTATTTTTAAGCTTTACATATATTTTTCCTATATTACTTTTAAAATCATTCTCTTCACTAAAAACGTTTTCATTAACTGCTCAACTTTTGGCACTAAAGGATGATTTAAATGATATTATATTTGTTGGTAGGGTTAAAAAATCTCATATCATTGATGTAAATATAGAAAATGTGTTTTCGTTAACCACGACCAATCAAAATTTTGAATTCTAATATACGCTTGTGAAATTAGGAACTTGGTTAAACCGCAAGCTTTAAAAAATTCAACCGATGTTATATATTCATTAATCAATTGTGTTTAATTTAGAATTTATATCAAAGAAAATAATTCTCATCTACAACGATGTCTTAAACCACCTCTACTGCTTCTATTCCAAAAGTGAAAAGTTTTGAAGTATTAATTATAGTATATATACAAGTTATATATTGTATATAAATTATAATTGATATGAAACTTTAGTTTTTCTATACTGTTAGCCATCTCCATATTAGTATGAAAATTTTTAAAATAGACATACATCGTAAGTATATTCACGTGGGGTTTATAATTATAGCAAGACAAAGTAACATTAGAGGATTTTTTCAATGTCTTAAAAATTTTCCTTGAAAAATTAAATTAAATATAAAATTAATTAATATACTATTTTTAATAATTTTAATATTTACTTAAGATATTTCTTTGAATTTATATTTATCTTTACCGCCAATATTATATAGTGAAAATCATAAACATTTTAATCAAGTATAAAATTTTTAATAAATAATAATAATTAGCTTAACAGTAGATTTTGAGTTATGAAATGGGTATCTACATGTTCGTTAGCAGCTAAACAATTGTTTTAAAAAATATTTAATCATTTATATCATTTCATAAGTAGCATATATAATCGGTTTGACTATTAAAATATTTTTATTATGAAATAACTAAAATAAAAGAAAAAAGATACGCGGAATGAAAGCTATTGATATAACTAAAATAGAAGAAGAAGATATTTTCATCTTCTTGTAGTTAAATTTGTTCTATTGATACAATAATTTAAACTATTACTCATGGAATGAAAGTATTATAACAAACATAACACTATTTTTTTAAAAAACATATTTTTAATATAAATATTTAAAAATGACATACACATTTTAATGGAATAATTCATTATTTAAAACTAAAAAAATTATAATTGAAGTAAAAAATTAGTAGCATTATTATTTGAATCATTATTAGAAGTAATCAAAAAATTCTTTTAAAATATTTTATATTTATTTATAATAGTATTAGTTATTTTACAAATTTTCGAAGTAGTGTATAGATCCTTAAAAATTTTAAAACCAATAATTGTTTATAATTTTTAATTTTAAAAATTTAATATGTCATAATACAAATATAATATAAGTTATTACGTGATAATCATATAAGAATAGTTAAATAAATATTAGATTTTATTTATATCGATTTTAAAATTAATACTTGTTTAAATTGTAAAAAAAAAAAAAAAAAATTCGCACAATCCTCCACCGTTGGATTTGATCCAGACTACAAAAGCTGTTTGGCATAGGCCCTGTGCTGCATCAGTGTGGCGCAAGGCCCTTTAGCGAGGTTGACAACACTTTCTTCCTTTGTTATTATCAGATTTTTAAATTTTAATAATTTTTATTTTATATAATTAAAAATTATAACACAAGTTAATTTTTAAAAAAATTTAAAATATTAAAATATATATGCTGTAAAAATTTACTTAAAAAATATAGACTTTAATATATATATTTGATTAAAAAATATAAAATATAGATTGTTAAATATTTATTAAACGATTCAGCCGAGTCAGGCACCAACCACATGGTTTGTCCCTATTCTATAAAAAAGCACTTGGGACCTCCTGTAAGTCTTATGTCCTTTGTCCGGCTTATTAACACAAAACACTTTAAATTACAATTTATAAAATTATTTACTATATAGTCGCATAGTCTATTTTTGTAACATAATATCATACATAAAACGTGGTGACAATCTCACTTTAATCTCTCTCTCTCACACACCTCCTCTCTCTATATATAAGTGTGGGCATGCTAGCATCTCCGAGAAAGTGCCAACAGAAGGCTCTTGAAAGTAAGGCACCGTAGCTAGTGAGATATCAATCTTCAGATAAAATACTGAAGACATGGAAGCCGTACAAGTGGGAGACGATTGAGGGGCAAGACCACCAGGAATCGAAGAAAGGCACCAGCCTCCTTAGGACATGCTTCAATGGGCTCAACGCCCTGTCAGGTTTTATTTCTTCCCTTCTCTTCTTCGACAAGTTCATTATTGATGAGGGTGTAAATGAACCAATATACATGTGACACGGAGTAATTTAATGGACATAGGAGCTTAATTGAGCATTAAACTGATTAAGCAAGATTTGAGATACGTCACATATGATGTTTTATGATAAGAGCTCTCGTAAAGCTAATTATTAATTACAATGATTTTGGTGCTGTCCATGCAAGTACTATTTCATGGGATTCAATCAACGCTCTAACATTAAACATATTTAGAGCGAGAGTAGTATTAGAATAGACAATATTTAACTTATAGAAAATCCTTATTTCATATCTGTTTTTATTTATATTTTTTAACCTTTGCATAGTGATAGAAATTATCATAGCTGTAGAAGTTAGAATGGTACTTATAGTAGACTTTTACACAAAATGAATTTATTACTCGTTTTTATAGCCTGTAATATTTGCTCTTTTCGACTAACTAATGATCATAAGTTGAAAGTTACATTGTGGATATTATACAAGTTTCTCTTAAAAATATTTTACTACTGGAAACATGAAGTAATATTTGAATAATGTATGAAACTAATTGATAATATTATAATTTTGGATAAAATAAGAAGGATTGTAATGTATTTAATTTTATATGTTCATTATTTTATATTTCTAACATTAATATCTATATCTGAGACGTCCGTATTAGTTTATATCATGACTATTGTATAATGTAATATAAAATCGATTACTACGTACTTATATACTTATAGTGATTCCGGCTAACCCCACGTCATAGAGGGTATTGTCAGAAGGAAGATACTAAGGCTGATGATATGCTTGCCTTCTTTTTCAGGTGTTGGGTTACTATCCACTTCATATGCATTATCTGAAGGAGGATGGCTAAGCTTACTCCTCCTCTTTGCAGTAGCAGTTCTCTTTTTCTACACCGGGCTGCTTCTCCATCGATGCATGGAAGCAAACCCTCTTATTAGGACGTACCCTGACATCGGAGGGGCAGCTTTCGGATGGAAAGGGCGTATGTTTATATCCATTTTCATGTCCCTGGAGCTTTACTTCTGTGCCGTTGAGTTTCTTATACTCGAAGGCGACAGCTTTGAGAAGCTGTTTCCGAACACCACGCTGTTTGCGAGCACGAAGCTCAGCGTTAAGCAGGGCTTCACCATCCTGGGGCGCTCGTCGTTTTGCCGACGACGTGGTTGAAGAGTTTGGGGCTGCTATCGTTTGTTTCTGCCAGCGGCGTTTTCGCTTCCGTCGTTGTGATCTGCTCTGTTTTCTGGGTTGGAGCTGTTGATGGCGTGGGATTCCAAGAAAGAGGAGTTCTTTTCCATAAAAGTGGGTTGACTATTGCAGTAAGCATGTACTCCTTTTGTTATTGTGGCCATGCAGTTTTCCCCACACTTCGCAATTCCATGAAAGACAGAAGCCAATTCCACAAGGTAGAAGGCATTGAGTCCGAAAATCTTATTTCGCATGCTAACAAAATAGGATCCTACTTTCTGAATCCGAGTAGTTGAATGGCACCTTCAATTAAAATCGATTGCTCAAATTAATTTTTATTATAAATTTAAAAAAAATTATAACAAATTTGAACAGTCTGTTTCACCCAATAGTATAATTTAACTGTCCTAATTGTAAAGTAGAATCCTACTTTATTCGTATCCAAAATAAGACCCCAACCAGATAAAGCATGAGTATCGCCATCTTATTCTCACTGTCTAGGATCTCGTATACAACTAAATATCAAAATTAACAATAAAAAAATAAATAATAAAAAATTATACAAATTTTTATAAAAACTTGATATAATATTTATTTATTTTCTTCTGACTTTTAATCTTAACTCCTATATATATAATAAAATTAAGATAATGGAAGATTCATGACATAATTTCATCAATTATTATAAAAATTAGAAATAAATATTCCACTTTGTTTCGTTTCTTTTAATCTTAGCCTTGAAATATATGAGAGAGTCAAGAGAAGAGGATGAGTGTAACACGCCTGTGTCCGAATACCTTCTCCACCTTTTCTTTTTAGCAAGTAAAAAGAAATTAAATAAACTAAAAAAAATATATGGTATTATGTAAAAGTGTAAGAATGATTTTTATCAGAATTTACAAAAGTAATAAAATAATAAATAATTATGTAATAGTTATAAAATATTGATTTAGAAAATTAAATCTTTAGACTTAAAATATTGACAGTGGCATGATGATGAGAAATAGTTATAAAAAGCAGAAATTTTGAGAATCCAATTTACTATCACTTCATCGATGAAGTTCTGATATAAAGCCTAAAATCTAGAATGCAAACTAATATCCATGGTGTCGTCACTTCATCGCAACTTCAACAACTTGATCAATTAAATTTTAATAAATTAAGAAGTATGAAAATTTAATAAATTATTAAATAGGGATCTAAAAATAATTGTATATTCTAACAAAATACCATATTGGCCTCTTTTATTTTATTTTATTTTATTTTTAATTTATTTTATTTTTGGATGGGGGGTTGATGAGCAAAATGGGGTGTTCACTAGAGAGAGTGAGATTTCTGATATGTGGAGTAGGATTTTTTATTCTTATTTTATTAAATTCTAAGATCCCTTACTAGGATGAGTCGGTCAGCCACAATGAATTATTGGCCACCCAACGAGGGACAGTGGGCACTCCATCGCACGTCCATTGCCTAATAAGCGTACAATGGTCTTTAAATATGAAGAACATAAAAATTTATATCTTTATATTGAAAAACTAGAAATATATTTTAATAATTATCTTTTTATTTTTATAATATCTAAATAATAAAATACTTATATTATTAAAAATAACATAAATAATATAACCATTTATATATTTTTTTATTATTTTTTTAAAATATTAATTTGTGGCTCTTAAATTTTTCATTCAGGTACAACAGATGCTCTATTATTGTTTATCATGATAGAGCATCCTTCATCCTGGCCAAGGGGGCCTGCACGCAATGACACAACATAAGCCCTATGCTACAAAATCACAGCCATTTGGATAAAATTTAACGGTCGCTTGTCTTTCTTTGTTTAAAAATTAAAAAAAAACTAAAAAAATCGAGTGACTATTCGATTTTGTTTGAAAAGCCGTGATTTTGCGTATACTGCATCAGTGTGGCGTAGGCCCCTTGGCTACACTTCATCCCCAAAACAAGTAGGTGGTGGTTATAACTCAATATATAAATAATATTATTATATTTATATTTATATGGATAGCATCTTCTATGAACTTCGTTGCAGGTTCTAATCGCATGCTTTTCCTTAACCACTCTTGGCTATGGAACAATGGCAGTCCTGGGCTACCTAATGTATGGACAAAACATCATGTCTCAAGTGACTTTAAACCTTCCTCTCAAAAAAATTAGTTCTCAGATAGCAATTTATGCAACCTTGATAAACCCACTTTCCAAATATGCACTAATAATCACTCCAGTGGCAACCTCCATTGAAGAGAAACTCCCTTATTTTCTCACTGGCAGATCAATCAACATCGTGATAAGAACTGTTCTTGTGTTAAGCACTCTTACCATGGCACTGACCATTCCATTTTTTAGTTCTGTAATGTCATTTATTGGATCATTTTTGGGTGTCGTGGTTGCTATATTATTTCCATGCATATGTTATCTCAAGCTTAGTGGACCGTGGAGAAGATTAGGCTTGGAGCTAATGATCTTGACTTTAGTTCTACTAGTGGGGTCTCTGATTGTAACTGTGGGAACTTATGACTCCATATGGAGAATTATTGAAGACCTAAGAAGTGAGTGATTTATTTTATTTTACCTAATTTTGAATTTTTTAAGCGAAGAAAATGTAATTTGTTACAATAAATTGTGACGTGAGGGTTTCAAAAGATCTCGCAATTGGCTTATGATAGTGTTGCTCTTGCAAGAGTTTGTGAGCAAGTTGAGCACTTCTTGTAATGGAGTTTATGCTAACACAATTCATCTATTTTAAAGGTTATACAAAAGTAGTTCATTTAATTTCCTCATTTAACAAGCACATGACTTTTTGCTATTATGTGTCTGTAGTTCAAGGTCTCTACGTCGTACTGACTGCGGCACAAAGCCTACGTTGTTCGGGAAAAATTAAACAGCTAAGGATGGCCAATCTTTTTTTTTTTCTAATTTACAAACAAAAAGAAAAAAGAAAAAGTTGCATGGCCTCGACCATTAGATTTTATCCGGATGGCTAAGGCGGCACGGCATAAGCCCCGTGCCGTGGTCAAGGTGGCACAGGGCCCCTCCTCTCTATGTGTCTAGCCTTACCTCTTGTATTATCACTAATGATGAGACAATACAACCAAATTTTGGTCAAAGCCTACAAAGTGGCGGTAGTTCTTTATTGTTTTAAAATATTTATATCCTATTCCTTCTTGATATAATAGTTTTACATAATATTCTTTAGTTACTTTTTAAATATTTTAGGACAATATAACACAATTTTATTTATCTATTTTCTATAAAATTACTAGTATAGATAAATTAAAGAAATATTTTATCATCAATGGTATTCCAATATGAATAGAAGGTATATCTTTAATAATATTCTTTTTTATTCATTAATATGAAATTGTTTCTAAATTTTATTTCTTTTTGTTGGTAATATATTTATATAATCATTTATAGGTGTATTAATATATATAAATTGAAAAAATATTATAATATTGATGATATTTCAATTATATTAATCCTTATTTTTCTGTTTAGTAAGTCATGACGAGTAAAAATGATTAAAATTTTTTTATTTTAATAATTGCCTTAATTTGCAAGTTGATTAAAGTATATCTTTTTAGAATAAATACCAAGAAAATCAAACTAATCACGTTAGCAAGCACTTATCAATAAAGAGATTGTGAATCTTGAAATCCATTTTAAATAACTGAAATCTCATTGAAGTACTTTTTGATGAGAAAGTTTCAAGGAATATTATTTTGTTACTTTTTAAATATTCTTAGATGATATAACATAGTTTCATATAGCAATCTTTATATGAAATTGCTAGTATAGATAGATGAAAAAAAATGTTACATTATCAAGGATTTTTCAATATAACTAGAAGGTGTATACTTAATAATATTCATTTTTATTCACTAATATAAAATTGTGTTTAATTCTTATTGTCTTGTTTGGTTATATATATATATATATATATATAAATTGATTAATGAAAATTATTCATTTTAATATTTGCTTAATTTGCAAATTGATTAAATCATATTTTTTTAAAATAAATACCAAGAAAATCAAACTAATCACCCTAGTGAGCTCTTATTGATAAAGAGATTGAGAATTTTAAAATTTGTTTTAAGTATTTGAAATTTCACTAGCACTTTTGAAAGATTAATTTACTACTACCAAAAACAGTGAGAGGTTAATCACCACTTCCAATCCCATTCTGCCTACTGCATGCAGAAATGACAGAATCTGCTATCAATGTTAAGAGTGATGTAAAGAGAAACTTTTTAGCTATCATTAAATATTTTTAATGACGTAATATCTCATTCATTCAGGTGCATATAAAAATAAGTTGATAAATGACCATTACTTAAGGCTAACCTAAAAGATGAAATTGGGGGAGATGCAATGCGGGAGGACGTTCACAGCCCTCCGATGCCCTCAGGGCCATTGGATATTGGATATTCAATCCAATGGCCCCTGTTTTTCTAAAAAAATAATAAAAATAAAAAAAATAAAAAATATTTTTTTACTTTTCATAAAAAAATAAAAACAAAATATATATAAAAAACATTTTTTAATATAAAAAAATAGGGACCATTCGAATTTTGAACGGATAGCCCCCGAGGGGGCTCGAGGGGCTGCGATGCCCTCTCGCATTGCAAGCCCCCCCCCCCCATTTTTCCTAAAAGATACCCAAAAATATTTCAAATGACAGATTCAGATCCAAAACTTTGGTGTATTTCTCCACATCTTGCAAGTGCAATTCTTTTATCTTTGAGATACGATTATCTTCTACTTTTGGCAACTATATATGTATTAACATGAAACGTATGGTAGCATCCATAGTTGTTTTCTTATCCAAACCTTTTGTAACTAATTTTCTGATTTGACGAGGTTAGCTATAAAGAACATACACCTTCATAGAAGTCAGCGGTAAGCTTTTCTTTTACATGCTTATAGTCATTCCTCTTTCGGTGGTAATCCTATCTCTATCTAGTGGCTTCTCTTTCCTTTAGGTTTAAATTCGATCGGGAGTGAGACTACCTGATCTCTTGGCTATTGTCTGATATCTATTATCCCATTGCATTCTTTATAGTCGAGACTATTAAATCAATTTAGCATATATAAAGCAGTTGATCGTATTTTATTGTATTAATGAATCTCCAAGGATTAATCCGCCAGTCCTTAGCTCATTAGATTGATTGCTTTCATAGATAAATTGGCATTAAAAATCATTGCTATTGGGGTCAAGATTTAATAATGCCCAAGTATTGAAAGATAAGTACAATGGGGTCTTAAAATGTTAAAATTTTACCTAAATTATATAATAAGTAGACAAGTCAATCTGTAATTAATTGACTCGACATCACATCATCATAATAACTGAAACAAATAACTGTACAGTAAGCGCTTACTGTATTACCCATATATGTAACCTCCTTTCAATCGAACATTGTAATTAGATGTATCTTTCATTATATCGCTCAACTCAAAAAATCTAAAAAGTCCTCAATAAAAGGAGGAAGAGGCATACAAGCAAATAAAATTTAGACTTCCAACTTTTGGCTTGAGACAACTATTTTTTATTCGGAGTATTAAAGATTATGATAGTACATTTTACCATATTCAGCGACACCTTTACATCCTAGGCTGTGACTGCAAAGACCTTCCTTGTAATAATTGGCTTCTTCTCTATCGGCCTCTTAGGAATGGGACAATCTTTGATCATATGGTCAAACATGTCGCATTTAAAGCAAGCTTCTAAACGCTTGTACTATGGCTTCCCTCTATGGAACCTCTCACAATAATCACATGCATTAGTAGTCGTCGATAGACTTGGTGCTACTGGCTGCTTCTCTTCCCTTTATCTTCTGGTCTCGTCTTCTTAGGAGGTCCTCCTGACCCTGAGTTTTGGCTAATAGTTAAGCCTCTGTGTTTCCCAACTTTCTTTCCAAAATATTATTTTTTCTCTAGTTCCTTCTCGAATGTAAGGACCTGGTCCAAAATCTCTACATAATTACGCAACATGTGCATGACCAACTGCTTTTTAATGTCATCCCTCAATCCGGATTGAAAATTTTTAGCTTTTCTAGCTAGGTCATCAACTATGTGCAGGGCGTATCGGGACAACTCCGTAAATTTAACTTCATACTCGGCTATAATCCGATTTCCTTACCATAAACGTGAGAACTTGTCCAATTTTTGCTCTTGCAAGTTGGCCAGAAAATACTTCTCAAAGAACACCTTCTTGAACATTTTTGAAGTGATCTGGTCCTCAATAACGTCCATTACTCTCTTCCGCATCGACCACCAGTCGTCAACTTCACCCTCCAACTTGTATGGCGCAGAAATCATCTTATTTTCTTCCAGGGAGTGAACAACGGTGAAAATCTTCTCGATTCTTCTGATCCATGCTTCCGCCTAAGATTGGTCTGGATCTCCCAAAAACTCTGATGCCCTCTCATTGTTAAATTGGTTATAGGCTATAATTCCTGGATTTGCTAGAGCTAGAGCTAGAGTGGGGACTAGGGCTAGCTCAGGATGGTGATGTCCATAAGCCATCATATATATAATATCAGCCATCCTATCCAAGATGTTTAGATATTCCTCTTCTCTATTTGGATGAGAATCGGCTCCAAGGCTTCTCCCTTGACCTAACGTTCTGAATCCCTATCAATATAACATCAACAATGAAATTAGATTTTCACGCGAACCCTAACAAAACTGCCTAAATAGGGATTTTAACCTATGCTTCAAGTCTAATCAAGTCAACCTAAACTTCAAACTAACAGCAATCAACCCAAATTATATGGCATCTCCCAAACCATTCTTTAACACCACCTACGGTGGCCCCAATTACAGAATATCACCTGTCCAACGTCCATCAAACTAAATACAAATCATAATATAAAAATTCATCGAAATAAACATTCATATATGTACAGAATCCACAGCATGCCATAACCATGTGGCTCCGACAACTAATCAAAATATGTTATCTTGTCAGATCTAAATTGGAAAGATACCTGCAAATACTATCAAACTTACAAAAAAATTTCATAAATCCAATATATATTAGGTTTCAACTAAAACATAAGTCTACTTCAGTGATTACAAAATAATACATACATCCAACCATTCAATCCAAAAGAATTACTATTGTACCAAAAATATAAAAGGTAATATCTAAAATATATCATACAACATTCTCGAGCCCTAAAACTAGGCACTGATCTTTCATTCATGTTTGCCGGGTTTAAACTCGTGCTGATCATCTAAAGTGTTAATAAAAACAGTAATGGATGAGTCAAATACTCAATAAGGTATATATATTTATCAAGAAACATGTATAATTTATATTTGAAATATAACAGTACATATCAGAAAGATTAGAAATGAATAAATAATTATAAAACATGATTAGAAAAGAAATACTTTCATAATATATTTTAAATTTTCCTTAATTCATTTATATTTTCTTACTCATCAAATCGTCGTGAAAACTTATTTTCATTGGAGACCAAGACCATTTTGCCTTATTAGATAAATGAGTGGTCAATTGAAGGCTAGATTGTATTTGCTCCTACATAATTAAAAGCCTTCTCCTCCTATTCAAAACCCACAGGCAGGTTGTCTACATATAACCCTATAAATTAGACCTTAACCGTAAAGTAATCTTTAACAGATAATAATCTTTCACCATAATATATTAATACATACCGAAATATACTATCTATTGAATGTTCATCGGTTCAGTTTCTTAGTCCTTAACTTCTTAATTTCTTAGAAAATTCTACACTTAAATTTATACATCATTAGTTCTCACCGTTTTGGGAAAAAATTCATAAGTCCTTAACAGAGTGCAAAATATCTCTCCATAATTCTTTTCCATAAAGCTTGCACATTTTTACCATGGCCATTTCTTAGTAATGAGATTTCATCGAGAATATAGATAAAAATAAAATATTTAAATAGTAAAATAAAACATGCTATATAAAATTAAATATTCAATATATTCTTAGCATGCGTAAATAATATGAAACAAATTTGAAGCTCATAAACTCGAAGAACAACTTTATAGACATAGAATATTTAGCCTCTAAATATGGAGAAAAAATTTTCATAACATGTATTGTTGAGATACAGGCAAATAAAGAGTAGCTTTCAGCAAATCTTGCTATAAAAACATAGTGAAGTAATAAATATGTACATTTTTTATATTTTTACTTCAAAATCTCAACCAGTATGAGTATTAGCGCAATAATACTCAAAATAAACAACAATCGAAAAAGAAAATTGATAGTATACTTGCCATGGCCCAATCTACTAGTTTTCTTACTCGGATCATTCGGATTCGAGCACTTGAAGCCTCTACTTCACATTCTCTCTTTTCTCTTCCCTTCTTCTTCGTCTTTCTCTCTCTCCTCTTTGCACAAATAGCGCAAAAATGACGAAAAAAGAATTAGGTGACACTTTTAACCACTCCGACGCTTGAGTGTCGGTCAAGCGCCGCTCATGCATGATGGATCAAAAAAATGAACTTTGGGCAAGGATCGGGCGCTGCTCGAGCACCAGTGTTTTGAAAAAACACGATTGTCCCATGCCTCGGGTGCACCACTGGCCTTCACTAGGCTGAGTTGCTTTGATCGAATTTTGAACATTTCGATCCAATTTCCACATTCGATATTTTTAATATCAATTATATTAGTTTAATAAATCATGATTTTATGGAATTCGAAAACTCGAATCTTACAATCCTCCCATTCTTATAAAATTTTATCCTCAAAATTTGAAGAGGGTTACACACATAATTGAGAGAATAATTGAGGATACTTGTTTCGAATCTTATCCTCGAGCTCCCATGTGGCCTCCTCCTGGGTATGGTTCCTTCATAAGAGTTTGACCAACGGAATCATTTTCGTTCAAAATATTTGGTTCCTATGATCCAAAATCTATACTAGCTCCTCGACATATGACAAATTTTCACTGATTGATAAGAATTGATAATCAATGACATGAGTAGAATCATAAACACACTTTCAGAGCATATACACATGGAAAATATTTATTACAACTAATAAATAAAATCTTCAAATCTCTTTTGAACCAAATCTTACAATTAATTTCAAGATTTCACACCTCCTAATTTAAGAGAATTAGAAAATAGAATAAATTATTAGTCAAAAACTCAATAAATATATAAATAATATATAAAGTATTTATATAAATCATATAGAAGGACTAAAACTACAAACATGATGTGAAAATTTAATATGTCTAAATTTTTAAAAATGTAGTCCAATCGTGATTTCATATACAAAATTTATAATACAGACATACATATATATCAAATCATCTAAACTATATGAAAATCACCCAAGAGTCTAAATAATATGATTCCAAAAGGTTTAAATGACCAAAATTGGATAATTCTGAATATAATGTCAAAACTTGTGAATTTTAAAGGTCAATTATTTCAAAAATCTCAAATATAATGTAGGTTAAAATCCTAAAAAATTTTAAATTATGCTAAAATCTAAAAATCAATGGTCAAAAGGCAAACTTGGAGAAAATTTTATTCATACTTTTTAATAACTTTATACAAAAACTTACTATTTAGACACATAGACAAATTGTTTATAAATTACTTATTATAAAAGGGATCAAAAGTCATTTTCTTTTTTATAACTAGTGAAAGTGCAATATTCAACTATACCTGATATATTAGAACGTTTGTATATATAGTTTTATCAATATTTTATAATTATTTTCAATAAAAATAATAAGTGGATGACTCTATAATAAAAATTTAAATTTTGTGGCTATTGTGAAAAAAAGTACAGATATTTAAAACTTTTCACTTTGTAATAAAGTGTAAATATTAGAAGTTTTCACAATAAATAAAGTTCAAAAATTGAATTAAATATCTAAATTGAGTCCTCACCTAACAAACACATAGAATGTCAAATATAAAGCCAAATATACAAGTTTGATGATTTTTCTTTTCAAATTTTTTTGTATAGAACACAATATTATAAAATTTCACTTATTCAATAAAAAAATAAACAAACTGTTTAAACTTTTGGTAAAATCAAGAAAAATTTTAACATATTCGATAAAAATAACATACATATAATAATCTTTAAAATAAAAATATAAAAAGTGGTATACATATATAATAAAAAAAGTATCACAAGCCAAAATTAAATTATTTTAAAATAGATCAAAGAATAAATTTAAAAATACTTATCTTAAATATCTAATTTTAAAAAATTCTAAAATCTCATTCTTCTCTTTCTTTTACTTTTCTTCTTATTTTTTTCTTTTTCTTTTTCTCATATTCGCATTCACTCTCTTCTCTTACTTTCCTTGCACAAATGACAAAACCTAGCTTGAAACCCATGTATATTCATAAATTAGCATATGAATGTCAATAAGGTGCGCGTCAAGAGATACTAGAACCATTGGCATGCACGAAGGGTGCATTAGGTATAGTTTAAGCGCCATGTAATCTAACTAAAATACACATGAGTGCCAACGCATACGCTCCTTAGGTACCACTACACTTTTCTAAATGCATACAAGTATCCGCAAAAGTGTATGGTTATTACCTCAAATACAAAGAGTGTGGGACAAGCACCTATTAGGTGTCAAGCCTAATTTTAAATAATCTAATTTTTATTAAAATTTTTATTGTATAATTATTTTTTAAATTAAAATAAAATTATATTAATAATATAAAATTTTAGATTCATACTAATTCCATATGCAAACTTTCTTAAAACATCGATACAAATCTTGGGTCTTTGTTAGAAACGATTGAGGTAGGAATCCGATGCAATTGTACAATCTTATTGATATGCAAGCGGGTCAAACGATTCCTAGAAAATGTTGTCTTCATGGGTAGAAAATCATCCGACTTTATTAATTTATTCACAATTATCCAAATTGAATCATAATTTTTTATGATCTTAAGAAAATTTGAAACAAAATCTATCACAATATACTCTCACTTTTAACTAGGAATGAAAAATTAGTGCAAAAACTCTGAAGGCTTCCGATATTTGTTTTTGACCTATTAGCATACTATATATCTTCCTACATAAATAGCTATCTCTCACTTCATATTTCTCCATTAGAAAAGTTTCTTCATATCTTTATATATCTTGTTAACTCTGGGATAAATAGTATATTTTGTTCTATAAGTCTTGTTCAAAAGTTTTTCTTTTAAATATCTAGTATTGGGCACATAAAGTTTGATGTCAAAACTACAGAACCTTGTCTGTCCAAATATTAAAATTTACTCGTAACTCACTGTTTAAATCTTTGAATACTTTCATCAAATATGGATCATCCATATGTAATTCCTTAATCTTATCCATAATTAGCAGTTGAATTTTAAAATATAACAGTATCATCCTTAAGCCTTGAAAGTATAAATAAAAATTAAAGCTTTTCATCTTATCAAGCATCCCTCACTCCTTAATCATCATATGGACTATCATGTCTAAAAACTTTTGATTCAATGTATCAATTATAATATTTGTCTTTCTTAACTAATATTAGATTTTATAATGATAATATTTCAACAAATTCATCCAACAACATTACCACATATTAAATATTTTCTATGAAAATAAACACTTTAAACATTTGTGGTCAAGCAAAGCACAAATCTCTTTGCATACATATTGTGTCTCCAAATTTTCAAAGTAAATATAATTACTATCAATTTTAAATTATAGGTAGGATAATTTTTCCTATAAACCTTGACTTGCCTTGATCCCTAGGTGATACCTCAACCGTGTTGTATCAAAATGTAATTTAATCCTTCCTTTAAAGTGTCACAATAAATAATAAAATCTCTTGTGCCATCCAAAAGTGCTAAAATTGGCACAAAAGTTAACCAATTCTTCAACTTCTAGAAGCTTCTTTTACGACAAATGTGTTAACGATATAATAATCTCTAAAAAATTTTGGATAAAACACATATAATATTTGACCAACTCCAAAAATCTACAAACTTCAACTGTTTTAGTTGGCTGCTTCAAATTAGCCACCACTTTGATCTCCTTCGAATTGACCAACAATCTTCATTTTGAAATTATGTGCTTAGCAAATGATACCTCTTCAAGCTAAAATTCAAATTTCTTTAACTTGACAAATAACCATATTTCTCTCAAATTTTAAAAAGCAATACCCAAATAAACCTGATACTCTCCAAAACTTTTCAAATAATTCCAAATATCACCAATAAAAATCACCCTGAATTGATTCAAGTAGGGCAAAAAAACCCAATTTCTAATATTCATGAACACTTGAGATGTATTAGTTAAACCAAGTGATAACACCAAGAATTCACAATGTTCATATCTTGTTCTACATGTCAATTTAGGAATGTCCTCATACTTGATCTTTAATTGATGGTACCTTAAATGCAAAGTGATCTTTGAGAGAATTTGTACATCTTATAAGTGATTGAACAAATCATCAATTATCAGTAAAGGATATTCATTCTCAGTCACGATCTTATTCAATTTCAAATAATCAATACACAATCTTATCGATCTATCATTCTTCTTCTCAAAAAGTACTATACTCCCCACGGCGATCACTTTATCAAATAAATCATTTTCTAATATTCCTTGCAATTGCTACTTCATCTCTTTCAAACCAAATAAAGCAATTCTATATGAAGCACTCAAAACAGGTGCAAATTCGATCATTACATTAATGATAAATTTAACTTCTCTATTCGGATGCAAACTAGGTAATTCATCTAAAAATGTATCATCAAATTCATATACTTCCAAAATCTTATCAATGGACATGTTATAACTTCCAACAGATATGCCATAAGACAAATAAATTTGGCACCCATCATGCATCAAATATATTGAATGTAGAACTGATATCAAGCTCATTGACTCTTTCTTGACATTTTTTTTAAGTCAAATCACTCATACCTCATAATACAAAACAAAACCTTTTTATTGAAACAATTCACACTTATGCAATAATCTACCAACTAATCCATCTCTAAAATAATATCAAAATTATACATCTTCAATAAGAATAAATCCATAGATATTTTAAATCCACCAACCTAAATCGAATATTGGGGATACATTACATCTTCCACCAATAACTTGTCCACCGGAGTGGATCCTATCAAAATATAGTCCAAATTTGAGAGGATGAACGCAATTTATAAGCAACTTTAGGGGCCACAAATGAATGTATAAATCCAAAATCAATCAACATATGAGCCACGGAATAGAAAATAAATATTTTACTTTGAACCACCGATGGATCAGCACGAGCACTCTTTGTCATTGCCGCATAAGTCTCCGCCAAGATGGTTAGCTTCCTATTCGTATGTTTTAGCAAAAATAGTTAATCCTTTATCGTATAGCTAATTTGGTCATTATTAAAAGGTGCTTCAGTCTACCAGTAGCATTGTTGCTCTCGGTGATGCTTGCCACAGTAATTGTACACTAGCCTAGAGTGTTGTGGTTTCATTGATGATAATCGAATCTTGATAATTTTGCGTTTATCTTGCGCCTTAGATTTCAAATAAATTCCTCCTAATCCTAAACATTAACCTTCTTGACTCATCAATCTCTTGTTAAATAATTTAGCATTATCTAGCTCTTACTCGATAAGTAAAACTCAACCAATCACTTCATTATATATCCTTAACAGCAATGGCACCAACTGTTTTTGAATCAAATCCTAGAGCCCTCATAAAAGATTCTTGACCTTTCTAACCTCATCCACAACAATATGCTGAAAGAAATAAGATACCTTCGTAAATTTAGTATCATACTCCGGCACCGTCCAATTTCCTCACCTTAAATGATTAAACTCATTCTCCTTTAGTTCGTAAATGCTTGAGACCATAAAGGTCTCCAAAAATATATTCCAAGAGATATCCTCGTTTTCAATGCCTAAAATTCGTTGTTACATTGCTCTCTTGTGGTCTACTTTTCCGTCTAACTTATATGTTGCAAATTTTACTTTTTCTTTCTCTGAAAAGTTAATAATTTCAAATACCTTCTCCACTCAATGTATCAAAATATCAACTTTGGTTAGGTCCAAATTACCCAAAACTCTAGAACTTTTTCATTTGTGAAATGATCAAAGGATGTCAAGTCTTGCTTGGAGTTCCTAGCTCATTTCCTATTCGCCAACTCTGCATATTGCTATTGAACCATTCGATCCGTTATATCAGTATCAAGGCTATTATAGCCAGATAATTATCCTCCCGGCGGGATCTTGCACGCTTTCCTCTTGACATTTTTAATAACTATCTCGCAATATTTTTCAAAGTTTAGCCTCTCAAAATCATATAAAACACTTCTTTTACAACTTCTCTAATATGAGTAGGGACTAGTTTAAAATTTTTCTTCCTTAATGATTTAAAATTTAAATAACTCAAATACTAAGTCTGACTAAATAAACCAAATTCAAACAATATACTATCTATAATAATATTTGACAGTGAATACAGGAATTAGTTGAACTAGCCATATCTAGTCTCCAATTAATCAATATTACAACCTACTAAAGTTATACCTATCCATAACAAAAACATCTAATAACTATCCAAACTACAATATAATATCTGTATGAATATACAAGTAATAATAGTACTCTAAAATTTTATAAATTATAATAAATAGACTAAACAATAATTTCAACAAAATTTCCAAATACAAATTCAAATACAAATAATAACTAAAGCCTTTAAATTTTCTCTCATCAAATCCTATAAGTAATCTAAAACCTCTCTAATCTGAAAAAACTAAAAATTAAAAAATCATGAGTATAAAACTCAACAAATTAATAAATAATTTACAAATTATGTACATAAATCAAATAGGAGGACTAAAAACTATAAATATTATGTGAAAATTTAATATGTCTAAATTTTTAAATATGTAATCCAATCATGATTTCATACGCAAAATTCATAATATTTATATGAATATCAAATAATTCAAATTATATAAAATTGTGCAAAAGTCCAAACATGTGATTCCAAAATGTTTAAATGTTCAAAGTCAGGTAATAATGAATCTTATGTCAAAATTTGTGAATTTCAAATGTCAGTCATTTCGAAAGTCATAATTATAATACAGATTAAAATCTCAAAAATTTAAATCATGTCAAAATGTGAGATTTAAGGGCCAAAAGATCAATTTTGAAGAAGGATCATATGTTTTTTCGATAATCTTAAATCAAAATATTACAATTCAGACCTATAAGTGGGCATCGATAATTACTCCCTACAGATAATGTCAAATGCCATTTTTTTTTTAAATTTTTAAGTATACCTGATATATTAGGATAACCAAATATTTAATTTTCTTAATTTCTTATAATGATTCTCTAAAGTTTAAACTTAAATTTTGACCCGCAAAATATCTTTTGTTTAATTATTTTTATACACTGTCTAATCACTATAAAATATGAAAAAAGAAAAATTATCCATTCTCCATCAAACCCCCAAAAAATACGAAAAATTAAAAAAAACATTTTTCGCTTTAACCAACCATGTTTTCAGCTGTTCTATAATGGTTAGGGATAATAGTTTACTGCAGATTTAACCGCTAGTTTCTTAATTTCCCGTCTCAAAGTAGATAATAAAAGTTTAGTCATTGTCCCCTCACTTCATCCACAGTTCATGAATGGCACAGCTACAGGGGCTCAATCCTGCAGGTTGACAACGGGACGAGGAGCTTGCGCTGCATTGCCTCGGCTACCCAAATCAAATCGGATGGCTGGATGTTTTTCTTTCTTTTAATTTACTATGGAAAAAAAAAAAGTAAAATTTGCACAATCTTTGGCCGTTAGAATTGATCCAGATTGCCGAAACTGTCTAGCATAGATCCTGTGCCGCATCAGTGCGGCGTAGGGCCCCTTGGCAAGGTTGACAACACTTTCTTTCTTTTTGATTATCAGATTTTTAAAATTTAATAATTTTTATTTTATATAATTAAAAAGTATAAAACAAGTTAATATTTTAAAAAAATTAAAATATTTAAATATATATGCTGTAAAAATTTACTTAAAAATATAGACATTAATATATATTTTTATTTTTAAAAAATATAAAATATAGATCATTAAATATCTATTGAACGATTCAGTAGAACCACATCAACCACATAGTTTGCCCCCCATTCTATGAAAAGCACTCAGGACCTCCCTGTAAGTTTTATGTCCAGCCTAGTAACACAAAATACTTTAAAGTACAAATTTATAAAAAGTACTAATTATATAGTTGCATAGGCTATTTTTATAATATAAATTCACACGTAAAAAATGTTGACAATCTCACTCTAATCTCTCTCTCTCTCTCTCTCACACCTTTCTCTCTCCCTCTATATAAGTGTTGGTATGCTAGCATCTCCCAGAAAGATCCAACAGAAGGCTCTTGAAAAGTTAAGGCGCCATAGCTAGTGAGATATCAATCTTCAGATAATATAGTGAAGCCATGGAAGCCGTACAAGTGGAGACGATCGAGGGGCAAGACCACCAGCAATCGAAAAAAGGCACCACCTTCCTTAGAACATGCTTCAATGGGCTCAACGCTCTGGCAGGTTTTACCACTTTTATAGCTTGTAATGTTTGATTTTTTTTAACTAATCAATGATTATAAGTTAGAAAGGTTATATTATGGGAATTATACATATTTCTCTTAAAAAAAAATTTTTCACTAAAAAAACAAAATAATATTTCAATAACGTATGAAACTACTCAATAAGATTATAATTTTAATTAAAATAAGAAAAATTAAAGCCTATTCAATTTTTTATGTGTATTAGTTTATATTTCTAACATTAACATCCATACATGAGATGTTGGTGGCAAGTTCGCATTGTTGAATTCATCTATTATATAATGTAATATAAAATTGATTACTACGTACTTCTATGCTTATAGTGATTCCCGCTAACCCTACTTTATAGAGGGTATAGTCAGAAAGAAGATTCTAAGGCTGATATGCTTGCCTTCTTTTTCAGGTGTTGGGTTACTATCCACTCCATATGCATTATCTGAAGGAGGATGGCTAAGCTTACTCCTCCTCTTTGCAGTAGCAGCTCTCTTTTTCTACACCGGGCTGCTTCTCCATCGATGCATGGAAGCAAACCCCCTTATTAGGACGTACCCTGACATCGGAGGGGTAGCTTTCGGATGGAAAGGACGTACGTTTATAACCATTTTAATGTGCCTGGAGCTTTACTTCGCTGCCGTTGAGTTTCTTATACTCGTAGGCGACAGCTTTGAGAAGCTGTTTCCGAACACCACGCTGTTTGCGAGCGCGAAGCTCAGCCTTAAGCAGGGCTTCACCATCCTGGCGGCGCTCGTCGTTTTGCCGACGACGTGGTTGAAGAGTTTGGGGCTGCTATCGTATGTTTCTGCCAGCGGCGTTTTCGCTTCCATCGTTGTGATCTGCTCTGTTGTCTGGGTTGGAGCTGTTGATGGCGTGGGATTCCATGAAAGAGGAGTTCTTTTCCATAAAAGTGGGTTGGTTACTGCAGTAAGCATGTACTCCTTTTGTTATTGTGGCCATGGAGTTTTCCCCACACTTCGCAATTCCATGAAAGACAGAAGCCAATTCCATAAGGTAGAAGGCATTGACTCCGAAAATCTTCTTTCGCATATTGATAAAATAAGATCCTATTTCATGAATTTGAGTAGTCGAATTGTGCCTTTAACTAAAATCAACCGCTCAAATTTATTTATATTACAAATTTAAAAAAAATTATAACAAATTCGGATAGTTAATTTCAATCAATGATACAATTCAATCGTTCGGATTATAGAAGTAGAATCCTGCTTTGCTCATACGCAAAACAAGACCCCCAGCCAAATAAGGTATGAGTATCGTCATCTTATTCTCACTGTCTGGGATATCGTATATAACTAAATATCAAGATTAAAAATAAAAAAATAAATGATAAAAAATTATATTAATTATTATAAAAATTTGATATAATTTTTATTTATTATCTTCTAACTTTTAATCTTAACTTCTATATCTATAATAAAATTAAGATAATGGAAGATTCATGGCATAATTTCATCGATTATTATAAAAATTTGAAATAAATTTTCCACTTTGTTTCGTTTCTTTTAATCTTAGCCTTGAAATATATGAGAGAGTCAAGAGAAGAGGATGAGTGTAACACGCCTGTGTCCGAATTCCTTCTCCACCTTTTCTTTTTAGCAAGTAAATAAACTAAAAAAATATATGGTATTATGTAAAAGTGTAAGAATGATTTTTATCAGAATTAACAAAAGTAATAATAATAAAATAATAAATAATTATGTAATAATTATAAAATATTGATTTATAAAATTAAATCTTTAGACTTAAAATATTGACTGTGGCATGATGATGAGAAATAGTTATAAAAAGCAGAAATTTTGAGAATCTAATTTACTATCACTTCATCGATGAAGTTCCGATATAAAGCCTAAAATCTAGCATGCAAACCAATATCCATGGTGTCGTCACTTCATCTCAACTTTAACAACTTGATCAATAAAATTTTAATAAATTAATAAATACAAAAACTTAATAAATTATTAAATACAGATCAAAAAATAATTGTATACTCTTACAAAATACCATATTAGCCTCTTTTATTTTATTTTATTTTATTTTTATTTTATTTTTTTTTTGGGGTGGGGTGGTGGTGAGCAAAATGGGGTGTTCACTCTGGGGTGGGGTTCTTGATTCGTGGAACAAGATTTTCGTTTTCTTTAAAATCTTTTTTCAAATATAAATTTTATAAATTTGTTTTTTAATTTAGGATGAAAATTTTGCTCTGTGGAGCAGAATCCTCCGAGGCGTTCACTAGGATGAGTCGTTAAAAGTGGGTCTGCCACAATGAATTATTGGCCACCCAGCGAGAGACAGTAGGCACTAAAAATATATTTTAATAATTATTTTTTATTTTTTATAATATCTAAATATTAACATATTTATATATTTAAAAATAACATAAATAATATAACCATTTATATTTATATTTATTTTTTAAATATATTAATTTGTGGCTTTTAGATTTTTCATTCAAGGATTAGAGATACTCTATTATTGTTTATTGTGATAGAGCACCTTTCATCCAGGCCAAAGGGGCCTGCGCCCAAATGACCTGACATAGGCCCTACGTCACAAAATTACGGCCATTCGGATAAAATTTAACGGCCATTCGACTTTTTTTTGTTTGAAAATTAAAAAGAAACATCAAGCAGTGGTTTGATTTTGTCCAAAAGGCCGTGATTTTGCGGCACAGGACTTGTGTTGTATCAGTGTGGCACAATCCTCCTTGGCTACCCTTATCTCCAAAATAAGCAGGGTTTGGTTACAATTGAATATATAAATAATATTATTATATTTATGTGGATACCATCTTCTATTAACTTTAATGCAGGTTCTAATCATTTGCTTTTCCTTAAGTACTCTCGGCTATGGATCAATGGCAATCCTGGGCTACCTAATGTACGGAGAAAATATCATGTCTCAAGTGACTTTAAACCTTCCTCTCAAAAAAATTAGTTCCCAGATAGCAATTTATGCGACTTTGATAAACCCACTTACCAAATATGCACTAATAATCACTCCAGTGGCAACCTCCATTGAAGAGAAATTCCCTTGTTTTCTCACCGGCAGATCGATCAGTATCGTGACAAGAACTGTTCTTGTGTTAAGCACTCTTATCGTGGCACTAATTATCCCATTTTTTGGTTCTGTAATGTCATTTATTGGATCATTTTTGGGTATCGCGGTTGCTATATTATTTCCATCCATATGTTATCTCAAGCTTAATGGACCTTGCAGAAGATTAGGCTTAGAGCTGATGATCTTGGCTTTGGTTCTGCTTGTGGGGTCTCTGATTGCAACTGTGGGAACTTATGACTCTGTAAGGAGAATTATTGGAGAGCTAAGAAGCGAGTGATTTATTTTATTTTACTTTATTTTGGATTTTTTAAGTGAAAAAAGTATAATTTGTTACAATAAATTATGACTTGGGGGTTTCAAAAGATCTCGCAATTGGCTGATGGGAGTGTTGCTCTTGCAAGAGTTTATGAGTAAGTTGAGCACTTCTTGTAATGGAGTTAATGCTAACACAATTCATCTATTTTAAAAGTTATATAAAAGTAGTTCATTTAATTTTCTTATTTAACAAGTACATGACTTTTTGCTATTATGTGTCTGTAGTTTAGGGGCCCTACGTCGCACTGATCACGACACAAATCCTGCACCATCTCGGCAAAATTGGATGGCGGAAGACGGCCAAGCTTTTTTGTTTTTAATTTTCAAACGAAAAAAAAAGAAAAAAAAAATCACACAACCTCAGCCATTAGATTTCATCCAGACGTCAAGGTCGTGCTATGCAGGCCCTGTGCCGTCGGCTCAATGTGCCTAGCCTTACCTCTTGTATTATCACTAAAGATGAGACTATACGCTTAAATTTTGGTCCAAGCCCACAAAATGACAGCAGTAATTCTTCGTTTTAAAACATTTATATGCTGTTTTTTCTTGATATAAAAGTTTTATAGAATATTCTTTAATTTTTTTAACTATTTTCAGATAATATAATACAATTTTATCTATCTATTTTTTTATGAAATTACTAATATAGATAGATAAAAGAAATATTACATCATCAAGAGTGTTCCAATATGAATGAAAGGTATATCCTTGATAATATTCTTTTTTAATTCACTAATATGAAATTTTTTCTAAATCTTATTTCTTTTTGTTGGTAATATATATATATATATATATATATGGGCTAATTAGTATATGTATAAATTGATAAAATATTATAATATTAAGGATATTTCAATTGTGTTAATCATTCTTTCTCCATTTAGTGAGACATAACAAGTAAAAAATGGTCGAAAATTTTTTGTTTTAATAATTGTCTTAATTTGCAAATTGATTAAAGTATATCTTTTTAGAACAAATACTACAAAAATCAAACTAATTATCCCAGTGAGCACCTATCGGTAAAGAGATTGGGAATTTTGAAATCCATCTTAACTATCTAAAATAACATCACAATACTTTTTAACGAGAAAGTTTTATGGAATATTATTTCGTTACTTTTTAAATATTCTCAAATGATATAATACAGTTTAATCTATTTATTTTTATATAAAATCGGTAGTATATATAGATAAAAAATGTTATATTATTAAGGATTTTTCAATATGACTAAAGGGTATGTCTTTAATAGTATTGTAATATCTCAGATTTTTATTCGAATTAATTTAATATTAATTATGATTTTGGTTAATTTGGGTATGGTGAAAATTAATTTGATATTATAAAACTTAGGAGGATATTTGGATCAATTAGGTTGATACCCAAGGTTCGTCCATACTATCGCCTGAGTATTAATTTTGATTTTAGAATAAAAGAAAAAAAATATAAAATATAAAAAATTATTTATAAATATAATAATAATATATAAAAAGAAAAGAGAGAAAATAAAAAATCAGGGGCGGAGTCGGGGAGAGAGAAGAAGAGAGAGAGGGAAGTAGAGAGGAGAGAGAGGAAGATCGGTGCGGGGCCGTCGCTGCCGCTGTTGCCGTTGCCGGAGGTCCCAACATTGGAAATGGAAGTTGGCGAAACCCTCTCCGTGATATTATCCTCCATTTTGTGCTCTAGTGTATGTAGAAGGAAAAATTACAAATTAAAGTCAAACGGTCGCCGTCCGTTCGCCGTCGTTGTTGAAGAAAATTATTAAAATCAAGGCAAGTAAATTCTTTTATTTTTTATGGATGTTGATTATTAGGTTACATGTATGTATTATGTAGAGGTCAGATGAAATTTTGATAGATTTGTTGTATGAGGTGCGATGGAGAGAGAGAAAGCTATCGCTGCACGCATGTGCTACCGTTCATCGTTGTTTATCGCTGAGTTTGCTACCATCGTGGTCACTACCGTTGTCCGTGTTGGAGCCACTATCAGTGAAGGAGAAACGTGAAGCGAGAGAGAGAGGCAGAGGTGTGCGAAGCAGGAGAGAGAAAAGGAGGAGAGAGAAAGGGAGGAGAGGTGTAGTTTGAATACTTCGTGACATCATTTCTTAAGATTTACGAAGTATAAAGTCAATGCTAGTATCCATAACCCATTTTTTTGTCTGATTTAATATCTCATATGTTTTGGACACTATTTAAAATTTTTACTAACATGCATGTATTTTTATACACTCGATTTATTTATTCTGAACATGTATGTGTGGTTCATTGGATGATTTAAGAGTTTTTGGTATTGATTTTATTATTTTAAAAAATTTAATATTTTTTTAAAAGTCTAAATAATTTATCGGATACTGTGTATATTTATATCAATATGTGTTTACAAAAATGGACATGAAACTTGCATAGACCGTACATTTTCACATGTATGTATTGGATTTTGATCACTATATTTAGATTTGAATATTGAATATTTTGGCCAATTCTCGATGGAGATATTTATTTTAAAACTCCTTTTTACTAATAGGAAAGGTTTGGAGTAGTGATCCTTTCCATTTGGATGATTTCATTTAACTTTATAATATATTCAGACATCCTAAAATATTTGATAAGTTTAAGGATTATACTTAAAGTCGTAGGTGACAAAATATAATAAGCAACCTTAGTCATGAGTACAGAGTATATGAGTGGTCATATATGTTGATCTAATTTACATTTGATTTGATTTAAAGTTATCAAAATTATGTGTAACCCTTCATTAAACTAATTTTTAAATAATTGGAACTCAAATTTGATCCATGATTTGTATTTCTGTATTGATTTGTATTAAATTTTAATTTAAATTTAAATTTGATATTTGCTAATTTGGCCCATAGATGAATCTTGATATATCTCGTATAAATAATTTTGACAATATATTTTGACCCGAGCCTTTAAAATATCTGTCGTGATACTGTTTCGATTTCTGTGTATACTATTGGATTATCCTATTGAATTTTGTCATAAATTACGAGCTGATTGGGTATTAGATTTGAATTTGAATTTGGATTGAATATCGGCTTCTTGAAATCAGTTTGGATCACTTCTATTTTATTTATATAAATATTTATAAATATATATATCTCGATGATGACTGTTTTCTAATTTGCATATTTATCTTATATTTGGGTATTTTGTTTAAGTACGAGACTACATTGAATTTTAGATCTTGGATTTCTATTAGATTTATTTTATCGATGATTTGAATTTATTCTATCATTTAAACAGATTTTTATCCATTTGACATTCCCTCTTATTCATTAGAGTCTTTTTATTTAAATATAATATTTATTGAGTTTTAAACTCATATTTTCTATTTTATCCCTTCAAAGTAGAGGGTTGAACCATATTGCAGAAGTAAGATCTATTTTTGACGCGGTATCGCATTTTTTGATGAGTTTTATAGTTATTTAAATAAATGGTATCGGTTGCATTTGCTTTATGGATAGATTCTGCGGGACTGTCTTTGGCGGTTGGAATCGATCGCATGTGGGCCTTTGAATTGCGTATTGATATTTGTATGGTGAATTCATTTATATGGATGTGTTGCTATAATTATTTGGTCTTTTTCGTATAATTGTTTAGCGCAGGTCATGATTATTTTGTCCGAATAATTATCTGATGAGGTCCTATATAAATTTTTAATTTGTCGGGTCTTATATATTTTGTTTGTCACACTCAAATTTTTAGAATTTAAGATAATTTATTAAATTTAATTTGGATTTAAATTTTAAAAATTATAATTAATGATTTAAATTAACCTATTTGATTTGAATTCGAGATAAATATTATTTTTTATTCACTAATATGAAATTATGTTTAATTCTTATTCTTTTGTTTGATAATATATATGTATATATATTTTTATTTATGGATCTATTAACATATGAAAATTAATACAATATCATAACATTGATGATACGTCAATTGTTTTAATCCTCCTTCCTCTATTTCGTAAGGCTTGACGAGCAGAAGATTATTGAAAATTATTCATTTTAATATTTATTTAATTTGCAAATTGATTAAATCATATTTTTTTTAAATAAATACCAAGAGAATCAAACTAATCACCCTAGTGAGCTCATATTGATAAAGAGATTGAGAATTTTGAAATCTCACTGACGCTTTTGAAAGGATGATTTACTACTACTGAAAATAGTGAGAGGTTAATCACCATGATGCATGCAACATATCCATGCCCAGCAATAAACAGTAGTGATCAAGGTCTTTTGAAAAAATATAAGGGAACAGGAAGTTCTGACAGAGGCAAAGGGAAGGTAAGAAGAGAAATAGAGGAAAATTAGAAAGAACACGGGGAAACGACCGAGGTCATAGAGAGAGTGTGTGTGAGTGAGAGGCGAAAAATATAAGAAGTAGACAAGTAATATTTCCTTCATATCTCTGCCCAGCACAGTTTTTGGCCTTTATATAGTAATACTAAAGCGTTGCCCAGCTGTGAGGATCGAGTTACAAGAACAAAATAACCAGAGTAGATAGTTAGCCGTTAAGAAAGAGTTGACCAGCTGAATAGAATAGTTGGCCGGAATAGATAGTTGGCCATTTAGGAAGAGTTGACTGGCTGAATAGAATAGTTAACCGGAGTAGATAATTGGCCGTTTAAAAAGAGTTGACTGGAAAAGATTGAAAAATAGGAAAAATTGTTAACCAGTTTAGGGAATTGATCGAAAGATGCATGTCGGACAGTTTTGGTTAGATATTTGGACTTTGCTGGAGTAAGTAACTTACTCTCACTCGCTCCTAACAGCTCTGATGGATTCAGAACCTTCTAGATAAGGGAAGTACTAGAGTAGGTGATTTACTCCTATGTACTTCTAACTGCTCCATTTACCTATAAATATTGGGTAGGAGAGAAAGGAGAGGGATTTTGGAGAAAAGGTATGAAGAAAAAGAATGAAGAGAGAAAGAACTTACAGAAGTAAGGACATTTTTAGAACAGGTTGAGGAAGTGTACACCAAACTTCATATTTCTGTACTGATGCTTTTGCTATCTCCTTTCAAGTCATTGTGAAACATTGCATGTTTTCTAATTCTAGTATGATTTCATGAATAAGTTTGCATAATTAAAGCATGAATATTCTGATTTGATATGTCTCATGTCTGAATTACACTCTGAATATTTCAAGTCTATTTTCAAAAATAAAATTATGAATTTTGCTATGAATTATTTAAGTTTACTGGATAATTTATCTAAGTTTTGGATATTTAAAAATTACTGAAGATTTGAAAATAAGAGGACCTTAGAAGAATGATGAATCAAAACTAAAGAAATAAGAATCAGAGTCTCTTAAGTTAAGTAAAATTAGTAAGAAATTGGATCAATAATTATTCAATAGGTAATATTTTCTAACATGTATTAGAATGTTACAGTGATAATCGAGGATAATTTATCTATAGAGTAATATGTGATCCGCCTTCTTCGGGGCATTACGATGGAAGATAAGAATCAAGAATATATGATCATCATATCTTTGGGATGTAAATAATGAGGAATTAATGATGATACTGTCTTCGGACTAAAGTTAAGAATATGTGATCATTCTATTCTCGGGATATAAATAAGGAAGAATTTTATGATGATGTTGTCTCCAAATAACCAAGGCCTTACATTGTGTGGAGTAAATACAATCCATCATCGATTACTCACTCTATTAGTTGGTGGGATCTACTAGCCCTAATCTCTCAAGATGATGAAGAAATTATTTTAAAAGACAAGAAATTTTAAGCTGTTCCATAATTTTCAGCAAAGTATTAAACATTAACTTCGGTTCTTTTTACTATGTGTCTACGGCTTTTACTCCGACCTCTACCACCAATTTTCTTCTATGCACTTACATCGTTATATGCTTGTATTATCCACATGCATGTTATATATATATGTTTTTTATATAAACGAGTTTATACGTTCAAATTTTTACAGTAACTTGTTGAGCTATTGGCTTATCCATTGTTATTTTCTTATTGTTAGATGACTAGGAAATTATGCAGGATGAGAAAAGTGAAGTCGGACGGTCTAACTAGGCAGGAAGGCCTATCGGGATTTATGTAGTAGGGTATGATCGATCTTGATGTATTTTGGGTTGTATAGAAAAAAAATTTGTATAATGACTCTGGGTGTAAATAAATGGATATTTAGATACTTTCGCTGAATTTTTATAGTTTAAAATAATTTTGAATTCCTAGTGGCATCTCATACATCTTTTGGTTTTAACATACATATATATATATATATATTGCTGGCTGATGTAGAGACCCGGACAACCACTTTATGGCCGACCTATTGAATGCCAACTAGTTGACTAACCGTTTGCGATTCTGTGCCTCCGAATAGTGTTATAAGTCCACCTAATTATGTGTCTTTTAAGCGAAGGTGATTTTTCGACCATGTGTGTGTGATTATTGACGGTTATGGTGGATTATGATCCGTTCAGTTACACCAATAGGGTAGTTAACAAACTCAGTTATCTGCACTATTAACAAACTTAACTATTACTAACAGTCCACGTGTGGGGAGGTTGACTATTAATAAACAGATAGTGTACGTGTAATCAGATGTGAAGTTTTTAACAGAATCAGTTCAGGCCCGTAACACACCATTTCCCATCCCAATCTACTTAATGCATGCAAAAACAAAAGAATCTGCTATCAATGTTAAGAGTGATATAAAGAGATATCCTTTAACTATCGTTAAATATTTTTAATAACGTATTATCTCATTCATTTATATATATTACCAGGCACATATAAAAATAAATTGATAAATGACCGCTACTTTATTGGATAATACCCAAAAGCTAAGCTAAAATATATCCAAAAATATTTAAAATGACAAAGTCAAATCCAAAACTTTAGCGTGTTTCTCCCCACTTTGCAAGTGCCACTCTCTTAGCTTTTGGATATGATTATCTCCAGCTTTTGGCAACTATATATATAAATGTAACATGAAACGTAGGGTAGCATCCACAGTTTCTTCTAATCCAAACCTCTTGTAACTAATTCTCTGATTGGATGGATTAGCTATAGAGAATATGCATCTTCATAGAAGCCAGCGGTAAGCTTTTCTTTTACATGCTTATAGTCATTCCTCTTTCAGTGGTAATCCTTTCTCTATCTAGTGGTTCCACTTTCCTTTGGGCTTAAATTCGATCAGGGGTGAGACTACCTGATCTCTTGGCTATTCTTCGGTATCTATTATCCCGTTGCATTCTTTATAGTCACCACTATTGAAACAATTTAGCACATACAAAGCAGTTGATTTTATCTTATCGTATCAATAAATCTCCAAGGATTAATCCGCTAGTTCCTTGCCCATTAGACAGATTGCTTTCACAGATAAATTGGTAATAAAAATCAATGCTATTGGGGTCTAGATTTAATAATGCCCAAGTATTGTAAGATAAGTATAATGGGGTCCTAAAATGTTAAAATTTTACATAAATAACAGAATGAGCAAACAAGTCAATATGTAATTAATTGACTTAGTATCACATCATCATAGTAATCTAAATAAATGCTCGTACAAGAAACATTTATTGCATTACCCATTTGTGTGACCTCCTTCCCATTGAACATCATGATTAGATGCATCTTCCATTATATTGCTCAACTCAAAAAATCCAAAAGTCCTCAATAAGAGGAGGAAGAGGCATAAGAGCAAATAAAATTTGAACTTACAACTTTTGGTTTGAGACAACTATTTCTTATAATTTAGGTTATTGATACTTTTTAACTAAATATTGTGGTTTTTATAAAGAGAAATCTCACCTTAGCTTCTTATCTTCGCTTCTATAGACCTTGGCCACAACCATCTCAACCCTTCCCTACATGTTAATCAAGGCAAAGAATGAGCCATCCCAATTTGAGCCATCTGTTTAGGCATTTCCGCTCAACTTATATCTAGATATGGCTATAAATTTCATACAGTACTATTTGGCCCTCATAAATTATAGTTACTTTGGTTGAATCATTATTTAAAATGGACATTAAATATTAATGGAAAGCATTTTGTGTCTAGACTATAAATTCTTAAATGAGGAAATTGCTGGTGACTTGGAGAGTGAAACTTATCTGTGGGATTATACCCTCAGAATTTTGTCTTAGTTTATTTAAAAAAAATAAACTGATTGTTGGCATCAATAATTTGGTAGGTCAATATTATGAACCTAAAGTATATTTATTATAATACCTAGTATTTCAATTTAAATTTATTAAGCTTTTTATTCAGAGAAGTTATTGACAGGTATCACTAATGAGCTCTTAATTGCAAGCGAGTTTAGATTAATTTTTATATTGTGATTGGACGTGTTGGATTTATAGGATTTTTAGAGAAATATTTTGATAATTTTTTTGTTGATAACCAATAAATATTTTTAGCATATTAAAGCAATAATTAGGTTACTGTGACTTTAATATATATTTATGTGTATAATTTTAAAAATGTAAAAAGTAATTAAATAGAGAAGCAAACCCATGAAAATTTTCCTTTATTAAAGAGAATAGACATAACTTATTGAATATATAAATATAACCCTAATCATGATTATAGTGTGAATGTTCAAAATTGCCTCACTGCCCCATTATTACGGCCGTCCATCACCCATATATGTACATAGGATGATTTTATTCTATAATTAATCTAATTATTAAATAAAAATAAAAAATTAATTGGAAGAAATTAAATATATTGCTTGATTCATCCTTTAGCTATAATTTCTTTGATTATTTTCTCACCATCACCTATTCTTCTACTCAAAGTGGAGATAAACCCTTTGGCTTCACCTCTTTTATTCTCAAGTTTAACTTTCTTCCTTCTTGTCATAGATTAATCTTATGGTGACTTCGTATTCCATTTGCAAAGTAGAAGTGACAATTATTCGTGTTCGTTGAACTGCTATTGTCATACATATCAAGACTAGAAAAATTCCTACTATTATTAAATAATCTAATCAAATACTTTATTATTGATCCGAATTCATTAATTTCTGAATATCTTTTATTGGTTCTATTTATAAAATAGTAAACAAGAAAAGTTAAGAAGAAATATATTTAATTTTATGTCCATATGATTCAATTCATATTATTTTTCATCTAACATTTTTCAAGCATTTGAGTTAACGCTTGAATGTCACATTATTAGTTAATCAGCAGTTGAATGAAATTTGAATATTAACACATATGTTTTGCTTATGTGATTCAAATTTATTGCTTTAATATATAATATAAATCTTTTTATATTAGGTCTTAGGATAGAAGACTGTTTTAATACAAGATATACTTCTTGTATGATATAAATTGATAAATTTATAATTTTTATATTCGGCATCAGACTGATGTTTGATGTTATGTTCCAACGTTAGGGCTTAGTTTAACGTAGATTGGTTGATTTGTAAACTTGTCTGTGTGATATTGACAATATGTATTAACAGATTATTCTAAGCGGATTAAGAGCCCTGCATTTTTTTTCTCGAGAGAATTAGTGGTTTACTTTTTTGGTTGAAGAGCTAACGTGCAAGTACCACAGGCGGCGGCGTTTGAACACCTTACTTGTTCAAATATATTTGAGTGTTTTAGAAGTCTATAGGTTTATTGGTAGTATATATACTGCTTTACTTAGTTTAAATGGTAGCAAATTATCATAAGACTATAGAATTGATCACTTGTCAAATTTATAAGTATTGGTTACCTTATAAATATTACCTAACTATTAATGGTAGGCATGTAGTCATTTATTCACAATGACAAAAATAAGATCCATGAATATTATTATAATAACTCATATAGTTGTGACCTCTATTAAGATAGATTCGAAAAACATATAGTCTTATTGATATTCAAATTTTGTAAAATTCCGATTACGTTGATATTGTTCAATTTCAGTGGAAAACCATTTATAGTTGTTTTTATAGCTATTGGGTCATATTTATGGCACAATATTGAGTCACAAACATTTGATAATTAATTATATGATATTATTGCTCTTCTATACTTGATATTATTGACCAAAAAATTCATTGATTATTAATATTATTGATTTTATCACATGTTAAGTTTTTGACGTACTATTATATTTTATTAGCTGCAGAATAAAGTAAATTGATAGTATGCTAGTGAAAATTACATAGTTGCTAAAAAAATTTTAGATAAAGATAATTTTAGAATCTAACTGCTATATATCAAAAGGTTGGAGATTTCTTTTCTGTTTTAGAGATGTTAAATAGTTTGTTGGGATTGTAATCTTTTAAGTTTTTATTTTACTTATGAACGGTTATATTATATCTCATTTTAAGAAATTTTATTTTATGATAGATATTTTATTTATAATATATTTATATTGAATATTTATGATTTAAATTTTTGAGTCGGTTTGGACCGGATCAAATAATTCGGGGTTGGGTTGTCACATTAATATTCAATAGCCCACAACATAATAAGAAAAAAATTATATAACATATTACGAACATATAAAGATATTATATATCTTCAAAATTAATTTAACTTAATATTTAATATAAAAATTAAGTTTTTTTATAATTGAATATACTATAAAGTAATTTATAAGCTATTTTTTTCCTAACAAGTGATCAATGTTGTTAAATGGACCACCGGCATGCAAATATGTCCTATTGACATAGCACAAAATAAAAATATCTAGATTGAGCAAGGCACGTGGCCCCTGTGAATTGGGTTAGACCTGCCTATAATTTACCAAAGTAAAAATATATATATAATAGTTTACTTATTTTTAAGCTTTACATATATTTTTCCTATATTACTTTTAAAATCATTCTCTTCACTAAAACGTTTTCATTAACTGCTCAACTTTTGGCACTAAAGGATGATTTAAATGATATTATATTTGTTGGTAGGGTTAAAAAAATCTCATATCATTGATGTAAATATAGAAAATGTGTTTTCGTTAGCTTCTGACCAATCAAAAATTTTGAATTCTAATATACTGCTTGTGAAATTAGGAACTTGGTTAAACCGCAAGCTTTAAAAAATTCAACCGATGTTATATATTCATTAATCAATTGTGTTTAATTTAGAATTTATATCAAAGAAAATAATTCTCATCTACAACGATGTCTTAAACCACCTCTACTGCTTCTATTCCAAAAGTGAAAAGTTTTAGTATTAATTATAGTATATATACAAGTTATATATTGTATATAAATTATAATTGATATGAAACTTTAGTTTTTCTATACTGTTAGCCATCTCCATATTAGTATGAAAATTTTTAAAATAGACATACATCGTAAGTATATTCACGTGGGGTTTATAATTATAGCAAGACAAAGTAACATTAGAGGATTTTTTTCAATGTCTTAAAAATTTTCCTTGAAAATTAAATTAAATATAAAATTAATTAATATACTATTTTTAATAATTTTAATATTTACTTAAGATATTTCTTTGAATTTATATTTATCTTTACCGCCAATATTATATAGTGAAAATCATAAACATTTTAATCAAGTATAAAATTTTTAATAAATAATAATAATTAGCTTAACAGTAGATTTTGAGTTATGAAATGGGTATCTACATGTTCGTTAGCAGCTAAACAATTGTTTTAAAAATATTTAATCATTTATATCATTTCATAAGTAGCATATATAATCGGTTTGACTATTAAAATATTTTTATTATGAAATAACTAAAATAAAAGAAAAAAGATACGCGGAATGAAAGCTATTGATATAACTAAAATAGAAGAAGAAGATATTTTCATCTTCTTGTAGTTAAATTTGTTCTATTGATACAATGATTTAAACTATTACTCATGGAATGAAAGTATTATAACAAACATAACACTATTTTTTTAAAAAACATATTTTTAATATAAATATTTAAAAATGACATACACATTTTAATGGAATAATTCATTATTTAAAACTAAAAAAATTATAATTGAAGTAAAAAATTAGTAGCATTATTATTTGAATCATTATTAGAAGTAATCAAAAAATTCTTTTAAAATATTTTATATTTATTTATAATAGTATTAGTTATTTTACAAATTTTCGAAGTAGTGTATAGATCCTTAAAAATTTTAAAACCAATAATTGTTTATAATTTTTAATTTTAAAAAATTTAATATGTAATAATACAAATATAATATAAGTTATTACGTGATAATCATATAAGAATAGTTAAATAAATATTAGATTTTATTTATATCGATTTTAAAATTAATACTTGTTTAAATTGTAAAAAAAAAAAAAAAAATTCGCACAATCCTCCACCGTTGGATTTGATCCAGACTACAAAAGCTGTTTGGCATAGGCCCTGTGCTGCATCAGTGTGGCGCAAGGCCCTTTAGCGAGGTTGACAACACTTTCTTCCTTTGTTATTATCAGATTTTTAAATTTTAATAATTTTTATTTTATATAATTAAAAATTATAACACAAGTTAATTTTTTAAAAAAATTTAAAATATTAAAATATATATGCTGTAAAAATTTACTTAAAAAATATAGACTTTAATATATATATTTGATTAAAAAATATAAAATATAGATTGTTAAATATTTATTAAACGATTCAGCCGAGTCAGGCACCAACCACATGGTTTGTCCCCTATTCTATAAAAAGCACTTGGGACCTCCCTGTAAGTCTTATGTCCTTTGTCCGGCTTATTAACACAAAACACTTTAAATTACAATTTATAAAAATTATTTACTATATAGTCGCATAGTCTATTTTTGTAACATAATATCATACATAAAACGTGGTGACAATCTCACTTTAATCTCTCTCTCTCACACACACCTCTCTCTCTCTCTATATATAAGTGTGGGCATGCTAGCATCTCCGAGAAAGTGCCAACAGAAGGCTCTTGAAAAGTAAGGCACCGTAGCTAGTGAGATATCAATCTTCAGATAAAATACTGAAGACATGGAAGCCGTACAAGTGGAGACGATTGAGGGGCAAGACCACCAGGAATCGAAGAAAGGCACCAGCCTCCTTAGGACATGCTTCAATGGGCTCAACGCCCTGTCAGGTTTTATTTCTTCCCTTCTCTTCTTCGACAAGTTCATTATTGATGAGGGTGTAAATGAACCAATATACATGCTTGACGAGTAATTTAATGGACATAGGAGCTTAATTGAGCATTAAACTGATTAAGCAAGATTTGAGATACGTCACATATGATGTTTTATGATAAGAGCTCTCGTAAAGCTAATTATTAATTACAATGATTTTGGTGCTGTCCATGCAAGTACTATTTCATGGGATTCAATCAACGCTCTAACATTAAACATATTTAGAGCGAGAGTAGTATTAGAATAGACAATATTTAACTTATAGAAAATCCTTATTTCATATCTGTTTTTATTTATATTTTTTTAACCTTTGCATAGTGATAGAAATTATCATAGCTGTAGAAGTTAGAATGGTACTTATAGTAGACTTTTACACAAATATGAATTTATTACTCGTTTTTATAGCCTGTAATATTTGCTCTTTTTCGACTAACTAATGATCATAAGTTGGAAAGTTACATTGTGGATATTATACAAGTTTCTCTTAAAAAATATTTTACTACTGGAAACATGAAGTAATATTTGAATAATGTATGAAACTAATTGATAATATTATAATTTTGGATAAAATAAGAAGGATTGTAATGTATTTAATTTTATATGTTCATTATTTTATATTTCTAACATTAATATCTATATCTGAGACGTCCGTATTAGTTTATATCATGACTATTGTATAATGTAATATAAAATCGATTACTACGTACTTATATACTTATAGTGATTCCGGCTAACCCCACGTCATAGAGGTATTGTCAGAAGGAAGATACTAAGGCTGATGATATGCTTGCCTTCTTTTCAGGTGTTGGGTTACTATCCACTTCATATGCATTATCTGAAGGAGGATGGCTAAGCTTACTCCTCCTCTTTGCAGTAGCAGTTCTCTTTTTCTACACCGGGCTGCTTCTCCATCGATGCATGGAAGCAAACCCTCTTATTAGGACGTACCCTGACATCGGAGGGGCAGCTTTCGGATGGAAAGGGCGTATGTTTATATCCATTTTCATGTCCCTGGAGCTTTACTTCTGTGCCGTTGAGTTTCTTATACTCGAAGGCGACAGCTTTGAGAAGCTGTTTCCGAACACCACGCTGTTTGCGAGCACGAAGCTCAGCGTTAAGCAGGGCTTCACCATCCTGGGGGCGCTCGTCGTTTTGCCGACGACGTGGTTGAAGAGTTTGGGGCTGCTATCGTTTGTTTCTGCCAGCGGCGTTTTCGCTTCCATCGTTGTGATCTGCTCTGTTTTCTGGGTTGGAGCTGTTGATGGCGTGGGATTCCAAGAAAGAGGAGTTCTTTTCCGTAAAAGTGGGCTGACTACAGCAGTAAGCATGTACTGCTATTGTTATTGTGGCCATGCAGTTTTCCCCACACTTCGCAATTCCATGAAAGACAGAAGCCAATTCCACAAGGTAGAAGGCATTGAGTCCGAAAATCTTACTTTCGCATACTAACAAAATAGAATCCTACTTTATGAATCTGAATAGTGAAATTATGCTTTTAACTAAAATCAATCCTTTAAATTTATTTATATTATAAATTAAAAAAAATTATAATAAATTTGAACAGTCAATTTCAATCAATGATACAATTCAATTGTTTAAAATGTAAAAGTAGAATCCTACTTTATCCGTATCCAAAATAAAACCCCAGCCAGATAAGACATGAGTACCTTCATCTTATTCTCACCGTCTAGGATCTCATATATAACTAAATATCAAGATTAAAAATAAAAAAAATAAATGATAAAAAATTATACAAGCTTTTATAAAAACTTGATGTAATATTTATTTATTATTGTCTAATTTTTAATCTTAACTCCTATATATATAATAAAATTAAGATAATGGATGATTCATGACATAATTTCATCGATTATTATAAAATTTTGAAATAAATTTTCCACTTTGTTTCGTTTCTTTTAGTCTTAGCCTTGAAATATATGAGAGAGTCAAGAGAAGAGGATGAGTGTAACACGCCTGTGTCCGAATTCCTTCTCCACCTTTTCTTTTTAGCAAGTAAAAAGAAATTAAATAAACTAAAAAAATATATGGTATTATGTAAAAGTGTAAGAATGATTTTTATCAGAATTTATAAAAGTAATAATAATAAAATAATAAATAATTATGTAATAGTTATAAAATATTGATTTATAAAATTAAATCTTTAGACTTAAAATATTGACTGTGGCATGATGATGAGAAATAGTTATAAAAAACAGAAATTTCGAGAATCTAATTTACTATCATTTCATCGATGAAGTGACGATATAAAGCCTAAAATCTAGAATGCAAACGAATATCCATGGTGTCGTCGCTTCATCTCAACTTTAACAACTTGATCAATAAAATTTTAATAAATTAATAAATACAAAAACTTAATAAATTATTAAATTTATTTTATTTTATTCTCATTTTAATTTTTTTTGGGGGAGGGGGGTGATGAGGAAAATGGGGTGTTCACTAGGGGGAGTGAGATTTCTGATCTTTGGAGTAGGATTTTTTATTCTTATTTTATTAAATTCTAAGATCCCTTAGTAGGATGAGTCGTTAAAAGTGGGTCTGCCACAATGAATTATTGGCCACCCAACGAGGGACGGTGGGCACTCCATCGCACGTCCATTGCCTAGTAAGCATACGATGGTCTTTAAATATGATGAACATAAAAATCTATATTTTTATATTAAAAAACGAAAAATTTATTTTAATAATTATTTTTTACTTTTATAATGTCTAAATATTGATATCATTGAAAATTACATAAATAATATAACCATTTATATATTTTTTTATCTTTTAAATATATCAATTTGTGGCTCTTAAATTTTTTATTTAAGGACTATAGATGCTTTATTATTGTTTATCGTGATAGAGCACCCTTCTTCCTGGCCAAGGGGGCCTGCACGTAATGACGCAACATAACCCCTGTGCTACAAAATCGCAGCCATTCGGACAAAATTTAACGGCCGCTTGTCTTTTTTTGTTTAAAAATTAAAAAAAAACTAAAAATCGAGTGACAATTTGATTTTGTTCGAAAGGCCGTGATTTTGCGGTACAGAACCTATACTGCATCAGTGTGGCGCACCCCCCTTGGCAACACTTCATCCCCAAAACAAGCAGGTGGTGGTTATAACTCAATATATAAATAATATATTTATATTTATATTTATATTTATATTGATAGCATTTTCTATGAACTTTGTTGTAGGTTCTAATTGCTTGCTTTTCCTTAACCACTCTTGGCTATGGAACAATGGCAGTCCTAGGCTACCTAATGTATGGACAAAACATCATGTCTCAAGTGACTTTAAACATTCCTCTCGAAAAAATTAGTTCCCAGATAGCAATTTATGCAACTTTGATAAACCCACTTTCCAAATATGCACTAATAATCACTCCAGTGGCAACGTCCATCGAAGAGAAACTCCCTTATTTTCTCACCGGCAGATCAATCAATATCGTGGTAAGAACTGTTCTTGTGTTAAGCACTCTTACCATGGCACTGACCATCCCATTTTTTGGTTCTGTAATGTCATTTATTGGATCATTTTTGGGTGTCGTGGTTGCTATATTATTTCCATGTATATGTTATCTCAAGCTTAGTGGACCCTGGAGAAGATTAGGCTTAGAGCTAATGATGTTGGCTTTGGTTCTACTTGTGGGGTCTCTGATTGTAACCGTGGGAACTTATGACTCTGTACGGAAAATTATTGGAGACCTAAGAAGTGAGTGATTTATTTTATTGTACTTTATTTTTGATTTTTTAAGTGAAAAAAATATAATTTGTTACAATAAATTGTGACTTGGGGGTTCAAAAGATCTCGCAATTGGCTGATGATAGTGTTGCTCTCGCAAGAGTTTGTGAGCAAGTTGAGCACTTCTTGTAATGGAGTTTATGCTAACACAAATCATCTATTTTAAAGGTTACATAAAAGTAGTTCATTTAATTTCCTCATTTAACAAGCACATGACTTTTTGCTATTATGTGTCTGTAGTTCCAGGACCCTACGTCGTACTGACTGTGGCACAAAGCCTATGCCGTTCGGGTAAAATTAGACGGCTAAGGATGGCCGAGCTTTTTTTTTTTAATTTGCAAACAAAAAGGAAAAAAAAAGTTGCATGGCCTCGACCATTGGATTTCATCCGAATAGCCAAGGCGGTGCGGCGTAGGCCACGTGCCGCGGTCAAGGTGGCACAGGGCCCCTCCGCTCTATGTGTCTAGCCTTACCTCTTGTATTATCACTAATGATGAGACAATACACCCAAATTTTGGTCCAAGCCTACAAAGTGGCAGCAGTAATTCATCGTTTTAAAATATTTATATTCTATTCCTTTTTGATATGAAAGTTTTACATAATATTCTTTAGTTACTTTTTAAATATTTTAGGACAATATAACACGGTTTTATTAATCTATTTTTATATAAAATTACTAGTATCGATAAATTAAAGAAATATTATATCGTCAATGGTATTCCAATATGAATAGAAGGTATATCCTTAATAATATTCTTTTTTATTCACTACTATGAAATTGTTTCTAAATTCTATTTCTTTTTGTTGGTAATATATATATATATATATATATATATATATATATATATATATATATATATATATATATATATATATATATATATAATCGTTTATAGCTGTATTAATATATATATAAATTGATAAAATATTGATGATATTTCAATTATATTAATCCTTCTTTTTCTGTTTAGTAAGACATGACGAGTAAAAAGTGATTAAAAATTTTTATTTTAATAATTGCCTTAATTTGCAAATTGATTAAAGTATCTGTAAAGTTCGACGGCAGGCGAAGGTGAAGAAGAATTGCTGAGCGTCGGCACCGACGAGCTCAAAGAGAGAGGACGATGGAATGATGAAGGAGGCGGACGCTAGCCATTTTATTCATTCTGCTTAATACATGAATACAAAGCACAGTGGCCAATTTATATTACAAAGAAAACGAAAAACAAAAGGAAAGAAAAATAATGTGAAAAATTACAACGGAAAAAAAATAAAAGATAACAAATAAATAAATATATACAGGTGTGCTGTATTTCCTATTTGGTAATATTCCTTGTATTTTCTAATACCCCCTGTAAGATGGAGCATATATATTGAGTATGCCCAGTTTGGATAAGTGAATCTCCAAACGATGTGCGGGTAAAATCTTGGTGAACATATCGGCAAGTTGATTATGCGTAGTCACATAGTGAGTCTGAACACTTCCGTCTTGAATCTTATCACGAACCAAATGACAATCTAACTCAATATACTTGGTCCGGTCATGAAAAACAGGATTGGCGGATATGTGCAGAGCAGCTTGATTGTCGCAGTATAGATCAGCGGCGTGAGAGTGTGGTATCCACAAATCGCGTAAGATATAACGTAGCCAAGAGAGTTCGCAGCAAGTGGTAGCCATGGATCGATATTCGAACTTCAGCGGTGAGTGAGAGACCACCGATTGTTTCTTGCACTTCCAGGAGATAAGAGAGTTCCCAATGAATGTGCAGTAGCCAGTAATGGATCTTTGAGTGTCGGGGCATGAAGCCCAATCTGCATCACAAAAAGCTCGAAGTTGAATATTAGAGGTGGAAGAAAATAATATACCTTACCCCGGATTCTGTTTGAGGTATCGCAGAACTTGATAAGCTGCATTCATGTGACTAGACGTTGGCCGAGTCATGAATTGACTTAAAATATGGACGGCGTAACATATATCGGGTTTTGTGACTGTCAGATAGAGGAGCCTCCCAATCAGTCTTCGATAGATGCTAGGATCTTGTAAAATAGTCCCAATTTCTTTACTCAGTTTAACATTTTGATCCATTGGAACTCTAAGGGGTTTTGAACCAAGGGAACCTGAATCTGCTAAAATATCAAGTGCATATTTTCGTTGACATATATGGATGCCCGTTGATGAACGTGCAACTTCTATCCCAAGAAAATATCGTAAAACACCGAGATCTTTAATTTTGAAGGCACGATTGAGATATGATTTAACATAATGAACAGAAGCCAAAGAACTACTAGCCACAATGATATCATCAACGTATACAAGTAGCACTGTAAAGGATTGATTATCTTATTTGGTAAAGAGGCTATAATCAGCTTTGGATTGGGTGAAACCAAAAGTAATCAGGGATGTAGATAGTGTCACGAACCCGAACCAAGCAGGTCAATTTCTAAAATCTAAATTCCCAAATAATTTTAAAGCCAATTAATACTAAGTCCCAAAATTCAGTGTGATAAACCAAAATATACTTAACAAAAATTAAAATCCTCACAGACCTCATCGAACAATAATCAAAAGAAATAAAATACGACCCGCTTTACAATCATCGTATTAAGGAGATAATAATCGACCCAAAATCATAATCAAACATAAACAAATATTCAATTATTCCCAACATATAGCAATTAAGCCCATATTCGGCCCATTTCCATAATCTAAATACATCAATTAACAATATGAACCATAACAAAACTGAACTCATCAAATCGGACGAATATCTGACCGATCATTCGAACTCGAATCGCATCCAAACCTTTTCCTCCAGAAGGACAAAATGAAAAATGGCTGTCATAACGCCTGCAAATATCATATTTAGTCAAAAAAGTCAATAAATCGGATGATGAAGTCAATGGATGAAAATCCAATCAAATTCCAAGATAAATCCAAATCGCCGATAAAACAAATCCAACCGAAATCCAAGATCCAAATTCCAAAATTCAACGGGTAGTCTCGTCAAAATCAAATATCCAAATCCAAATAAACGCCTAAATTTTCAAAATAGTTAAATCGACGTATATATATATATAAATATATATATAACCAAAACAGAGGATCCGAACCAATTTCTTAATCGATGTCGATCCGAGTCCAAATCCGAGTCCGAGTCCAAGTCCAAATCCAAATCCAACGCCCGATCGACATGATTTGGGGCGGAATCCGATAATGGGGATGATCCAATCGTCTTGCAGATACCAAAGCGGACCAAGACAGGATGTTCCAGTTCGGATCAAAACATATAATCAAAATCGTTGTGCGACACATACCAAGCCCAATTATAGGCAAAAATCGCAATTCTTAAATCCAAGTCCAAAATCCATATCCAAATCAAAGTTCAAAACCAATTGATGCAAAAATACAAATTATACACCGAATCTGGGTTCTCATTATTTAAAGACTAGGCAGGAAGGTTTCTGGCATAATCCCTATGAACCTAGGCTAAAATCCAGTATCTATGCACTCCATGTAGAAAGGTTCTTCCTACTATGTTTTGTCACGCGACTTTGGGTGCGTTCTCAAGTTTATCGGATATATTAGGACGTCCAATATATTCTAAGGCCAAATCAAATCATCCAAATGGGAAGGGCCACTACTCAAACCATTTCTGCCGTGGAAAGGGATTTCCAAATAATGGATAATCTCCCGGGGAAGAGCAGCCGAATCCAAATAATCCAAATCCAAACGTAGTGGACCACAACCCGGCACGTGCATGTGATCGCACGTCCAATCTGGTTTTTTACATTTTTATATAAATACATTAATATAAAAATATACGGTGTCCAATAAATTCTTCTGACTTTCAGAATATTCTTAAATTCTACAAAATCATAAAACCCAATCCAATAATTCCAAAAACATCCAATTAACTACACATGTAACGTCTGAAAAAAATAAATCAAAATAAAATAAGTAAATACATTAGTAAAAAAATCCAAACAAATCCAAAATATAAAGGTAAATTAAATCGGACCAAAGAGGGGGTTTTGAATCTTGCGCGACCTCATACTTTTTGTAGATCAAGAAAAAGATATCCCGAGGCACCCTAAACGGCCCTCTCTCTCTCCGCCATGCGCGCTGCCGCGCCACTGCCGTCGATCCCCTCCTCCTGCGCCGCTTCTGCTGCAGCCGCCGCCACCACCGGCGTCGCCGGTCGCCGGCGAACCACCCTCGGGCCGTCGCCGGCCTCCTCCGCCTTACCCGGCCACCATCGGCGCCGTAAACAGCCGCCGTTTCACTTCGCCTCGCCCGATTTCTCTTCGTCGAACCCACACCGAGCTCACGAACGCTCAGCCGACGCCACCGCAGCTCCTCCCACGGCCACCAGCAACTGCCGTCGACCGTCCGCGCGCCACCATGGCCGCCGGTCACCGGTGCCGCCGCCGATTCTTCCTTCTCCTCCCCCTGCGGCTTCGCCGCCGATCTCACTCTCTCGCGGCTTCTACTGCAAGCCGTCGCCACCACGGCCATCGCCGACCACCACCGGCACTGGGCCGCCCTCGCCGCACGCCGCCGTCACCGGCAGCCTCCTCCTCCTGCTGCGAACCGAAACCCTAAACCCATCTCTCTCCTCCATTTCTCCTTCTCTCTCCCCGATCTGATTTTCTTCTTCCTTATCTCTTCTCATTCTTTTTTTTATTCCAATTATATATATAATAATATTATTATTATATATATATAATATATATATATTCCATTTTAAATTTTTTTATTCCAAAATCCAAATCGATATTCTGGACGACAACACGGCCAAGTATGGCCAAAATTTCAACCGATCCAAATATCCTCCAAAGATTTTTCAATATTTAATAAATTTTATCACGTCCAATTAGTAAAAATTATAATTAATATTAAATTAATCAACAAAGATCCTGGGATATTACGGATAAAGAAAGATTATGCCTAGAGGCCTGTTTGAGGCCATATATGCTTTTTAACAGTCTACAAACTTGATTCGGTTTTTCTTTAGTGTATTCGGGGGGGTTTTGCATGTAGATCTCTTCATTTAAACCCCCATGTAAGAAGGCATTGTTAACATCAAAATGGTACAGATGCCACCCTTTAATGGCCGCAATTGCTAAGAAATATCGAACAGTAGTTAGTTTGGCAACAGGGAAAAAGGTTTCATGATAGTCTATCCCTTCTTGTTGTGTATATCCCTTTGCGACTAATCTACATTTGTATCTCTCAATACTTTCATCACTATTAAACTTCAATTTGAAGACATATCGACAGCCAATAGTTTTCTTACCAGGGGGCAAGTCAGTAATGATCCATGTCTTATTTTGCTCTAAAGCGTTCAATTCATTTTCAATGGCTTCATGCCATTTTTCATCACGAATAGCTTGGACATATGTTTGTGGTTCACTATGAGATGTTATGGTGGCTGAAAAATGTCCAAAGGAGGGAGATAATATTTGGTATGATACGTGATTTTCAATGGGGTACGGTTTGCCTGGAGATGTTTGTACGTTGGATTTAGTAGGCGAAGTTTGAGATACTTGATGACAGTGAAATTCTTTCAGGTATTCGGGCGTTTTGCGAATTCTAGTGGTTCTTCGAACGGGTATTTTACTAATTGTAGTTGACTGGGTATCATTCGATTCATTTGGTTCGGAATGATGGTTGATTAGTTGTTCCTGGTCCTGATTGACAGAAACGGTGGGAATTTCTTTATTATTTTCGGTCACAGTTTCAACAACAGGATTCGAACCAGAATCATGTATATTTGTTGACGTCGGTTGTGTTTGCCATAATTGTTCGTTATAAGTATTAGATAGATCTAATGAGGGTACATCGGGTTGACTATTGGAGCTTTGACCAATGTCGTCGTTTTGAAAAGGGAATATATTTTCATGAAAAATCACATCTCTTGAATAAAAAGTGGTATGGCTATTTAAGTCAATTAATTTGTAGCCTAAGGATAGCCTAAGAAGGCGCATTTTCTATTTCGGGATCGAACTTAGTACGACCTTGGAAGATGGTGGAAGCAAAGCATAAGCAACCAAATACGCGGAGGTTGGCATAGTTGGATTTGACTCCAAATAGAATTTCATATGGAGTTTTATTTTTGAGTATTGGAGTGGAAATTCTATTGATAATGTGGGCAGCGGTAAGTATACAATCACTCCAGAATTTCAAAGGAAGTCTTCATTGAAATCGAATAGCTCTAGCGACATTTAATAAATGTTGGTGTTTGCGTTCAATAACACCGTTTTGCTGTGGTGTTTTCACACAACTACGTTGGTAAATAACACCTGTTTTTCTGTAAAAATCTCCCAATCTGAATTCTGTGCCATTATCGCTACAAATTACTTTGATTTTGACATTGAATTGTGCGGTAACCAGATTATAGAAGGCTTCCAAGCACAATTTTGTATCCGATTTTTATTTCAGCAGGTAAATCCAGGTACTTCTGGATGCATAATCAACGATAGTCAAAACATATTTATATCCATCATAAGATACCTCGGAATATGGTCCCCATAAGTCACAATGCACCACGTCGAATAAGGTGTGTGACTTATGAGTACGGGGAGAAAAGGGAAGGCGACGCTGCTTGGCCATGTGACAAATAGAACATGGATTATCATTAATTGAATGCACTACTCCTTTTACAAAAGGGTCGTTTATTAATTTCATCCTAAAATATGAAATGTGACCTAATCGAAAATGCCATAGATTAGAAGGCGATGAAGCAAAATTAACCGAAGGCTCCTTGCAGAATTTGGAGAGAAGGCTCTGTAAAGAATTGGGATCAACTTTCTTATTCATTAAATAATATAAATTACTTTTCTCTTCACCCATCTCAATTGTTGTCGAAGTAGCAAGGTCCTGAATCAAGCAGATGTTAGAAAAGAAACATATACCGCAATTAAGTGTATCAGTTAGCTGTTTTACGGAAACTAAATTAAAGGTGAATGAAGGAACACAAAGCACATTGTGCAACATTAGTTTATCGGTGAGTCTAATGTTTTCAATATGAGAAACAGATACTTTACTTCCATCCGGAAGTTTGACAGAGCATGAAATCTGGACCTTGAGATGAGTATATAATGAAGGATCACATATCATATGATCGGTTGCTCCAGTATCCAGAATCCATGCTTGTCGACTATTATCACAGAAGTTATGTAAGGAATAAATAGGGAGGACATTACCAGTCATGTTAGCAGCCTTTGACTGCTCGTTCATTGGGTCGAACATATACTGCCCCGTCTTGGCCGCTGCATTCTTAGAATGAATCAACTCCATGAGTTGGTTAAATTGGTCTTTGGTCAATGCAACACTATCATCAGGGGTTCCTTCTTGGTCAATATGGTGCTTGAAGTTTGATAAATTGGCAGAAGAAGTTATATTCCCAGTTCTGCCGTGGGCCTTGTGATTAGGGGAAAACCATGCAATAGATAACACTTTTCAACTACATGCCCAGTTTTGTGGCAGTGGGAGAAAACGGGCGCATCGGCATTGCCAATTTTAAAGCATTCTTTGGGTAATGTCCAAACAATTTTACAATAAACACAGAAGGGCCTGTCCTTCTTGGTATGATAATTCGGTTTCACATTGTTTTTGAAAGAGCTAGGGTTCCGTTTGGCAGTTAAGGCCACTGTGTTCAAATTCTGGGCCACAGACAGCATGTGATGCTGCTGTTCTTGCTGTTGGATGACCGAGAACACTCGGTTAACAGATGGAAGGAGGTCCATCATCGTGATTTGATCTTGGGCATTAGAGTAAGAATCGTTTAAGCCCATAAAAAATTGTATAACACAATCTCGTTAGTATTTGTCAACAAATGATTTCATCTTGCCGCAATCACAACTTGGAAGAGGATTGTAAATCACGAGTTCATCCCACAAAGTTTTAAGCTTACCGTAGTACACGTTCACCGGGTCTTGTTCTTGCATCAGCCCAGCCAACGATTTCTTTAATTGAAAAATCCTTGGCCCGTTCTGTTGGGTAAACCAGTCGCGAAGCTCATTCCAGAGCTCGAAAGCATCATCAACGAAGACGACACTAGCTTTAATCGTTGGGCTAACCGAGTTTTGGATCTAGGAGACCACTATGTCGTTGCAACGCCCCCAAATTTCAAATATGGGATCGCTTGAGTCACTCGGTTTGTGAATAGTGCCCTCGATGAACTGAATCTTATTTTTGGCTCGTAAGGCTCGACGCATGGCTCTGGATCAGGTGGTGTTGTTGTCGGCGGTGAGTAAATCGGCGACCAGAGTGATGGCCGGGTTGTCACTGATTTCCAATCGGAAGAGATTTGTGAGGTCTGTGAGGGTTTGAAATCGCATCTGTTCGTGCGAAGAGGTAGTGGACGGGTTAGTTGTGTTTGATGTGGATTCGGGCAAGGACGGTGGAGTCGTCATGCTCTGATACCATGTAAAGTTCGACGGTAGGCGAAGGTGAAGAAGAGTTGCTGAGCATCGGCACCGACGAGCTCAGAGAGAGAGGACGATGGAATGATGAAGGAGGCGGACGCAAGCCATTTTATTCATTCTGCTTAATACATGAATACAGAGCACAGTGGCCAATTTATATTACAAAGAAAACGAAAGACAAAAGGAAAGAAAAATAATGTGGGAAATTACAACGAAAAAAAAATAAAAGGTAACAAATAAATATATATATACAGGTGTGCTGTATTTCCTATTTGATAATATTCCCTGTATTTTCTAATAGTATCTCTTTTTAGAATAAATACCAAGAAAATCAAACTAATCACGCTAGCGAGCACTTATCAATAAACAGATTGTGAATCTTGAAATCCATTTTAAATAACTGAAATCTCATTGAAATACTTTTTGATGAGAAAGTTTCAAGGAATATTATTTTGTTACTTTTAAAATATTCATAGATGATATAACATAGTTTCATATAGCAATCTTTATATGAAATTGCTAGTATAGATAGATGAAAAAAAATGTTACATTATCAAGGATTTTTCAATATGACTAGAAGGTGTATACTTAATAATATTCATTTTTATTCACTAATATAAAATTGTGTTTAATTCTTATTGTCTTTGTTTGGTTATATATATATATATATAGCTCTATTAATATATATAAATTGATAACATATCATAATATTGATGATATTTTAGTTGTTTTAATCCTTCTTCCTTTGTTTTGTAAGGCATAACGAGAAAAAGATTAATGAAAATTATTCATTTTAATATTTGCTTAAATTACAAATTGATTAAATCATATATTTTTTTTTAAAATAAATACCAAGAAAATCAAACTAATCACCCTAGAGAGCTCATATTGATGAAGAGATTGAGAATTTTGAAATTTGTTTTAAGTATTTGAAATCTAACTGGCACTTTTGAAAGATTAATTTACTACTACCAAAAACAGTGAGAGGTTAATCACCACTTCCAATCCCAATTTGCTTACTGCATGCATAAACGACAAAATCTGCTATCAATGTTAAAAGTGACGTAAAGAGAAATTTTTTAGCTATCGTTAAATATTTTTAATGACATAATATTTCATTCATTCAGGCTCATATAAAAATAAGTTGATAAATGACCGTTGTTTCATTGGATAATATCCAAAAGATATCCTAAAAGATATCCATAAATATTTAAAATGATAGATTCAGATCCAATACTTCTGCGTATTTCTCCACATTTTGCAAATGCCATTCTCTTAGCTTTTAGATACGATAATCTTCAGCTTTTGGCAACTATATATGTAAATGTAACATGAAACGTAGGGTAGCATCCATAGTTGTCTTCTAATCCAAACTTCTTGTAACTAATTTTCTGATTTGACGGGATTAGCTATAAAGAATATACACTTTCATAGAAGTCAGCGGTAAACTTTTCTTTTACATGCTTATAGTCATTCCTCTTTCATTGGTAATCCTATCTCTACCTAGTAGCTCTTCTTTCCTTCGGGCTTAAATTTGATCAGGAGTGAGACTACCGAATCGCATGGCTATTGTCCGATATCTATTATCCCATTGCATTCTTTATAGTCGAGACTATTGAATCAATTTAGCATATATAAAGCAGTTGATCGTACTTTATTGTATTAATGAACCTCCAAGGATTAATCTATCAATCCTTAGCTTATTAGATTGATTGCTTTCATAGATAAATTGGTATTAAAAATCACTGCTATTGGGGTCAAGATTTAATAACGCCCAAGTATTATAAGATAAGTACAATGGAGTCCTAAAATGTTAAAATTTTACCTAAATTACAGAATAAGTAAACAAATCAATCTGTAATTAATTGACTCAACATCACATCATTATAATAACAAAAATAAATGACTGTACAAGAAGCACTTACTGCATTACCCATCAATTTGACCTCCTTCCGATCGAACATCATGATTAGATATATCTTTCATTATGTGGCTCAACTCAAAAAATCCTAAAAGTCCTCAATAAAAGGAGGAAGAGGCATATAAGCAAATAAAATTTGGACTTTGAACTTTTGGTTTGAGACAACTATTTTTTATTTAGAGTATTAAAGATTGTGATAGTACCTTCTGCCATATTCAGTGACGCCTTTACATCTTGTGCTGTGACTGTAAAGGCCTTCATTGGAATAATTGGCTTATTCTCTATTGGCCTCTTAGGAATGGGACAATCTTTAATTATATGGTCGGACTTGTCACAATTAAAGCAAACTCCCAAACGCTTATAGTATGGCTTCCTTTTATGGAACCTCCGCAGTAATCACATGCAATAATAGCAGTCGATGGACTTGGTGCTACTGGCTGCTCCGTCTTTCTCTTCCCTTTATCTTCTGGCCTCGTCTTCTTAAAAGGTCCTCCTGATCCTAAATTTTGGCTAGTAGCTGAGCCTCTGCGATTCCCAACTTTCTTTTGAAAATATTATTCTCTCTCTAGTTCCTTTTGAAATATAAGAACCTGGTTCAAAATCTCTACAAAATTACGTAACTTGTACATGACCAACTGCTTTCTAATGTCATCCCTTAGTCGGATTGAAACTTTTTGGCTTTTCTGGCTAATTTATCAACTATGTGCAAGGAGTATCGGGACAACTTCGTAAATTTAGCTTCATACTTGGTTACGATCCAATTTCCTTGCCATAGGCGTAGGAACTTGTCCTATTTCTGCTTTTGTAAGTTGGTTAGAAAATACTTCTCAAAGAACACCTCATTGAACATTTCCCAGGTGATCTGGTCCTCAACAACGTCCATTACTCTCTTCAACATCGACCACCAGTGATCAGCTTCGCCCTTCAACTTGTATGCCGCAAAAGTCATCTTATTTTCTTCCGAATAGCGAATAACGGTGAAAATCTTCTCGATTCTTCTAATCCATGCTTCCGCTTTAGATGGGTCTGGATCTCCCAAAAACTTAGGTGCCCTCTCATTGTTAAATCGGTCATAAGTTGTGACTCCTGGATTTGCTGGAGCTAGAGCTGGAGCGAGGACTAGGGATGGCTCATGATGGTGATGTCCATGAGCCATCATATCTATAATGTTAGCTATCATTCCCAAGATGTTTAGATATTCCTCTTCTCTATTTGGATGAGAGTCGGCTCCAAAGCTTCTCCCTTAACCTGACATTCTGAATCCCTATTAATATAATATTAACAATTGAATTAGATTTTCGCTCCAACCCTAACAAAACTGTCTAAATAGGGATTTCAACCTATATTTTGAGTCTAATCAGGTCAATCTAAACCTCAAACCAACGTCAATCAAACCAAATCATATGGTATCTCCCAAACCATTATTTAATACCACCTGTGACGGTCCCGATTATAGAATACCACCTGTTGTAATGTCCATCAAACTAAATACAAATCATAATACAAAAATTTATTAAAATAAACATCCATTTAGACACAGAATCCACAGCATGCCATGACCATGGGGCTCCGACATTGAATCAAAATATGTTACCTTGTTGGATCTAAATCGGAAAGATACCTACAAATACCATCAAACTTACAAAAGTATTTCATAAATCTAATATATATTAGGTTTCAACTAAAACGTATGTCTACTTTTGTGATTACAAAATAATACATACATCCAGCTGTTCAATCCAAAAGAATCACTATTGTACCAAAAATATAAGAGACAATATCTAAAATATATCATACGACGTCCTCAAACCCTAAAACTAGGCACTGATCCTTCATTCTGTTCCTTCGAGTTTAAACTCATACTAATCATCTAAAGGATTAGTAAAAATAGTAAGGGAGTGAATCAAATATTCAGTACGGCATATATATTTATCAAGAAACATATATATTTAATATTTGAAATATAACAGTATATATCAGAAAGATTAGAAACGAATAAATAGTCATAAAACATGATTAGAAAAGAAATGCTTTCATAATATATTTTAAATTTTCTTTAATTCTTTTCCATTTTCTTACTCATCAAATCGTCTTGAAAACTTATTTTCATTAGGGATCATAACCAATAGGCCTTATTAGATAAATGAGTGGTCAATTGAAGGTTGGATTGTGTTTGCTCCTACAAAATCAAAAGCCGTATCCTCCTATTCAAGACCCAGAGGTAAGTCGTCTACATATAACCCTATAAACTTGGCCTTAACCGTAAAGAGGTCCTTAACAAATAACGATCTTCCACCGTAATATACTAATACATGCCGAAATATACTTTTTGTTGAATGTTCCTCGGTTCAGTTTATTAGTCCTTAACTTCTTAATTCCTTAAAAAATTCCACACATAAATTTATACATCCTTAGTTCTCACCGTTTTGAAAAACAATTCATAAGTCCTTAACATAGTGCAAAACATCCCTCCATAGTTCCTTTTCATAGAACTTACATATTTTTACCATGGTCATCATTTCTTAGTAATAAGAGTTCATCAATAATCCAAATAAAAATAAAATATTCAAATAGTAAAATAAAACATACTATATAAAAATTAAATATACAATATATTTTGAGTACGCGTAAATAATATGAAACAAATTTAAAAATCACAAACTCGAATCACAACTTTGTAGAAATATGATATTTAGCCTCTAAATATGGAGAAAAAATTTTCATAACATGCATTGTTGAGATACAGACAAATAAATAGTGACATTCAACAAATCTTACTATAAAAACATGGTGAAGCAACAAATATGCATATTTTTCATATTCTTGCTTCAAAATTCCAACCAAGATGAGTATTAGCACAATAATACTCAAAATAAATGAAAATAAACAACAATTGAAAAAGAAAGTTTAGAGTGTACTTATCATAACCCGATCTACTAATTTTCTTACTTGGATTGTTTGGATTCAAACTCTCGGAGCCACTCCTTCACCTTCTCTCTTTTCTCTTCCATTCTTCTTCGTCTTTCTCTCTGCACAAATAGCACAAAAATGGTGGAAAAGGAACCAGGTTTCATTTTTAACCACTCCGACGCTTGAGCATCGGTCGAGCGCCGCTCAGGCGTGACCATTCTGAAAAACGCACTTTGGCCCAGATCGGGTGCTGCTCTAGCGCCGGTGTTCTGAAAAAACATGCTTGCCCTGCGCCTCGAGCACGCAGCTGGCCAACACCGGGCCGGGTTGCTTGGGTCAAATTTTGAGCCTTTCGACCCAATTTTCACATCCGATATCCATAACATCAATTATATTAACTCAATAAATCATGATTTTATGGAATTTGAAAAGTTGAATATTTCAATCCTCCCCTTCTTATAAAATATCGTCCTCGAAATTTAAAGAGGGTTACATACCTAATTAAGAGAATAAATGAGGATACTTGTTTCGAATCTCGTCCTCGAGCTCCCACGTGGCCTCCTCCTAGGTATAGTTCCTTCATAGGACTTTGACCAATTGAATCATTTTCGTTCAAAATACCTGGTTCCTACGATCTAAAATCTGCACAGGCTTCTTGACATATGACAAATCCTCGCTGATCGATAAGGGTTCGTAATCAATGACATGGGTAGAATCATAGACATACTTTCGGAGCATATACTTGTGAAAAACATTATGCACCTCTCCCAAAATCGGTGGCAAGGCCAATTGATAGGCCGCTTTTTTCACTTTCTCCAAAATCTCAAATGGGCCAATAAATCTCAATTTTAGCTTTTCTTTGACTCCAAATCTAAATAATCCCTTCGACGGTGATACCTTCAAGAAGACAAAATTCCCAACTTTAAATTTTAGCTATAATCTTCTCCGATCAGTATAACTTTTCTGTCGGCTTTGGACTACTTTTCACTTCTCATGGATCAATTTGATTTTATCGAACGTCTCCTTAACAATCTCTGGCCCCATAAGCTGTCTATCACCCGTCTCTTTCCAATGAATAGGTGAACGACTCTTTCTTTCATACAGTGCCTTTAAAGGAGCCACCCCAATACTCACTTTGTAACTATTATTATATGTGAACTCCGTCAATGCTAAATGATCATTCTAATTGCCTTTTACTCCATCACTGCTGCTCTTAACATATCCTCCAAAATTTAAATTGTTCACTTTGACTATCTATCTGTAGGTGATAAGGTATATACTGAACTTTAGATCCGCCCCTAACTCACGGTGCAAACTCTCCCAAAATTTTGAAGCAAACCTCAGGTCTCGATTTGATACGATAGCCGCTAGGACTCTGTGCAACCTTACTATTTCATTAATATACATTTGGGCTAATTTGTCCCTCAATTATGTCTTAAGAATGGCTACAAAATGCGCCAATTCTATGAGCTAGTTGACAATCACTCAAATGGCGTCATGATTTTTAGGTGTTCTCGGCAATCCCAGCACGAAATCCATAGATACGTCTTCCTATTTCCAGTTAGGAATAGGCAATGGTTGCAGAAGATCGGATGGCTTCTTAAGTTTGGCCTTCAACTACTGACAGACTAAACATTTCCTGACAAAGGCCACAATTTCCTTCATTATATTCCATTACCAAAATATTTTTTTTCAGATCCTGATACACCTTTTTAATTCTCGGGTGGATTGTATACCTAGATTCATGAGCTCTTTCATGATTTCGTTCTTCAATTCTCCAACATTAGGCACACAAATCCGATCTTGAAACCTCAAGACTCCGTCAGCTTGGACATTAAAACTAACTCTAAATTGTTTCAAATTTCCTACAATGTCAGCTAAGAATGGATCACTCATCTGATTTTTCTTAATTCGTCTCAAATACAACAAAATCATCCGATTTTCTTGGGCATATCTCCGGATATCACCTTGCTTCATACATCCAACATCTCTATCTCCTTAATCCTCAAATGAGCCACGCAACTCATTTGACTGCTCGGAGCATCCACGACCACATTGCCCTTACCCGACTAATAGTGAATTTTACAATGAAAGTCCTTTAGATAGTTCATCTATCTCCTCTGCCTCATATTCAACTCTTTTTGAAAAAATAAATACTTGAGACTCTTATAATCCAAATGCACCAAGAATTTCTCACCGTATAACTGATGTCTCCAGATCTTTAAAGCAAAAATTGCTGCTGCTAGCTCCAAATCGTGCGTTGAGTAATTCTTCTCATGAATTGTCAGCCATCTCGATTCATAGGCTATCACGTTTCTATACTGCATTAGAACATAACCAAAACCCATCCTATTCGCATCACAATAAACTTCAAATCTACCAGAATATTTTGGAATCGTCAGGATCAGAGCGGATATCAATTGATCTTTCAACTCTTAAAAACTTTGCTTACACTCCTCTATCCAAATAAACTTAACGTTTTCCCTATTAATCAAGTCAACGGCATAAAAATTTCAAAAAAAAAATTCACATACCTTCGATAATAATCTGCCATCCTAAGGAAACTTCGAACTTGGTCACCGATGATGGTCGGCTCTAATAAACAATAGTTTTGATCTTTTTTGGGTCAACAAAAATGCCTCCCTTCAATATAATATGACCAAAAAATGTAGCATTCTTAAGTCAAAATTTACATTTTTTTAACTTGGTATACAACTTCTCCTCCCTAACTGTCTGGAGCACAATTCTCAAATACTTATTGTGCTAATGATAGCTTCTTGAATAAATCAATATATCATCATTGAACACAATAATAAATTTATCCAAGTACGGCCGAAACACTCGATTCATTAAGTTCATAAAAGAAGCAGGGGTATTGGACAACCCGAAAGGTATAACTAAAAATTCATAATAACCATATCTCGTCCAAAAGGCCGCCTTCGCTACGTCCTCCTTAATTCTCAATTAGTGATACCCTGAACGAAGGTCAATATTGAAAAATACCTACGCTCCCTATAGTTGATCAAACAGGTCATCAATCCTCGACAACGGGTATTTGTTCTTAATGGTAATCTTGTTCAATTCTTAATAATCAATACAAAGTCACAACAATCCATCTTTTTTCTTGACAAATAGCACCAGGGCACTCCAAGAAGATATGTTCGGTTGAATAAATTCCTTATCCAGAAACTCTTGCAACTGCTGTTTCAATTCATTCAATTCGGCAGGCACTATCCAATACGGTGCTTTTTAGATTAGTGCCGAACTAGAAACAATCTCAATCTCAGTCTTAAATTCAATCTCCCGAATGGGTGGCAACCCAGGAAATTCTTTAAAAATGATGTCTTTAAACTCGCTAACCACCAAGATATCCTTAACCAGCACACTATTCCGTCCAACCGTGCAGGCATAAGCTAATCAACACTGGTTCCTTCCATATCATGCCTTGAAAATAGAATGGTTCACATCCCTGAACGGTGAAGTGAATTTTCTTATGAAAACAATCGACACTGGTGTGTTAACTCGCTAACCAATTTATACCTAAGATCACATCAAAATTATGTATTTTTAACAAAATCAGATCCACTACCAACTGCAACCCATTAATCCAGACTTTACACCTCGAATACATGATATTCGTAACCACAGACAATTTCGATGGTGTCGAAATAACTAATTATGATTCAAAATGCTCGAATGAGACAATAATTTACTTGTAAATCTTGGAAACATAAAGAAATGGGTTGATCTCGAATCTAAAAGAACCTATGTAGGAGTATTAAAGATTGTCATAGTACATTCTACCACATTTGGTGACCCCTCTGCATCTTGGGCCGTAGCTGCAAAGGCATTCCCTGGAACAATTGGCTTCTTATCCATCGGCTTATTAGGAATGTGACAATCTTTAATCATATAATCGGACTTACCGCAATTGAAGCAAGTTCCTAAATGCTTGTAGCATGGCTTCCCTCTATAGAACCTCCCACAATAATCACATGCATTAGTAGTCATTTGTGAACTTTGTGCTACTGGCTACTCTGCCTTTCTCTTCCCTTTATTTTCTTAGGTGGGCCGTCTATATATAATCCTATAGACGGGCCCTTAACCGCAAAGCGATCCTTAATAGACAATAATCTTGCACCATTATATACTAAGACATATCAAAATATACTATCAGTTAAATGTTCCTGGGTCCAGTTTCTTAGTCCTTAACTTCTTAATTTCTTAGAAAATTCTACACTTAAATTTATACATTCCTGATTGTCATCCTTTTAGAGAACGGTTCATAAGTTCTTAATATAGTGTAGAATATTCCTGCATAATTCTTTTTTATACAACTTGTACATTTTTACGATGGCCATTTCTTAGTTGTAAGAGTTCATCAATAATATAGATAAAAATAAAATATCCAAATAGTAAACTGAAATATGCTATATAAAAATTAACTATACAATATATTTTGAGTACGTATAAAAAATATCGAATAAATTTAAAACTCATAAACTTGAAGCATAACTATATAGAAATAGGATATTTAATCTCTAAATATGGAGAGAAAATTTTTCTAAGATGAATTTTTTAGATACAAGCAAATAAACGGTGATTTTTAACAAATCTTGCCATAAAAATATGGTGAAGTAACAAATATGTACATTTTTTATGTTCTTACTTTAAAATCGCAATTATGATGAGTATTAGAATAATAATACTAAAAAGAAACGAAAATAAACAATAATTAAAAAAGAAACGAAAATAAACAATAATTAAAAAAGAAAGTTTAGAGTGCACTTATTTTGACCCGATCTACTAGTTTTTTTACTCGAATCGTCTGCATTTGAGCGCTCAGAGCCCCTTCTTCACCTTCTCTCTCTCCTCTTCCCTTCCGCTTCGCCTCTCTCTCTCTCTCTCCTCTCACGCAAAAATGACGAAAAAGGAAGCAAGTTGTACTTTTAATAACTCTGACGCTCGAGTACTAGTCGAGCGCCGCTTGGGCACGACGGTTCTGGAAAATGCGCTTCTCACCCAGATCAGGCGTTGCTCGGGTGCGGACATTTTGGACAAACATGCCTGCCCCGTTCGTTGTAACATCCCTGAGTACCAGCTTGTGAATATTGTCCGCTTTACCACACAGGCGCACAATTTTGTTCCTGGCGAGACCTCCTTCCCCTATGACGCATCAACAATAGAGAGGTATCCACGCCCTTATAAGGTACGCTTTGCTTTCCTCCCCATCCGATGTGGGACATCACAGTCCACCCACCTTGTGGGGCCCAGCGTCCGCGCTGGCACACTGAATTGGGCCTCATCTTCGATACCATTTGTAACGTCTCCGAGTACCCGATTTTGAATATTATCTACTTTGTCACACAGGGGCACGGTTTTGTTCTTGGCGAGACCTCCATCCCCCGGGACGTGTCCATAAGGAAAAGGTATCCACGTCCTTATAAGGTATACTTCGTTCCCCTCCCCATCCGATGTGGGACATCACATACCTCGGGCGCGCCACTAGCCAATACTAGGCCGAGTTGTTCAGGTCGAATTTTGAATCTTTCGATCCAATTCCCACATCCAATATCTTTAATATCAATTATATTAATTCAATAAATCATGATTTTACGAAATTCAAAAACTTAAACCTTATAGGTGGGGTTAAGAAATCTCATAACATTGATGTAAATATAGAAAACGTGTGTTCATTAGCTTCTCACTAATTAAAAATTTTGAACTCTGATAAGCTGCTTGTAGAGTTAGAAATGTGGTTGGACTACAGATTTTTAAAAAGTTCAGCAAATATTATACTTTTATTAATCAATTGTGTTCAAATTACAGTTTGTTCCAAAGAAAATGAATTTCATCTACAATGATATCCCGAACCATCTCTACTGCTTCTACTGCTGGATTGAATAGTTTCGGTATTAACTATAGTATATACAAGTTATATATTTTATGTAAGTTATAACTGATATGAACCTTCATATCTTCTGTACTGTTGGCCATCTCCATATTAGTATAAAATTCGTTAAAATAAATATATATCGTAAGTATATTCACACGGGGTCTATAATTGTAGCTAGACAGAGTAACATTAGAGGATTTCTTCAACGTCTTAAAAAATGATTCTTAAAAATAAAATTAAATATAATATTGGTTAATATACTATTTTTAATAGTTTTAATATTTACTTGAGATATTTCTTTAAATTTTATATTTATTTTTATCGCCAATATTATATAGAAAAAATCATAAACATGTTAATCAAGTGTAAAATTGTTAATAAATAATAGTAATAATTAGCTTAACAGTAGATTTTGAGTGGTGAAATGGGTAGCTACATATTCATTAGTAGCTAAACAAATATTTTAAAAAATATTTAATCATTTCTATCATTTTACAATTAGGATATATAATTGTTCTGACCGTAGGGATTTTTTTATTATAAACTGACTACAATAGGAGAAAAAAGATACACAGTCTCTAACTAAGTCTTGTAGTTAAAATTGTTCTATTGATATAACAATTTAAACTATTACTCCTAAAATAAAAGTATTATAACAAATAGAACACTATTTTTTATTTTTTTTAAATATCTTTAATATAAAAATTTAAATATGACATAGATATTTTAATAAAATAATTCATCATTTAAAACTAAGAAAAATTATAATTTAAGTAAAAAATTAGTAGCATTATTATTTGAATCATTATGAAAAGTAATCAAAAAAATCTTATTAAATATTTTATATTTATCTATAATAGTATTAGTTATTTTACAAATTGCCAAAGTAGTGTGTAGATCCTTAAAAATTTTTAAACCAATTATTGTTTATAATTTTTAAGTTTAAAATTTTAATATGTAATAATACAAATATAATATAAGTTATTCCATGATAATCATATATCAATAGTTAAATAAATATTAGATTTTATTTAAATTGATTTTAAAACTAATTCTCGTTTAAATTGTAAAAAAAAAAAATTCACATAATTCTCAACCGTTGAATTTGATCCAAACTGCTGAAACTGTCTGGCACAGGCCCTGTGCCGCATCAGTGCAGCGCAGGGCCCCTCGGCGAGGTTGACAACACTTTCTTCCTTTTTGATTATCAAATTTTTAAAATTTAATAATTTTTATTTTATATAATTAAAAATTATAAAATAAGTTAATTTTTAAATTTTTTTTTAAATATTAAAATATATATGTTGTAAAAATTTACTTAAAAAATATAGATTTTAATATATATTTTTGTTTTTTAAAAATATAAAATATAGATCATTAAATATTTATTGCATGATTCAGTTGAGCCAGGCACCAACCACATGGTTTGTCCCCTATTCTATTGAAAGCACTTGGACCTCCCTGTAAGTCTTATGTCCTATGTCCAGCTTGGTAACTCAAAACACTTTAAATTACAACTTATAAAAAGTATTCATTATATAGTCGCGTAGTCTATTTTTGTAACATAATCTCATACGTAAAACGTGGTGACAATCTCACTTTAATCTCTCTCTCACATACACCTTTCTCTCTCCCTCTATATAAGTGTGGGCATGCAAGCATCTCCCTGAAAGAGCCAACAGAAGGCTCTTGAAAAGTAAGGCGCCGTAGCTAGTGAGATATCAATCTTCAGATAATATAGTGAAGGCATGGAAGCCGGACAAGTGGAGACGATTGAGGGGCAAGACCACCAGGAATCGAAGAAAGGCACCACCTTCCTTAGAACACGCTTCAGTGGGCTCAACGCCCTGTCAGGTTTTATTTCTTCCCTTCTCTTCTTTGACAAGTTCATTATCGATGAGGGTGTAAATGAACCAATATACATGCTTGACGAGTTATTTAATGTACATAAGAGCTTAATTGAGCATTAAACTGATTAAGCACGATTTTAGACACGTCATATATCATGTTTTATGATAAGAGCTCTCGTAAAGCTAATTATTAATTACAATGATTTTGGTGTTGTCTATGCAAGTACTATTTCATTGGATCCAATCAACACTATAACGTTAAGCATTTTTAGAGCGAGAGCGAGAGTAGTATTAGGATAGACAATATTTAACTTATAAAAAATTATTATTTTATATCTATTTTTAATTATTTTTTTTTTTACTTTTGCGCAACGAGAGAAATTATTATAGCTATAGAAGTCAGAATGGTACATATAGTAGATTTTTACACAAATATGAATTTATTACTGGCTTTTATAGCCTGTATTGTTTGACCTTTCTTGACTAACCAATAATCATAAGTTGGAAAGTTATATTGTGGATAGTATAGATGTTTCTCTTAAAAAATATTTTACCACCGGAAATGTGAAGTAATATTTGAATAACGTATGAAATTAATTGATAAGATTATAACTTTGGTTAAAATAAAAAGGGTTGTAACCTATTCAATTTTCTATGTTCATTAGTTTATATTTCTAATATTAATATCCATACAGGAGATGTCGGTATAAGTTTATATCGTTACTATTGTATAATGTAATATAAAATTGATTACTACATGCCTATATACTTATAGTGATTCCGGCTAACCCTACTTTATAGAGGGTATTGTCAGAAAGAAGATTCTAAGGCTGATATGCTTACCTTCTTTTTCAGGTATTGGGTTACTATCCATTTCATATGCATTATCTGAAGGAGGATGGCTAAGCTTACTCCTCCTCTTTGCAGTAGCAGTTCCCTTTTTCTACACCGGGCTGCTTCTGCATCGATGCATGGAAGCAAACCCTCTTATTAGGACGTACCCTGACATCGGAGGGCTAGCTTTCGGATGGAAAGGACGTACGTTCATACCCATTTTCATGTGCCTGGAGCTTTACTTCTGTGCCGTTGAGTTTCTTATACTCGAAGGCGACAGCTTTGAGAAGCTGTTTCCGAACACCACGCTGTTTGAGAGCGCGAAGCTCAGCGTTAAGCAGGGCTTCACCATCCTGGCGGCGCTCGACGTTTTGCCGACGACGTGGTTGAAGAGTTTGGGGCTGCTATCGTTTGCTTCTGCCAGCGGCGTTTTCGCTTCCATCGTTGCGATCTGCTCTGTTTTCTGGGTAGGAGCTGTTGATGGCGTGGGATTCCATGAAAGAGGAGTTCTTTTTCCATAAAAGTGGGTTGACTACTGCAGTAAGCATGTACTCCTTTTGTTATTGTGGCCATGCAGTTTTCCCCACACTCCGCAATTCCATGAAAGACAGAAGCCAATTCCATAAGGTATAAGGCACGGAGCCCGGGAATCATACTTTCCTTACGGGCCAAATAGAATTTTACTTCATAAATTTAAGTGGTCGAATTGCTCCTTTGACTAAAATCGATCACTTAAATTTATTTATATTAAAAATTAAAAAAATATAATCAATTTGGATAATCGATTTTAATCGATTATACAATTCATTTGTTTGAATTGTAAAAATAGGATCTTATTTCATTCAAACGCAAAACAGGTTCCCTGACAAGATAAGGCATGATGAGTACTGTCATCTTATTCTCACCGTCTAGGATCTCTTATATAACTAAATATCAAAATTAAAAATAAAAAAGATAAATGATAAAAAATTATACTAGCTATTATAAAAACTTGATATAATTTTTATTTATTATTTTCAAATTTTTAATCTTAACTCCCATATATATAATAAAACTAAGATAATAGAAGATTCATGACATGATTTCATCGATCATTATAAAAATTTGATATAAATTTTACACTTTGTTTCGTATATTTTAATCTTAGCCTTGAAATATATGAGAGAGTCAATAGAAGTGGATGAGTGTAACACTCCTGCGTCTTAATTCTTTCTCCACCTTTTCATTTTTGCCTGATCACGTCTGACTCAATAGCTGGTAAAAAAATTAAATAAACTAAAAAAATATATGGTAATATGTAAAAGTGTAAGGATGATTTTTATCAGAATTTGCAAAAGTAACAATAATAAAATAATAAATAATTATGTAATAGTTATAAAATATTGATTTATAAAATTAAATCTTTAGACTTAAAATATTTTTGGGGGTGGGGGGTGATGAGCAAAATGGGGTGTTCACTTGGGGGTGGGGTTCTTTATTCGTAGAGTAGGATTTTCATTTCCTTTTAAATTTTTTTTAAATATAAAATTTATAAAAAATATTTTAAATTTACAATAAAATTTCTACACCACGAAGTAGGATCCCTCAAGGCGTTCACTGGGATGAGTCGTTAAAAGTGGGTCTGCCACAATGAATTATTGGCCACCCAACGAGGGACAGTAGGCACTGCATCGCACATCCATTGCCTAATAAGCGTACAATGGTCTTTAAATATGAGGAACATAAAAATTTATATCTTTATATTGAAAAACTAAAAATATATTTTAATAATTATCTTTTTATTTTTATAATATCTAAATAATAAAATACTTATATTATTAAAAATAACATAAATAATATAACCATTTATATATATTTTTTATTTTTTTAAAATATTAATTTGTGACTCTTAGATTTTTCATTCAGGTACTACAAATGCTCTATTATTGTTTATCATGATAGAACATCTTTCATCCTGGGAAAGGGGGCCCGTGTTGTATTGACGCGAGATAAGCCCTACAAGACAAAATTGTGAACGGACAAAATCTAATGGCCACTCGGCTTTTCTTTGTTTGAAAATTAGAAAGAAAAACTAAAAATTGAGCGGCAGTTCGATTTCATCCGAAGGGGTTGTATTTAAAATCTAATGTGCCGCGTCAATGTGGCGCAGGCCCCCTCGGCTCCCCCACATCCCCGAAACAAGTAGGGGTTAGTTAAAACTGAATATATAAATAATATTATTATATTTATATTTGTATTTGTATTTATATAGACAGCATTTCTATTTTTCATTGCAGATTCTAATCGCTTGCTTTTCCTTAAGTACTCTCGGCTATGGATCAATGGCAGTCCTAGGCTACCTAATGTACGGACAAAACATTATGTCTTAAGTGACTTTAAACCTTCCTTTTATAAAAATTAGTTCACAAATAGCATTTTACGCAACCTTAATATACCCACTTATCAAATATGCACTAATAATCACTCCAGTGGCAACCTCCATTAAAGAGAAACTCCCTCATTTTCTCATCGACAGATCCATCAGCATCGTGACAAGAACTGTTCTTGTGTTAAACACTCCTATCGTTGCACTGATCATCCCATTTTTTGGTTCTATAATGTCATTTATTGAATCATTTTAGGGTGTTGCGGTTGCTATATTATTTCCATGCATATGCTATCTCAAGCTTCATGGACCTTGGAGAAGATTAGGCTTAGAGCTGATGATCTTGGCTTTGGTTCTGCTTGTGGGGTTTCTGGTTGTAACTGTGGGAACTTACAATTCTGTGAGGAGAGTTATTAGAGACTTAAGAAGTGATTGATTTATTTTATTTTACTTTATTTTAATTTTTTAAGTGAAGAAAATGTAATTTGTTATAATAAATTGTGACTTAGGGTTTCAAAAGATCTCGGAATTGGCTGATGGTAGTGTTGCTCTTGCAAGAGTTTATGAGCAAGTTGAGCACTTCTTGTAATGGAGTTAATGCTAACACAATTCATCTATTTTGAAGGTCATATAAAAGTAATTCATTTAACTTTCTCATTTAACAAGTACATGACCTTTTGCTAATTTGTGTCTATAGTTCAGGGGCTCTACGCTGTATTGAACGTGGCACAGAACTTGTGCTAACTAGACCAAGGACGATCGAGCTTTTTTTTAATTTACAAAAAAAAAAAAGAAAAAGTCACACGACCACAACCATTGGATTTCATCTGAATGGCCAAGGCAATACGGCACAGGCCCTGTGCCGCAATCAGTACAGTGCAGGGCCCTTGGCTCTATGTATGTAGCCTTACCTCTTGTATTATCACAAAAGAGAGACTATATGCCCAAATTTTGGTCCAAGCCTACAAAGTGGTGGCAGTAATTCTTCATTTTAAAATATTTATATGCCATTCCTTCTTGATATGAAAGTTTTATAGAAATTTTTTTAGCTACTTTTAAAATATTTTTAGACAACAAAACACAATTTCATCTATCTATTTTTATATAAAATTTCTAGTATTGAAATATTAAAGAAATATTATATCATCAATGGTATTCCAATATGAATAGAAGGTATATCCTTAATAATATTCTTTTTTATTCACTAATATGAAATTGTTTCTAAATCTTATTTCTTTTTGTTGGTAATATATATATATTCATTTATGGGTCTATTAATATATATAAATTGATAAAATATCATAATATTGATGATATTTCAATTATGTTAATCCTTCTTTCTCAGTTTAGTAAGACATAATGATCAAAAAATAATTAAAAATTTTTTATTTTTATAATTGCCTTAATTTGCAAATTGATTAAAGTATATCTTTTTAGAATAAATACCGAGAAAATCAAACTAATCACCCTAGTGAGCTCTTAGCGATAAAGAGATTGGGAATCTTAAAATCCATTTTAAATATCTAAAATCTAGTCAGAATACTTTTTGATAAGAAAGTTTCACGGAATATTATTTTGTTGCTTTTTTAAATATTCTTAGATGATATAACACAATTTCATCTAGCTATTTTTATATGAAATTGCTAATATAAATAGATGAAAAAAATGTTGCATTATTAAGGATTTTTCAATATGACTAGATGGTGTATACTTAATAATATTCTTTTTTATTCACTAATATGAAATTGTGTTTAATTCTTATTCTTTTGTTTGGTAATATATATATATGTTTATGGATCTATTAGTATATATAAATTGATAAAATGTCATAACATTGGCGATATTTCAATTGTCTTAATCCTTCTTCCTCTATTCCATAAGGTATAGCAAGCAAAAGATTATCAAAAATTATTCGTTTTAATATTTGCTTAATTTGTAAATTAATTAAATCATATTTTTTTAAGATAAATACCGAGAATGTCAAACCAATGACCCTAGTGAGCTCATATTGATAAAGAGATTGAGAATTTTGAAATTTGTTTTAAGTATTTGAAATCTCACGGGCACTTTGAAAGGGAGATTTACTACAACCGAAAACAATGAGAGGTTAATCACCACTTCCCATCCTAATCTGCTTAATGCATGTAGAAGCGAAAGAAATTACTATCAATGTTAAGAGTGATATAAAGAGATACTCTTTAGCTATCGTTAAATATTTTTAATGATGTAGTATCTCATTTATTTATATATATTACTATGCATATATAAAAATAAGTTGATAAATGACCGTTACTTCATCGAATAATACCCAAAAGCTAAGCTAAAAGATATCCAAAAATATTTGAAATGACAGATTCGGATCCAAAACTCTAGTGTATTTCTCCAAAATTTGGCAAGTGCCATTTCTCTTAGCTTTTGGATACGATTATCTCCAGCTTTTGGCAACTATAAATATAAATGTAACATGAAACGTAGGGTAGCATCCACAGTTGTCTTCTAATCCAAACCTCTTGTAACTAATTTTCTGATTTGACAGGATTAGCTATAAAGGATATACACCTTCGTTGAAGCCAACTGTAAGCTTTTCTTTTACATGCTCATAGTCATTCCTCTTTCAGTGGCGATCTTTTCTCTATCTAGTGGCTCCGCTTTCCTTGGGGCTTGAATTCCATCGGGAGTGAGACTACCTGATCTCTTGGCTATTGTACGATATCTATTATCCCGTTGCATTCTTCATAGTCGAGACTATTGAATCAATTTAGCATATATAAAGCAGTTGATCGTATCTTATTGTTTCAATGAATCTCCAAGGATTAATCCACTAGTCCTTAGCTCATTAGACTAATTGCTTTCACAGATTAATTGGTATTAAAAATCATTGCTACTAGGGTCAAGATTTAATAATGCCCAAGTATTATAAGATAAGTACAATGGGGTCCTAAAATGTTACAATTTTACCTAAATTACAGAATGAGTAGACAAGTCAATCTATAATTAATTGACTTAGCATCACATCATTATAATAACTGAAATAAATGACTGTACCAGAAGCGCTTACTGCATTGCCCATACATGTGACCTCCTTCCGATCGAACACCATGATTAGATGCATCTTTCATGATATCGCTCAACTCAAAAAATCCTAAAAGTCCTCAATAAAAGGAGGAAGAGGCATATAAGGAAATAAAATTTGGACTTCCAACTTTTGGTTTGAGACAACTATTTCTTATTCAGAGTACTAAAGATAGTGATAATACCTTCTACCATATTTGATGATGCCTCTATATCCTAGGCCGTGACTGCAAAGGCCTTCCTTGAAATAATTGGCTTCTTCTCCACCGGCATCTTAGGAATAGAACAATCTTTAATCATATGGTTGGACTTACAGCAATTAAAGCAAGCTCCTAAACTCTTGTAGCATGGCTTCCTTCTATGGAACCTCCCGCAGTTATCACAAGTATTAGTAGTCGTCAGCAGACTTGGTGCTACTGGCTGCTCCACCTTTCTCTTCCCTTATCTTCTGGCCTCATCTTCTTAGGAGGTTCTTCGACCCCTGAGCTTTGGCTAATAGTTGAACTTCCGTGATTCCCAACTTTCTTCCCAAAATATTATTATCTCTAATTCCTTCTCGAATATAAGAACCCGGCGCAAAATCTCTCCATAATTACACAACTTGTGTATGGCCAACTGCATTCTAATGTCGTCCTTCAAACCGGATTGAAAATTTCTGGCTTTTATGGCTAGGTCATCAACTATGTGCAGGGCGTATCAGGACAACTCCGTGAATTTGGCTTCATACTCGGCTATGATTCGATTTTTTTGTCGTAACCATGAGAACTCGTCCTCTTTCTGCTCTTACAAGCTGGTCAAAAAATATTTTTCAAAGAACACCTCATTGAACATCTCCCAGGTGATCTGGTCTTTAACAACATCCATTTCTCTCTTCTGCATCGACTACTAGTGTTAAGTTTCGCCCTCCAACTTGTACACCGTAAAAGTCATCTTATCTTCTTCTAGGTAGCGAATAACGATGAAAATCTTCTTGATTCTTAACATCCATGCCTCCACCTTAGATGGGTCTGGATCTCCTAAAAACTTCGGTGTACTCTCATTGTTAAATCGGTCATAAGCTGTAGCTCCCTGATTTGCGAGAGTTGGAGCAGGGATTTGGGCTGGCTCAAGATGGTAATGTCCATGAGCCATCATTTCCATAATGTCAGCTATCCTTCCTAAAATGTTTAGATATTCCTTTTCTCTATTTGGATGAGAGTCGACTCCAATGCTTCTCTCTCGATCTGACATTCTGAATCCCTATCAATATAACATCAACAATGGAATTAGATTTTTGCACTAACCCTAACGAAACTACCTAAATAGGGATTTTGACCTATACTTCGAATCTAATTAGGTCAACCTAAACCTCAAATTAAAGTCAATCAACCCAAATCATAAGGTATCTCTCGAACCATTCTCTAATATCACCTGTGACGAACCCGATTACAGAATACTACCTGTCCCAATATTCATCAAACTAAATACAAATCATAATATAAAAATTTATCAAAAGAAACATCCATATATACACAGAATTCACAGCATGTCATAACCATGTGGCTGCGACAACGAATCAAAATATATTAACTTGTTGGATCGAAATCGGGAAGATGCCTGCAAATACCATCAAACTTGCGAAAGTATTTCACAAATCAAATATATACTAGGTTTCAACTAAAATATATGTCTACTTCCGTGATTACAAAATAATACATACATCCAACCCTTCAATCCAAAAGAATCACTATTGTACCAAAAATATAAAAGACAATATCTAAAATATATCATACAACATCCTTAAGTCCTAAAACTAGGCACTAATCTTTTATTCTTGTTTGTCAGGTATAAATTCGTGTTAATTATCTGAATGTTAGCAAAAATAGTAAGAGAGTGAACCAAATACTCAATGAGGGATATATATTTATCAACATGCATACTTTATTTTTGAAATATAATAGCACATATCAGAAGCATTAGAAACGAATAAATATTCACAAAACATGATTAGAAAAGAAATGTTTTTATAATACATTTCAAATTTCCTTCAATTCCTTCCCATTTTCTTACTCATCAAATCATGTTGAAAACTTATTTTCGTTGGAGATCAAGGCCAGTAGGCCTTATTAGCTAAATGGGTGGTCGATTGATGGCTGAATTGTGTTTACTCCTATACAATCAAAAGCATTCTCCTCCTATTCAAGACTTAGAGACGAGTCGTCTACATATGACCCTATAGACGGGGCCTTAACAGTAAAGCACTCCTTAGTAGACAATGATCTTCTACCATGATATACTAAGGTATGCTAAAATATATTATCTATTAAATGTTCCTCAGTCGAGTTTCTTAATCCTTAATTTTCTAATTCCTTAGAAAACTCAACACTTAAGTTTATACATCATTGGTTCTCACCATTTTGGAGAACAATTCATAAGCTCTTAATATAATATAGAATATCCCTCAATAATTATTTTCCATAGAGCTTGCATATTTTTACCATGGCCATTTTTTGGTCATAAGAGTTTGTCAATAATTAGATAAAAATAAAATATCAAAATAGTAAAATAAAATATGCTATATAAAATTAAATATACAATATATTTTGAACATACATAAATAACATGGTACAAATTTGAAACTCATAAACCCAAAACACAACTATGTAGAAATAGGATATTTAGGCTCTAAATATGGAGAGAAAATTTTCATAACATGTATTGTTGAGATACCGGCAAATAAACAGTAGTTTTTAACAAATATTATTATAAAAACATGGTGAGGTAACAAATATGCACATTTTTCATATTCTTGCTTCAAAATTTCAATTAGAATGAGTATTAGAATAATAATACTCAAAATAAATGAAAATAAACAACAATAATCGAAAAAAAAAATTAGAGTGCACTTGTCATGACCCCGTTCTACTAGTTTCTTACTCGGATCGTTCAGATTCGAGCTCTTGAAGCCCCTCCTTTACCTTCTCTCTTTCCTCTTTTCTTCCCGTTTGCCTCTCTCTCTCTCCTCTCTACACAAATAGTGCAAAAATGGTGAAAAAGGAAGCAGGTGGCACTTTTAACCACTCCAATATTCGAGAGTCAGTCGAGCGCCGCTCAAGCTTGACGGTTCTAGAAAATGCACTTCGGGCTTAGATCGGGAGCTGCTCGAGCGCCGACGTTCTTGAAAAACACGCTTGCTTACAATCCTCCCCTCATAAAAATTCGCCCTCGAAATTTGAAGAGAGTTACATATCTAATTAAGAGAATAAATGATGATACTTGTTCCGAATCTCATCCTCGAGCTCCCGTGTGGCCTCCTCCTGGGTATGGTTCCTCCATAAAAGTTTGACCAATAGAATCGTTTTCGTTCGAAGCACCTGGTTCATATATCAAAAATCTACACAGGCTTCTCGACATATAATAAATCCTTGCTGATCGGTAAGGGTTTATAATCAATGACATGGGTAAAATCATAAACATACTTTCAGAGTATTGACATGTGAAAAATATTATGCACCTTTTCCAAAATCGGTGGCAAGGCCAATCGATATGCTACCTTTTCCACTTTCTCCAAAATCTCAAATGGGCCGATAAATTTTGGTTTCAGCTTTCCTTTGACTCCAAATCTGGATACGCTCTTTGACGGCGATACCTTCAAGAAGACAAAATCCCTGACTTTGAATTTCAACTCCGATCTTCTCCAATCGATATAAACATTCTGTCGACTTTGAGCTGCTTTTCGCTTCTCATGGATCAATTTGATTTTACCAAATGTCTCTTTAACAATCTCTGGCCCCATAAGCCGTCTGTCATCCGTCTCTTCCCAATGAATAGGTGAATGGCACTTTCTTCCATACAACGCTTCAAAGGGACCTTCCTCAATACTCGCCTTATAACTATTATTATATACAAACTCCGTTAATGGGAAATGATCATTCCAATTGTCTTTCAACTCCATCACTGCCGCTCTTTACATATCCTCAAAAATCAGAATGGTTCGCTCAAACTGTCCATCCGTTTGCGAGTGATAAGTTATGTATTGAACTTTAAATCCGTCCCCAACTCGTGGTGTAAACTCTCCAAAAATTTTGAAGCAAACCTTAGGTCTCGATCTAATACGATAGTCACCAAAATTTCGTGCAATCCTACTATTTTATTAATATACATCCGGGCTAATCGGTCATTCGAATACGTCTTCAAAATCGCTAGAAAATGTGCCAATTTTGTGAGCTGGTTGACAATTACCAAATAGCGTCATGATTCCTAGGTGTCCTCGGCAATTCCGACACAAAATCTATGGATACGTTTTCCTATTTCCAATTAGGAATAGCAAGTGGTTGCAAAAGACTAGGTGGCTTCTTACGTTCGGCCTTCAACTGCTAACAGGCCATACATTTTTCGACAAATGCCACAATTTTTTCCCTCATATTCCTGAGGAAAATCTGATTCTGAAACCTTAAGACTCCGTCGGCTCAAACATTAAAATCAACTCTAGAGTCTTGATTCAAATTTTCAGGATTGTCAACTAAGAACGGATCACTCATCTAATCTTCCTTAATCTGGCTATGTATCTCCAACTTGATTCAAAAATACCACAAACTCATCTGATTTTCTCGGGCATATCTTCAAATATCACATTGCTTCATGCATTCCAATATCTCCATCTCTTTAATCCTTAAATGAGCCACGCAACTCATTTAACGGCTCAGAGCTTCTACTACCATATTGCTATTAACCGACTGCTATTGGATTTTACAATCAAAATACTTAAGACTCTTATAGTCCGAACACGCCAAGAATGTCTCATTGTACAAATAATATCTCTAGATCTTTAAAGCAAAAATTGCCACTGCTAGATCTAAATCGTGTGTCGGGTAATTCTTCTTATGAATTTTCAGCTGTCTCAATCCATAGGCTATCACTCTTCCATGCTATAGAAGAACACAGCCCAAACCTGTCCTGGTCGCATCACAATAAACTTCAAATCCACCGGAACCTTCTAGAATCATCAAGATCGGAGCGAATGTCAATTGGTCATTCAACTCCTAAAAACTTTGGTCAAATTCCTCCGTCCAAACAAACTTAAAGTCTTTCCTTGTTAATCGAGTCAACGGTATGAAAATTTCGTAGAAAGTTTTCATGAATCTCCGATAATAACCCAACATCCTAAAGAAGCTCCCGATTTCGGTCACCGATGACAGTCTGCTCCAATTCACAATAGTTTTGATCTTTTTCGGATCAACAGAAATGCCTCCTTTCGATATAATATGACCCAAAAATGTAACTTTCTTAAACAAAAATTTATATTTCTTTAACTTAGCATACAGCTTCTCCTCCCTAATTGTCTGGAACGCAATTCTCAAATACATATCATGCTCATCATAGCTTCTCGAATAAATCAATATATTATCAATGAACATAACAATAAATTTATCCAAGTATGGTCGAAATACTCGATTCATAAAGTTCATAAAAGTAGCGGGGGCATTTGACAGCCCAAAAGGCATAACTAAAAATTTATAATGCCCGTACCTCGTTCAAAAGGCCATCTTCGCTACGTCCTTCTTGATTCTCAACTAGTGATATCTCAAACAAATGTCAATCTTAAAAAATACCTGCGCTCCCTATAGTTGATCAAATAGGTCATCAATCATCGATAACGGGTACTTATTCTTAATGGTAATCTTGTTCAGTTTTTGATAATCGATGCAAAGCCACAACGATCTATCCTTTTTCTTAACAAATAGCACCGGGGCACCCCAAGGACATACATTCAGTTGAATAAATCCCTTATCCAGAAATTCTTGCAACTGCTGTTTTAATTCCTTCAATTCGGCATGCACTATCCTATACGATACTTTTAAAAATGATGCCGAATCAGGAACAATCTTAATCTCAAATTCAATCTCCCGATTGGGTGGCAACCCTAAAAATTCTTCAAAAAAGACGTCTTCAAACTCGCTAACCACCAAGATATCCTTAACTGGAACACTATGATTTCCAACTGTGCAAACATAAGCTAGAATCCAAAATCTATTAAATGACGATTGTGCAAAGCCGAAATGAAACAAGGTGGTTCCTTCCGTATCACACCTTGGAAATAGAATGGTTCACATCCCTGAACGGTGAAGTAAACTTACTTATGAAAACAATCGACACTGGCATGATAACTAGCCAGCCAACCCATATCTAAGATCACATTAAAATCATGCTTTTTCAACAAAATTAGATCCACCACCAACTGTAACCCATTAATCTAGATTTTACACCTCGAATACATAATATCCGTAACCACAGACGATCCCAAGGGTATAGAAAGAACTAAAATATGATTTAAAATTCTCAGAGAAGACAACAATTTATTTGTAAATCTTGAAGACACAAAGGAATGGGTTGATCTCGAATCTAGAAGAATATGTACAAGAGTATTAAAGATTGTGATAGTACCTTCTACGACATTTGGCGACGCCTCTGGATCCTGAGCTGTGACTGCACAGGCCTTCCTTGGACCAATTGGCTTCTTCTCCACTGGCCTCTTAGGAATGGGACAATCTTTAATCATATAGTCGGACTTGTCACAATTAAAGCACGCTTATAAATGCTTGTAGCATGTCTTTCCTCTATGGAATCTCCCGTAGTAATCACATGCATTAGTAGTTGTGACGGATCACGTTTCTTACTGAAAATTTTACAAAGTTTTGGCAGAAAAATGGCCATCAAATAAATACAAAATCAGTAAAATATCATGCACAATAACAAAAATCTATCTAAAATCAATTCTGACACATCTATAAACCACCACAAATCAAGTAGGCTCCAACTTACCCACTATATCCACGTCTCAACCCTCGCCTAGGCAGCACAATCGGTTATAGATATACTTCCTGGAATAAGAACAATATGGGTTAATTTACCAATTAGACACTAACTAAGATAGTGTAAGCGCAATAACCCAATATACCCACTAATTTTTAACTTAGTTCTAGCATAAGTTAACCGACTTATCTCAATTAAGATACTAACTAGGATACTGAAACTAGATAATCGAACTTAGCTATTGATCTTGACTTAATCCAGCCTAAATCATATAAATTAGGGCAACTAGAGCTATCCAACCTATCTTAATCATCCTACGCCCTCATCAACTTATTTGATCTTTCTTACTCTAGTTTAAACTTCCATATAAGATTCAGATCAAACTTAAGGTATCTTTTTCTCTAATATTAATTGTAACGGACCATATTTTTTATCAAAAATTTGGTAGAATTCTGGTAGAAAAACGGCCACCAAATAAATATAAAATATGTAAAATATCCTGTACAATAATAAAAATCCATCTAAAATCAACTCTGACACATCCATAAACCACAACAAACCACATAGGATTAAAATACCACAATTAATAATGTGATACTGATATCATAACTCTGGATACGACGTCGGCTCAAATAAGATGTCACCAGGTATATAGTTAAACTATATAGACCTGCAAAAGCAACTATATCCATCAAATATATTAGAAATTAGACTATATACACAGCATCATTATCAACGGTATACATGACCATCAAAATAGTACAATATATTCTATAATAGGGTACAAAATCATAAGATCTAAGCCTTCAAGCTATCCTCCAAGATCTTGACGCCTAGCCGACTTCTAATCCACTATCCCACCCTATTGGGTATAAGCTCGTACTCATTTGAAAACAAAAAAAAACAGTAAGGATGAGCTAAAAATTCAACAAGTGTAATATAAATAAAGATAAAGTATAATATAAACAAATGGCACAGAGAAAAAGATAGAAATATGATATATAATGCATAATATAAAATGTAAGCAAATGCATTCTTAGATTATGAGCAACTTTTTCTATTTTATCTTTCTTTTCTTGGGGATTCCATATTATGCATAAATTTTTTTTATGTTTACGAACTAGGACCAGTAGATCGTACTAGCTAATAATACAAGAGAATAAGGAAAGAAATGTGTATACTTTCACATATTCTTAGGCACATAATTGCGTAATTTAACACCCCATGGTGAGCAGTATACCTATAATCTTGATATACGGAGCCATCACATATGCCTCCATATCTCCCAAGGTGCAGAGGCAGTCATCATTCTTCCACAATAATATCTTTAGGCGTGCCAAGGATATCACCTACTCCAATAAGCGGTCAAGATATGCGGTCAGGATAATCCTTGAATCTCCACTGTAATATCAATAGCATACTAAGGAATACTACTTTCTAAATATAAATTCATGGTATTGATTTTATAATTTCTTAATCTTTGAATGAAAGTCTGCCAAACTTCTCTCACATAATTCTCACACCGGAGAACAGATCATTCATATAATAAATTATGGCATTCCCTCCATATACATTCATAATTTTCATATTTCTTATGAGTTTAAATATTTACATGACTTTAGGTATATAAACAATTTAATATGACACTTTAAAACAATAAGAAAAAACATTACCACATCGGGTCAAATATGATTTTGAAACTTCAGAAAGATAATTTTTTCACAAATATATATAACGTGATTCCCGAAATATATAATTGAATATATACAATTTTTATATGATTAATTACGAATTTAACAAGATGGAATCATGCAAAAATCCCAATTAATTTCGGGTGAACAGTGCTAGCACACCGGTTAGGTCTCCTGGACGTGCCAAATAGATTAAAACTTGAAAATCGATCACCCAACCATTAGGTATTCATAAGTAAGGAATGGGTAAATCGTAATTAAAGCCAAATCATGCATTAGATTTGAAATAATTGGTTAAACGTAGTCCGAGCGCATCTTAAGGTTTCAAGGAACGGATTTTCAAATAAAACCATCAAATTAGATATCCAATCTGTAAATTAACATATACAAAATATAGGTATTGATATTCTAATCCTAAATTAGACAAAAGCCTCAAAAATCCTTGGATAAAAGGATCCGGCTGGGGGGGTAAGGGTTTGGGTACAAAAATCGGACGAAACCTAAAAAATCAGATATGAAATTAGCATATAAGTATGCATACATCATGGGTAACACAAAATATAAATTTAATCGGATATCGACACAAGGATACCCAATGAAAAAAATGAAGTGCAAGAAAATAAAAGATGATGGTATGGATGCACTTGCCTCAACCTAATCTATCACTTCTCCAACTAGCTTCAAGCTGGAATCGTACCTGAGAGCTTCGTTCTCTACCTTCTCTCTCGCTCTTCTCCCTCCCTCTTCCTCTCTCTACCCAAGGGAAAATGCCGCTGACACTCGAAAGAAAACCCTATCGGGTTTTTAATTCTCGGGCTCGCGGTCAAGTGCTAGCCCAGTGTGCAGCAAGCGCTGAGCGTCTACATTCTGCTCCCGCCCCTGGCGTTGGCCCACGGATTTGGGCGCCCATCGGGCCTACTCAGCTGATTCGTCTCACGGCCCCAAAACTATATTTTTTCACATGAATTAAGCCTAATTTTAATTATATTAACCCAATTATCCATAATTACATTATTCAATAATTGGTACGTTATAGTAGTCATCGGTAGACTTGGTGCTACTGGCTACTCTGCCTTTCTCTTTCCTTTATCTTCTAGCCTCGTCTTCTTAGGAGATCCTCTTGACCTTGAGTCTTGGCTAATAGTTGAGCCTCCGTGTTTTTCAACTTTCTTACCAAAATTTTGTTCTCTCTCTAGTTCCTTCTCGAATATAAGAATCCGGTCCAAAATCTATCCATAATTACGCAACTTATGCTCGACCAATTGCTTTCTAATGACTTCCCTCGGCCTAGATTGAAACTTTCTTGGTTTTCTAGCTAGGTCATCAATTATGTGCGGGGAGTATTGGGACAACTTCGTGAATTTGGCTTCATACTCGGCTACGGTCCGATTTACTTGCCGTAACTGTGAGAACTCATCATCACTCTGCTCTTATAAGTTGGTTAAAAAATACTTCTCAAAAAACATCTCCTTGAGTATCTCCCAAGTGATTTGGTCCTTAGTAACGTTCATAACTCTCTTCTGCATCAACCACCAATGGTTAGCTTCGCCCTCAAATTTGTACACCACAAAAGTCTCCTTATTTTCTTCTGAACAGTGAATAACAGTAAAAATCTTCTCGATTCTTCTAATCCATGTCTCCGCCTTAGATGGGCCTAGATCTCCCAAAAACTCTGGTACCCTCTCATTGTTAAATCAGACATAAGCTGTAGTTTTCAGATTTGCTGGAGTTGGAGCGGGGATTGGGGCTGGCTCAGGATGGTGATATATATGAGTCATCATCTCCATAATGTTAGCCATCATTCCCATGATGTTCAGATATTCATCTTCTCTATTTGGATGAAAGTCGACTCCAGAGCTTCTCCCTCGACCTGACATTCTGAATCCCCATCAATATAACATCAACTATGGAATTAGATTTTCGCACCAACCCTAATGAAACTACCTAAAAAGAGATTTCAACCTCTACTTTGAGTCTAATCAGGTCAACCTAAATCTCAAACCAAAGTCAATCAATCCAAATCATAAGGCATCTCCCGAACTATTCTCTAATACCACCTGTAACAAACCCGATTAAAAAATACCACCTGTCTTAACATCCATCAAATTAAATATAAATCATAATAAAAAAAATTCATCGAAATAAGCATTCATATATATATACGGGATCCACAACGTGCCACAACCTTGTGGCTCCAACAACGAATTGAAATATGTTACCTTGTCGAATCTAAATTGGAAAGATATCTACAAATGCCATCAAACTTGCGAAAGAATTTTATAAATTCAATATATACTAGGTTTCAACTAATACATACGTCCACTTCCTTGATTATAAAATAACACATACATCCAATCCTTCAATCCAAAAGAATTACTACTGTAGCAAAAATATAAAAGACGTCTAAAATACATCATATGACATCCTCAAGCCCTAAAACTAGGCATTGATTCTTCATTTCTATTCATCGGGTATAAACTCATACTGATCATCTGAAGGGTTAGCAAAAACAGCAAGTGCGTGAGCCAAATGCTCAATAAAGCACATATATTTATCAATAAACATGCATATTTTATATTTAAAATATAACAATACATATCAGAAGTAATAGAAATGAATGAATAGTCATAAAACATGATTAGAAAAGAAATTCTTTAATAATACATTACAAATTTCCTTTAATTCCTTTCAATTTTCATATTCATCAAATCATACTGAAAACTTATTTTCGTTGAGAATAAGGGCTAATAGAAATTACTTATTAAAGGACCTACACAATCAAAAACCTTCTCCTCTTATTCGAGACCCACAGGCTGGCCGTCTATATATAATCCTATAGATAGGGCTTTAACCACAAAGCAGTCCTTAACAGATAACGATCTTCCATCGTAATATACTAAGGCATATCAAAATATACTATCTGTTGAATGTTCCTGGGTCCAATTTCTTAGTCCTTAATTTCTTAATTCCTTAGAAAATTCTGCACTTAAGTTTATGAATCCTTAATTCTCACCCTTTTGGAGAACAATTCATAAGTCCTTAACATAGTATAAAATATCCCTCCATAATTCTTTTCCATAGAACTTACACATTTTTATCATTATCATTTCTTGGTCATGAGAATTCATTAATAATATAGATAAAAATAAACTATCCAAATAGTAAAATAAAATACGTAATATAAAAATTAAATATATAATATATTTTGAGTACGTATAAATAACATGGAACAAATTTGAAACTCATAAACTCGAAGTATAACTATGTGAAAATAGAATATTTAGTCTCTAAATATGGAGAGAAAATTTTTATAACATGCATTTTTGAGATACAAGCAAATAAACATTAATTTTTAATAAATCTTATTATAAAAACATGGTGAATTTACAAATATGCACATTTTTCATATTCTTACTTCAAAATCCTAATTGGGATGAGTATTAGAATAATAATAGCCAAAATAAACGAAAATAAGCAACAATAATCGAAAAAAAAGTTTATAGTGTACTTACCTTTATTAAATTTACTAGTTTTCTTACTTGGATCGTCCAGATTCGAGCTCTCGAAGCCCCTCCTTCACCTTCTCTCTCTTCTCTTCCCTTTCCCTTTGCCTCTCTCTCGCTCCTCTCTACACAAATCACACAAAAATGACAAAAAAAGGAAGCAGGTGGCACTTTTAACCACTCCGACGATCGAGTGTCGCTTGAGCACAATGGCTTTGTAAAACGCGCTTCAAGCCCAAATCGGGCGCTACTAGGGTGTGGGCATTTTGAACAAACGTGCCTACCCTGCACCTCGGGTGCGCCACTAGCCAACACTGGGCCGAGTTGTCTCGGTATAATTTTGAACCTTTCAATCCAATTCTCACATCTAATATCATTAATATCAATTATATTAATTCAATAAATCATGATTTTATGGAATTTGAAACTCGAACCTTACATGTAAGGTATCGGTCCCAAAAACGTTATAGATTTTCTTAATTATTTTAATATAAATAATATAATTAAGTTTGAGATGAGTAAATTTTAAAAAATTAGAAATTTGATCATAGTATAGGAAGATGTAGGGTTGGGCTCACTACTGCTATAGCCCAAAGGAGGTGCCATTTCAAGATTGGTCAGCGCTTGCCGCGTGCTTGAGCACCAACCTGTTATAAAGCCGCGTGTGGGATTTTCATCGGCCATTTTTTCGTGTTTTCCCATGCGTAGAGAGAGAGACGGAGAGAGAAGAGAGAGAACGGGCAAATAAAGGCCTCCGAGTTTGAATTCAAGCTCGAGTTAGTTGGAGAATTGGTAGATCGTGTCTAGGTAAGTGCATTCATACTCTTCTCTTTCATTTTCATACACTTTTATTTCGTTTTCTTCGGGTATCCTCGTTCAAATATACGAATAAATTTATATTTTATATTACCCATAATCAAAACATGATAATACATCCATTACATGTCCAAATATCGAGTTTTGAGTAGTATTTTGCTCTCCGAAAACCCTAAGTCCTGTGCGGTACTGTTCACTTACGCCCAAGCCATTTTTATCCATGAATTTTTGGGGCTTTTGGTTAATTTGGGATTAGAATATCATTTCACATGTCTAGTATAAGTTAATTTATCAATTTGATATCCGATTTTGTAATATTAGGTGAAAACTTGTTTATCAGAACCCTAAGGTGCGTCTAGACCACGTTTGATCAATTATATTTGGTTTAATGTATGAATTTTCCTTAGATAATTGTTACCTATGATATGGACAAGTGATTGTGTGAATGTTATACTCGAATTTGTAATTTTGGCCCATTTTCGGATAGGGAACCCTAAACCCATAGCCCGGAGGAATTAACCGATTAAATTAGAATTTATGGATGAATTGGCTCGAGGATGTTATTACCTACACCATGAATAAGTTAATTTATCATTTGGGTGTCCGAATCGATAATTTTGTAGGATTTTATACTCACCAGAATCCTAACCCATGCCCTCTTTTATCTTAATCCGAATTAATCATAAATATACATGATTTAGTTTCAAAAATTATAATCCAGAAGCTCCAAAAACACGTATGGCATATTATGGTAAGAATTTTCTAATTATTCCAATCTTATGATAATTTATGCACGTATCATAAATGCAATGATTTGAATGTTTTAGAAATCATAGTATGATCCATTTACGAAAGAATTAATGATTAAAAGCTTTAAGAATTCTATATGGTATAATCAAAAAGGAATTTATTAATCCTCCTAAACTTCAAGAAATATTATGCATGAACTATGATTGCGTAAGGACCAAAACTCACGATGAAATATGAAAATCTGTATCGAAATATGTTTATGAAAAGGAAATCTGATGATAGAAGAAATTCTGCAATTAAGTGATGGACCTATGAACTGTTCTTCAGAATAATAATCTGATTGGCTTATGAAACGGTCTCCAATAGAGTGAGAATGAAGAATTTTGTACTCAAGAACAAAATTTTCTAATGAAATAAAGAACTAAAAACTTGGATTGAGAATTACAGATAATAAATTTTGACATGCTATAAACATTATAATGAAAATTCAAAGATTACTTTGACCGTGTATCCTAATCGTGTTTTTAGCGGGTGATATTTCTTAACATATCTTGATATATTATAGTGGATTGTTATTATCTGTTATGGATGCCGCTCGCGGTTATGGACTACAGCCTCGTCTATAGAGTTAATATGTAGATGGCCCCCTCTGAATCAAGAATAGGATAACATCGGCCTTAGATTGTATTGATTGAACACAATCTAGATAACGACCGACCGCTCATTTGGTCAATAAGGCCTACTTAAAATGACAACGATATCTCTCAATGAAATAAGTTTTCAGCAATAAACGGATAATTAAGAAAATGATAATAAAACGAACCAAAGAAATATGAAACGAATCATGAAAGCATTCCTCCTTAAAATCATGAATTAAATCTCATATGCATCTTTTTCTTTCACATATGCATTATTGTATTTTGAAGACGAAAATATGCATGTCCTTAATGTATATATTGCACTTGTTGGATTTTTAGTTCATCCTTATTTCTTCTTGTCTCCAGAGTAGCACGGGACTACACTTGACTGAGCAGAATAAAGGATTGTTAGTAAAAAATTCAAAGATGTTGGAGGATAGTTTCAAGTCTTAATTTATGAAATTATACCTTTTGGAGGCTTTTTATTATTTTGATGGTCGTGTATTTTGGTAAGGATGATATAGTTTTTTATAATTTAGCTTCTATTGTATTCGATGAGTATAGTTACTTCCTCAAGTTTACATAATTTGATAATGTACCTTATGGCATCTTATTTGAATCGACGTCATACGAGAGCTATGACGTCGGTGCCACATGTTATTAATTGTGGTAGATTTTAGATCCTATGTGATTGTTGTGGTAATTTGGATGTGGAGTTTGTATCGGTTAGGTTTTCTGGTTGTGTCAGAGTTGTTTATGTTGGATTTTACTGTGTAAAAATTGTATATTGTTATATAGGTTTATTTCACAGGTTTTATTTTTTTGACCGACGTCCGTATTATAAAGAAAACTCTACCAGATTTTCAGCAAAAAATACGGTATATCACATTACAGGTAGGGTTAAAAAATTTCATATTATTGATGTAAATATAGAAAATGTGTGTTCATTAGTTTTTCACCAATCAAAAATTTTGAACTCTGATAAATTGCTTGTAAAGTTAGAAACGTGGTTGGATAGTAAAATTTAAAAAAGTTCAACCGATATTGTATTTTTATTAATCAATTGTGTTCAATATAAAGTCTGTTCCAAAGAAAATGAATTTCATCTACAATGATGTCCCGAACCATCTCTACTGCTTCTACTTCTGGATTGAATAGTTTCAGTATTAACAATAGTATATACATGTTATATATAGCATATAAGTTGTAATTGATATGAACCTTCATATCTTCTGTACTATTAGCCATCTCCATATTAGTATAAAATTCGTTTAAATAAACATACATCATATGTATATTCACGCAGGGTCTATAATTGTAGCGAGATAGAGTAACATTAGAGGATTTCTTCAATGTCTTAAAAAATTATTCTTAAAAATAAAATTCAATATAATATTTGTTAATATACTATTTTTAATAGTTTTAATATTTACTTGAGATATTTTTTTTCTGAATTTTATATTTATTTTTATCGCCTGTATTATATAGTAAAAATCATAAACATTTTAATCAAGTGTAAAATTGTTAACAAATAATGGTAATAATTAGCTTAAAAGTAGATTTTGAGTGATGAAATTGGTACCTATATGTTCGTTAGTAGCTAAACAAATGTTTTAAAAATATTTAATCATTTTTATCATTTTATAATTAGCATATATAATTGGTCTGACCTTTGAGTTATTTTTATTATAAACTAACTATAATAGAAGAAAAAAGATATGCAGTCTCTAACTAAGTCAAATTTCATCGTATTGGACAAATAATTTTTATCTTCTTGTAATTAAATTTATTCTATTGATATAATGATTTAAACTATTACTCCTGAAATGAAAGTATTATAAAATGCAGAACACTATTTTTTATTTTTTATAAATATTCTTAATATAAATATTTAAATATGACATAAATATTTTAATGGAATAATTCATCATTTAAAACAAAAAAAAAAATTATAATTTAAGTAAAAAATTAGTAGCATTATTATTTGAATCATTATTAAAAGTAATCAAAAAATTCTTATTAAATAATTTATATTTATTTATAATAGTATTAGTTATTTTACAAATTGCCGAAGTAGTGAGTAGATCTTTAAAAATTTTAAAACCAATAATTATTTATGATTTTTAATTTTAAAAATTTAATTTGTAATAATACAAATATAATATAAGTTATTACATGATAATTATATATCACTAGTTAAATAAATATTAGATTTTATTTGTATCAATTTTAAAACTAATTCTTGTTTAAATTGTAAAAAAAATTTCTCATAATTATTGGCCGTTGGATTTGATCTGGACTGCCGAAGCTATCAGGCACAAGCCTTGGACTACATCAGTGTAGTGTGCTGAGGGATTGCATCAGGCCCCCTTAGCTAGGTTGACAACACTTTCTTCCTTTTTGATTATCAGATTTTTAAAATTTAATAATTTTTAATTTATTTTATATAATTAAAAATTATAAAATAAGTTAACTTTAAATAAAATTAAAATATATTAAAATATATATGTTGTTAAAATTTACTTAAAAATATCAACATTAATATATATTTTTATTTTTTAAAAATATAAAATATAGATCATTAAATATTTATTAAACAATTTAACCGAGCCAGACACCAGCCAGACGGTTTGTCCCCTATTCTATGAAAAGCACTTAGGACCTCCCTGTAAGTCTTATGTCCTACCTAGTAACACAAAACGCTTTAAAGTACAAATTTATAAAAAGTATTAATTATATAGTCACATAGTCTATTTTTGAAATATAAGTAAACCATGGTGACAATCTCACTTTAATCTCCATCTCTCTCTTTCTCTCACCATTCTCTCTCTCTCTCTCTCTCTCTCTCTCTCTCTCTCTCTCTCGGGTATGGGCGTTTTGGACAAATTCCCTTGCCCTGCGCCTCAAGAGTGCCACTAGCCAACACCAGGCCGAGTTGTCTGGGTCAAATTTCAAACCTTTCAACCCAATTCTCACATCCGATATCCTTAATATCAATTATATTCATTCAATAGATCATGATTTTACGAAATTTGAAAACTTGAACCATATAAATGGGGTTAAAAAAATCTCATATTATTGATATAAATATAGAAAAAGTGTTTTTATTAGCTTCTCACCAATCAAAAATTTTAAATTCTGATAAGCTGCTTGTAGAGTTAGAAACGTAGTTGGACTGTAAATTTTTAAAAAGATTAGCTAATATTATATTTTTATTAATTAATTGTGTTCAATTTAGAGTCTCTTCCAAAGAAAACGAATTTCATCTACAATGATGTCCCGAACCATCTCTAATGCTTCTACTGCTGAATTGAATAGTTTCGGTATTAACTATAGCATATACAAGTTATATATTGTATGTAAGTTGTGATTGATATGAACCTTCATATCTTCTATACTATTTGCCATCTCCATATTAGTATAAAATTCATTAAAATAAACATACATCGCAAGCATATTCACGTGAGGTTTATAATTATAGTGAGCGAAAGTAACATTAACGGATTTCTTCAACGACTTAAAATTTTTTCTTAAAAATAAAATTAAATATAATATTGGTTAATATACTATTTTTAATAGTTTTGATATTTACTTGAGATATTTCTTTAAATTTTATATTTATTTTTATCGTCGATATTATATAACAAAAATTATAAATGTTTTAATCAAGTGTAAAATTGTTAATAAATAATAGTAATAATTAGATTAACAGTAGATTTCGAGTAATAAAATAGATACCTATATATTTGTTAGTAGCTAAACAAATGTTTTAAAAAATATTTAATTATTTCTATCATTTTACAATTAGCATATATAATTAGTCTGACCGCTTGGATATTTTTATTATGAACTAGCTACAATAGAAGAAAAAAGATATGCAATTTCTAACTAAGTCAAATTTTACCATGTTGGACAAATAATTTTCATATTCTCGTAGTTAAATTTGTTCTATTGATATAATAATTTAAACTATTACCCTAAAATGAAAGTATTATAACAAACAGAATACCATTTATTATTATTTTTAAATTATCCTTAATATAAATATTTAAATATGACATATATATTTTAATGGAATAATTCATCATTTAAAACTAAAAAAAATTATAATTTAAGTAAAACATTAGTAGCATTACTATTTCGATCATTATTAAAAGTAATCAAAAAAATATTATTAAATATTTTACATTTATTTATAATAGTATTAGTTATTTTACAAATTGCCGAAGAAGTGTGTAGATCTTTAAAAATTTTAAAACTAATAATTTTTTATAATTTTTAATTTTAAAAATCTAATATGTAATAATACAAATATAATATAAGTTATTACGTGATAATCATATATTAATAGTTAAATAAATATTAGATTTTATTTATATTAATTTTAAAACTAATTCTTATTTAAATTTCAAAAAAAAAATTCACACAATCCTCAATCGTTAGATTTAATCCGAACTCCCGAAATTGTCTGGCACAGACTCTGTGCCGCATCAGTGCGGCGCGGCGCCCCTTGGTGACGTTGACAACACTTTCTTCCTTTTTGATTATCAAATTTTTAAAATTTAATAATTTTTATTTTATATAATTAAAAATTATAAAATAAGTTAATTTAAAAAAAATTAATATATATTAAAATATATATTCTGTAAATATTTACTTAAAAATATAAACATTAATACATATTTTTATTTTTTAAAAATATAAAATATAAATTATTAAATATCTATTGAACGATTCAGTCGAGCCAGATACCAAACACACGATTTGTCCTATATTCTATGAAAAGCACTTAGGACCTCCCCGAAAGTTTTATGTCCGGCCTAGTAACACAAAATATAGTTGCATAGTCTATTTTTATAATATAAATTCACACGTAAAAAATCGTGACAATCTCACTCTAATCTCTCTCTCTCACACACACACCTTTCTCTCTCCCTCTGTATAAGTGTGGGTATGCTATCATCTCCCAGAAAGAGCCAACAGAAGGCTTTTGAAAAGTAAGGCGCCATAGCTAGTGAGATATCAATCTTCAGATAATATGCTGAAGCCATGGAAGCCGTACAACTGGAGACGATCGAGGGACAAGACCACCAGCAATCGAACAAAGGCACTGCCTTCCTTGGAACCGGAGACGATCGAGGGACTAAGTTTTATTTTATAATTTTTATTGTATAGATAATGATATTTAATAAAATTTTTATTTATTTGTTGTGATGTTTTTTAAAATTCTTTGTATACATTGATTGATTTGAGAATATTATTAATTGATGGATAAAGAATAAACATAAGGTTTATTCATAAAGTAACATTACCAAATATGGATATATCTTAAGAAATGTAATATATTATAATACATGGATGATATTACTCATTATTAGAGGATATATCGCCATGATTCATATATTTATTTCTTAAGGTTGAGAATTGATTGGTTTGATTATCACGTCAAGTAAAACATGGACTAAATGGGAGAATGTTAGACGACGCTACAATGAACGACGCTACAGTGAGCTTCATCAATCGCGGACTTTACATTGCTCCAACATCAATGAAGGCTGTTGAAATTCGTTCAGCCGTTCCAACAATTGATAAAGCAATTGTGGCCCATGTTAATGCTGATAATTTCTTATTATTGAGCCTCATGATTCTCATTGAAGCTTTTTGGTGGTAATAAACGGTGAAGGCAATTGATGGAATTGCCTTATAAATTGAGGTAATCCATTTTGTCCCTCCATCCCACTCACATATATATACCATCTAGAAGTGAGAACGATGGTCCAAAAATTTAAAATGCTGCAAATCAGTTTCGAAAAAAACAGAAAAAGCAATGATTTGAAGTATGTACATAATTCTTATTTTCGCTTTCGTGATTATTTTTGTCACATAATTTGCTTGCATACTCCTCTTTGCCGTAGCAGTTCTCTTTTTCTACACTGGGCTGCTTCTCCATCGATGCATGCAAGCAAACCCCCTTATCAGGACGTACCCTGACATCGGAGGGGTAGCTTTCGGATGGAAAGGACGTACGTTTATAACCATTTCAATGTGCCTGGAGCTTTACTTCGCTGCCGTTGAGTTTCTTATACTCGTAGGCGACAGCTTTGAGAAGCTGTTTCCGAACACCACGCTGTTTGCGAGCGCGAAGCTCAGCGTTAAGCAGGGCTTCACCATCCTGGCGGCGCTCGTCGTTTTGCCGACGACGTGGTTGAAGAGTTTGGGGCTGCTATCGTATGTTTCTGCCAGCGGCGTTTTCGCTTCCATCGTTGTGATCTGCTCTGTTTTCTGGGTTGGAGCTGTTGATGGCGCGGGATTCCATGAAAGAGGAGTTATTTTCCATAAAAGTGGGTTGGCTACCGCAGTAAGCATGTACTCCTTTTGTTATTGTGGCCATGCACAGTTTTCCCCACACTTCGCAATTCCATGAAAGACAGAAGCCAATTCCATGAGGTTGAAGAGTCCGAAAATCTTACTTCGCATACCGATAAAATAGGATCCTACTTCACGAATCTGAGTAGTTAGATTGTACCTTTAACCAAAATGAACCGCTTGAATTTATTTATATTACAAATTTTAAAAAAATTATAATAAATTCGAACAGTTGGTTTCAACCAATGGTACAATTCAATCGTTCAGATTGCAAAAGTAGAATCCTGCTTTACCCGTTTGCAAAACAGGACCCCCAGCCGGATAAGGCATGAGTACTGTCATTTTGTTCTCACCGTCTAGGATCTCGCATATAACTAAATATCAAGATTAAAAATAAAAAAATAAATGATAAAAAATTATACTAATTATTATAAAAATTTGATATAATTTTTATTTATTATTTTTTAACTTTTAATCTTGACTCCTATATATATAATGAAATTAAGATAATGGAAGATTCATGACAAAATTTCATCGATTATTATAAAAATTTGAAATAAATTTTCCACTTTGTTTCGTTTCTTTTAATCTTAGCCTGGAAATATATGAGAGAGTCAAGAGAAGAGGATGAGTGTAACACGCCTGTGTCCGAATTCCTTCTCCACCTTTTCTTTTTAGCAAGTAAAAAGAAATTAAATAAACTAAAAAAACATATGGTATTATGTAAAAGTGTAAGAATGATTTTTATCAGAATTTACAAAATTAATAATAATAAAATAATAAAAAATTATGTAATAGCTATAAAATATTGATTTATAAAATTAAATCTTTAGACTTAAAATATTGACTGTGGCATGATGATGAGAAATAGTTATAAAAAACAGAAATTTCGAGAATCTAATTTACTATCACTTCATCGATGAAGTGACGATATAAAGCCTAAAATCTAGCATGCAAACCAATATCCATGGTGTCGTCGCTTCATCTCAACTTTAACAACTTGATCAATAAAATTTTAATAAATTAATAAATACAAAAACTTAATAAATTATTAAATACGGATCTAAAAATAATTGTATACAATAACAAAATACCATATGGTAACATAAATAATATAACCATTTATATATATTTTTATTTTTCAAATATATTAATTTGTGGCTCTTAGATTTTTCATTCAATGACTACGGATACTCTATTATTGTTTATCGTGATAGAACACCCTTCATCTTGGCCAAGGGGACCTATGCCAAAATGACGCAACATAGGCCCAACGTCACAAAATCACGGCCATTTGGACAAAATCTAACAGTTGCTCGACTGTATTTTGTTTGAAAATTAAAAAAAAAAACTAAAAATCGAGCAATGATTCGATTTTGTCCAAAAGGCCGTGATTTTGCGGCATAGAACCTATGCTATATCAGTGTGGTACAGGCCACCTTGGCTAACCCTTATCACCAAAACAAGCAGGGATTGGTTACAACTCAATATATAAATAATATTATTATATTTATATTTATATGGATAGCATCTTCTATTAACTTCATTGCAGGTTCTAATCACTTGCTTTTCCTTAAGCACTCTCGGCTATAGATCAACGGCAGTCCTGGGCTACCTAATGTACAGACAAAACATCATATTTCAAGTAACTTTAAACCTTTCTCTCAAAAAAATTAGTTTACAAATAGCAATTTACGCGACCTTGATAAACCCACCAACCAAATATGCACTAATAATCACTCCAGTGGCAACCTCCATTGAAGAGAAACTCTCTTGTTTTCCCACCGGCAAATCAATCAGTATCGTGACAAGAACTGTTCTTGTGTTAAGCATTCTTATCGTGGCACTGGCCATCGCATTTTTTGGTTCTGTAATGTCATTTATTGGATCACTTTTGGGTGTCGCAGTTGCTATATTATTTCCATGCATTTGTTATCTCAAACTTAATGGACCTTGGAGAAGATTAGGCTTAGAGCAGATGATTTTGGCTTTGGTTCTGCTTGTGGGGTCTCTGATTGCAACTGTGGGAACTTATAACTATGTGAGGGGAATTATTGGAGACCTAAGAAATAAGTGATTTATTTTATTTTAGTTTAGTTTAGGTTTTTTAAGTGAAGAAAATGTAATTTGTTACGAATAATTATGACTTAGGGATTCAAAAGATCTCCCAATTGGCTGATGACAGTGTTGCTCTTGCAAGAGTTTATGAGCAAGTTGAGCACTTCTTGCAATGGAGTTAAAGCTAACACAATTCATCTATTTTAAAAGTCATATAAAAATAGTTCATTTAATTTTCTCCTTTAACAAGTACATGACTTTTTGCTATTATGTGTCTGTAGTTCAAGGACTCTATGCTGCACTATCGTGGCACAAATCCTGTGCCGTCTAGGTAAAATTGGACAGCGGAAGATGGCCAAGCTTTTCTTTTAATCCACAAAAGAAAAAGAAAAAAAAAGCCGCACAACCTCGACCATTGGATTTCATCTGGATGCCAAGGTCGTGCGGCACAAGCCCTGTGTCGCCGGCTCAATGTGTTAAGCCTTACCTCTCGTATTATCACTAAGGATGAGACTATGAGCCCAAATTTTGGTCCAAACTCACAAAATTGCAGCAGTAATTCTTCGTTTTAAAACATTTATATGCTATTCTTTCTTGATATAAAAGTTTTATAGAATATTCTTTAGTTATTTTTTAAATATTTTCAAACAATATAACACAATTTTATCTATCTATTTTTATATAAAATCACTAATATAGATAGATAAAAAAAATATTACATCAACAAAAGTGTTCCAATATGAATAAAAGGTATATCCTTAATAGTATTCTTTTTTTATTCACTAATATGAAATTGCTTCTAAATCTTATTTCTTTTTGTTGGTAATATATATATATATATATATATATATATTCATTTATGGGTCTATATATATATATATATATATGTTTATGCATCTATTAGTATAGATATAAATTGATAAAATATTATAACATTGAGGATATTTCAATTGTGTTAATCCTTCTTTCTAAATTTTGTAAGACATAACGAGTAAAAAATGATCAAAAATTTTTTGTTTTAATAATTGTCTTAATTTGCAAATTGATTAAAGTATATCTTTTTAGAACAAATACTAAGAAAATCAAACTAATTACCCTAGTGAGCCCTTATCGATAAAGAGATTGGGAATTTTGAAATCCATTTTAAATATCTAAAATCGCATCGGAATACTTTTTGATGAAAAAGCTTCATGGAATATTATTTCGTTACTTTTTAAATATTCTCAAAAGATATAATATAATTTCATCTATTTATTTTTATATGAAATCAATAATATAGATAGATAAAAAAAATGTTATATTATTAAGGATTTTTCAATATGACTAGAAGGTATGCCTTTAATAATATTATAATATTTTTGATTTTTATTCGAATTAATTTAATATTAATTATAATTTTGATTAATTTGGGTATGGTAAAAATTAATTTGATATTGTAAAATTTAGAAGAATATTTGGATCAGTTGGATTGGCACTCGTAATACGCCCGTACTGTTACCCGAGTATCAATTTGGGTTTTGGAATAAAAGAAGAAGAAAAATATAAAATATAAAAAATTATATATAAATATAATAATATTATTAAAAAAAAGAGAGAAAATAAAAAAAAATCAGAGGCGGTGTCAGAGAGCGACAAGAAAGAAGGAAGAAGAGAAAGAATCGAGAAAAGAGGGGAGAGAGGGAGATCGGTGCGAGGCCATCGACATCGCCACTGTCATCGCCAGAGATCCCAATGTCAGAAATGGAAGCCGACGAAGCCCTACCCATGATGTTGCCCTCCATTTTGTACTCTAGTATATGTAGAAGGAGAAATCACAAATTGAAGTCAAACAGTCACCGTTCATTCACCACCGTTGCTAAAGAAAATTATTAAAATTAAGGAAAGTAAATTCTTCCATTCTTTTTATAGTTGTCAATTCTTGGATTACATGTATGTATTATATCGAGATCGGCTGAAATTTTGATAGATTTGGTGTATGAGGTATAGTGGAGAAAGAGAAAGCTCTCGCTGCTTGCATGCACCATCGTTCACTGCCTTCTATTGCTGGGTTTGCTACCACCATGATCACCTCGATTGTCCGCGCCGGAGCTGCTACTAGCAAAGGAGAAATGTGAAGAGAGAGAGAGAGAGGCAGAGGCGTGCGAAGTAGGAGAGAGAAAGGGAGGAGAGATAAGGGATGTGCACCAACAGGAGAGAGAATGTATCGTTCGGGTACTTTGGGACATCTTTTCTTTAAATTTGTGAAATCTAAAGTTAAGGCAAGTATCTATAACGCCTTTTCTTGATCTGTTTTAATATCTGATATATTTTGGTCCCAATTTAAAATTTTTACTAACATGTATATATTTTTATACACCCGATTTATTTATTCTGGATATGTATGTGTGGTTCATTGGATAATTTAAGAGTTTTTGGTACTGGTTTTATAATTTTAGAGAATTTAATATTTTTTTAAAAGTCTAAATAATTTATCAGACACTGTGTATATTTATATCAGTATGTGTTTACGAAAATGTGCATGAAATTTGTATAGGTCGTACATTTTTACATGCATGTGTCGGGTTGTGGTCATTATATTTGGATTTGGATGTTGAATATTATGGCCAACTCCCGATGAGGAGATTTATTTAAAAATTTCTTTCTGCCGGTAGAAAAGGTTTAGAATTATAATCCTTCCCATTTGAATGATTTAATTTAACATTATAATTTATTCGGACATCCTAATATATTTGATAAGTTTGAGGATTGCACTTAAAGTTATAGGTAACAAAATATAATGAGCAACCTTATTCATGGTATAGAGTATATAGGTGGTCATACATACTGGTCTAATTTACATTTGATCTAATTTAACGTTATCGGAATTGTGTGTAACCCTTTCTTAAACTAGTCTTTAAATAATTAGAATTCAAATTTAATCCATAATTTGTATTTCTATATTAATTTATATTAGATTTTGATTTGGATATGAATTTGAGATTTGTCGATGTTATCCATAGATGAGCCTTGATATGTCTCGTATAAATAATTTTGATTATATATTTTGAATCCGGCCTTTAAAATATCTGTCATGATACTGTCTTGATTTCTGTGTACATTATTGGATCATCCGACTATCGAATTCTACCGTAAATTACAAGTTGATCAAACCTTAGATTTCGATTTGGACTTGGATTAGATATCGGCTTCTTGAAATCAGTTTGCAACACTTCTATTTTATTTATATACATATTTATATATAAATGTCATGATAATAACTGTTTTCTTATTTGGATATTTGTCTTAGATTTGGATATTTGATTTGACTACGAGACTACCATTAAATTTTAAATTTCTATTAGATTTATTTTATTAATGATTTGGATTTATTCTGTCATTTAAATAAATTTTTATCCATTTGACATTTCCTCTAATTTGTTGGATTTCTTTTATTTAAATATAATACTTGTTGAATATTAAACTCATATTTTCTATTTTGTCCTTTCAGAATAGCGGATTGAACAATATTATAGGAGTAAGATTGAGTTTCGATGCGGTATTGTATTTTCTAGTGAGTTTTATAGTTATTTAAATAAATGGCATCGGTTGTATTTGATTTATGGATGGATTTTATGAGACTGTCTTTGGCGGTTGGAATCGATCGCATATGGGCCTTTGAATTACATATTGCGATTTCTATAGTGAATTCCTTTATATTGATGTGTTGCTATTATTATTTGGTCTTTTTCGTATGACTGTTTGGCGTAGGTCATGATTATTTTATCCGGACGGTTTTCTGATGATGTCATATATGAATTTTTAATTTGTTGGGTCTTATATATTTGGTTTATCACGCCCAAATTTTTGATATTTACTATAATTTATTAAATTTATTTAGAATTTAAATTTTAAGAATTACAATTAATTATTTAAATTGACCTATTTAGTTTGAATTCGAAACAAATATTATTTTTTATTCACTAATATGAAATTATGTATAATTCTTATTCTTTTGTTTGGTAATATATATTTATATATATATTTATTTATGAGTCTATTAATATATAAAAATTAATAAAATATCATAATATTGATGATATTTCAATTATTTTAATCCTCCTTCCTCTATTTCGTAAGGCATGACGAGCAGAAGATTATCAAAAATTATTCGTTTTAATATTTGCTTAATTTGCAAATTAATTAAATCATATTTTTAAAAAAATACCAAGAAAATCAAAGTAATACCCCTGAGCTCATATTGATAAAGAGATTGAGAATTTTGAAATCTGTTTTAAGTATTTGAAATCTCACTGGAACTTTTGAAAATGTGATTTACTACTATCGGAAATAGTGAGAGGTTAATTACCATCATGCGTGCAACAAATCCATGCCCTGCAATGAACAGTAACAATTGAGATTTTTTGAAAAAATAGAAGGAAACGGAGATTCTGACAGAGACAAAGGGAAGATAATAGGAGAAATATATGAAAATTAGAGAGAGCAGAGGGAAACGACCGAGATCAGAGAGAGAGAGAGAAAGACAAAGAGGCAAGAAAGATATAAAGCAAACAAGTAATATTTCCTTCATATATCTACCCAACACAGTATTTGGCCTTTATACGGTAATGCTAAAGCCTGGTCTAGTATGGCTGTTAACTAACTCAATTATTTGCAATATTAACAAATTCAACTATTATTAACAGTACACGTGTGGAGAGGTTAACTATTAACAAATAAGTAGTGCATATGTAATCAGACATGGAGACTTTTAACAGTTCGGGCTCGTAATATTATCATTTCCATCAAAAGAATCTTATCATTAAGGTTGCAGGAGGCACATTCTTAGTGAAATTCAGCAACTACCTTCCAAGTGGCCTCGAGTTGGGTGGAACAAAATAACCTTCAAAGGCATGAAAAGAAATGGGTGGAGGACGTGCCAAAGCCAAAGGTAAGGAATCTATTCCTTAAGGAGTGTCTGGCGAATGGCCAGGATCCAATGACTTAACTGTTGAAGGTTTCACTATAAGCTGGCCAGAACCATCTTCCTCAGTGATCATACAGAGAAACCGGGGGGTTTACATCGATGTCCAAGAGTAAATGGCTCATCACAGTTAAAACATAACCCGCGTTCTCGACGTGCTGTCATTTCTACTGGCATTAATTTTTTATGGGCAATGTTGAAAAATGGCTGAAATGAGGTGATGTTTTATGCTGAGACGGTATGGTGGTATTTGGTCGTTCGGTAAGTGAGTGGCGCTGGTTAGTGGATTGTCCATCCTTAATTTTTTTCCTCCACTAATTTAGCCATACCAATGGATTCGGGCAGAGTATTAGGCTTCAATAAGAAAAATTCTCATCGAATGTCATCACATAACCCAGAGATAAAACAATTTAGCAATTGGTAGGGGTAAGACCAGGAGTCTTGGTGGAGAGGGTTTCGAAATAAGTCATATAGGAGACCACAGTGGAGGATTGTCGAAGCTTATACAGAGCTGCCTCATGATTTATGTAAGAAGAAGGGCCAAACCTGGGTTCCAAATCACGGGAGAAAGGTTCCCAAGTCGTTAGTTGACGGATTGCATGTATCCATTGATACCATTGTAAGGCAGCCCCTGACATGTATAAGGCCGCAATGGTGAGTTTCTACTCCGTCGGGGTGCTATAATATAGGAAAATTCGGTCGATCTGGAATAGCCACCCAATTAAATTCTCACCCATGAAAAATGAAATTTCTAGTATGGGTAAGCGAAGGTGAGTAAAAATCAGAGCCTCTAATGGCATTGGAAGCAGTGGAGGTAAGGTGTGAGGAGATGGTTGGGGAAGAACAGCGGATAGTAACGAATTTGTTGAGGGCGTGGGTAGTAATGGGGGATTTGTGGAAGGAAGGGATAGCCGTTCAGTCTGGTGGAGGAGTTCGATGAGGGTTTGTTGGATTTGTTCCATACCTTCAGTGTCCTATTGAATTGTGGCCATTATCTCCTTCAATTCCTTTGCCAGCATCACTAGAGTGTCTTCCAGAGCCTTCAATCAAATGGTGACATCATCTACCAAGTCTCAATGAGAGCACTAAATTAATGCGTGCAACAGATCCATGCCTTGCAATGAACAGTAACGACCAAGGTCTTTTGAAAAAATACAAGAGAATGGGGAGTTCTGACAGAGGAATGGGAAAGATAAGAACAAAAATAGAGGAAATTAGAAAGAGCAGGGGGAAACGATCGAGGTCACAGAGAGAGAGAGAGTGTGTGTGTGTGTGTGAGGTGAGAAATATAAGAAGTAGACAAGTAATATTTCCTTCATATCTCTGCCCAGCACAGTATTTGGCCTTTATACAGTAATGCTAATGTGTGGCCCAACTGTGAGGATCAGGTTACAGGAACAAAATAACCGGATTAGATAGTTGGCCATTTAGGAAGAGTTGACTAGCCGAATAAAATAGTTGATCGGAATAGATAATTGGCCATTTAGGAAGAGTTGACTGGCCAAATAGAACAGTTGACTGGAGTAGATAGTTGGCCGTTTAGAAAGAGTTGACCAGCCACACAAGATAGTTGATCGAAGAACATTGAAAAACGTGAATAAATTGTTGACCGGTTTAGCGAGTTGACCGAAAGATGCATGTCGGACGGTTTTGGTTAGATATGTGGACATTACTAGAGCAAGTAACTTACTCTCACCCGCTCACAATAATTCCGATGAATCCAGAACCTTCTAGACATGCGAAGTACTAAAGTAGGTGACTTACCCTTACCTATTCCCAACTACTCCATTTGCCTATAAATATTGGGTAGGAGAAAAAGAAAAGGAATTTTGGAGAACATGTACAAAGGAAAAGAAAGAAGATGGGAAGAACTTACAGGAGTAAGGAAATTTTTAAAATAGGTTAAGGCAAGTGTACATCAAGTTTCATATTTCCTTACTGATGCTTTTGCTAGCTCCTTTCAAGTCATTATGAAACATTATGTGTTTTCTAATTCTAGCATAATTTCATGAATAAGTTTGCATGATTAAAGTATGAATATTCTGATTTGGTATGTCTCATGTTTGAATTATACTCTAAATATTTCAAGTCTATGTTCGAAAATAAAACTATAAATTTTGTTATGAATTATTTAAATTCACTGGACAACTTATCCAAAATTTGAATATTCAAAAATTACTGGAGATTTAAAAATGAGAGGCCTTAGAAGAATGATAAACCAAAACTAAAGAAATAAGAACTAAAGTCTCTCAAGTTAAGTAAAATCAGTAAGAAATTGGACCAAGGATTATTCAACGGGTAATATTCTCTAACATACCTTAGTATGTTATAGTGATAATCGAGGATAACTCCGTTTATAAAGTAATATGTGGTCCGCCTTTCTCAGAGTGTTACAATGGAGGACAAGAACCAATAATATATGATTATCCTATCTTTAAGATGTAAATAAGAAGGAATTCATGACGATACTGTCTTCGAACTAAAGTTGAGAACATATGATTATACTGTCCTCAGGATGTAAATAAGAAGGAATTTCATGATGATGTTATCTCCGGACAACCAAGGTCTTAGATTGTGTAGAGTGAATACAATCCACCCTCAATTATTTGCTCCCTTAACTAGTAGGGTCTATTAGTCCTGATCCCTCAAGATGATGAAGAAATTATTTTAAAAGACAAGAAATTTTAAGCTGTTCCATGATTTTCAGAAAAGTATTAAGCATTAATTTCAGTTCTTTTTACCATGTGTCTGCAGTTTTTACTCCAACCTCTACTACAAGTTTTCTCCAATGCACTTACGTCGTTATATACTTGTATTATCCACATGCATGTTTTATATATATGTATGTTTTATATAAGCAAGTTTGTATATCCATATTTTTATAGTACCTTATTGAGTTATTAGCTCACCCCTTATTATTTTCTTACCTTCAAAAAATAAAAAAAATTATGCCGGACAAGAAAGAGTGAAGTCAGACGATGTAGCTAGGTAGGAAGGCCAATCGGGATTTATGTAGCAAAGCATGACTCATTTTTGGGCTGAAGTGATTTTCCATCCATGTTTGTGTAATTATTGATGAAAGTCATATGGTAGATTATGACCCGTTTCATCACAAATGATATCAAAGAAAGGATTTGCCTTAGGGTTGATTGATCATAAGCGGGAGCTTAGGTTCAGTCCTGGTGGAAGTAGGATAAGAGTAGTTAAGAATAAATGAAAAGTTGAGATGAATAACCCCTTAAGGGTCGTAGTGTAATTTCAAGACCAAGATAAATGAAAAAAGACCAAGGAATAGAGTGTTTGAATGTAATGATCTAAGTAAATAGGTTAAAATAGGTGAATTAAGGTTAAGGGGTGCGGAAGATATCAAATTGAAAAACAGTAAAGAACCGAAATTGGTAAATCAAGAACCGAAATTGTAAAATCGTGAAATGTTAATCCGTAAATAAGATCTTAAATTTTAAATTATAATAATCATGACTTATTAAAGTTATATAATCAAAATTAAGGTCTAAAGATATGAAATATTGTGTTAGAATAACTGAAACGGGTCCCGGATGATGAAAACGTAAGGTTTTTACGCTGCAGGTCGCCGTCGGCCTGAATAAGTTTGCACAATTAAAGCATGAATATTCTAATTTGGTATGTCTCATGTTCGAATTATACTCTAAATATTTCAAGTCTATGTTCGAAAATAAAATTATAAATTTTGTTATGAATTATTTAAGTTTATTGGACAACTTATCCAAAATTTAGATATTTGAAAATTACTGAAGATTTAAAAATGAGATGGCCTTAAAAGAATGATAAACCAAAACTAAAGAAATAAAAAATGGAGTCTCTTAAGTTAAGTAAAATCAGCAAGAAATCGGACCAAGGATTGTTCAATAGGTAATATTCTCTAACATTTCTTAGGATGTTACATTGATAATCGAGGATGATTTCGTCCATATTCCTTCGGGCGTTACGATGGAAGATAAGAACCAAGAATATATGATCATCCTATTTTCAAGATGTAAATAAGGAGGAATTCATGATAATACTATCTTCGGACTAAAGTTATGAATATGTGATCATCCTGTCCTCAGAATGTAAATAATGAGGAATTTCATGATGATATTGTCTCCAGACAACCAAGGCCTTAGATTGTATAGAGTGAATACAATCAATCCTCGATTATTCACTTCCTTAGCTGGTAGGGTTTACTAACTCTAATCCCTCAAGATGATGAAGAAATTATTTTAAAAGATAAGAAATTTTAAGCTATTCAACGATTTTCAACAAAGTATTAAGCATTAACTTCTGTTATTTTTACCACGTGTTTGCGGCTTTTACTCCGACCTCTGCTACAAATTTTCTCCAATGCACTTACGTCGTTATATACTTGTATTATCCACATGCAAGTTATATATATATTTATATGTTTTATATAAACAAGTTTGTACGTCCGTATTTTTATGATACCTTGTTTAGTTATTAGCTCACCAATTACTATTTTCTTACCCTCAAATGACTAAAAATTATGCCGGATGAGCAAGAGTGAAATCGGACGGTCTAGATAGGCAAGAAAGCCGATTGAGATTTATGTAGCAGGGCATGACCGATCATGATGTATTTTGGGTTGTTCAGGAAAAAAATTTGTATAATGACTCTGCGGTATAAATAAATAGATATTTAGATACTTTCACTGAATTTTGATGGTTTAAAATGATTTTGGGTGCCTAGTGGCATCTTATACATATTTTGGTTTTAACATATATATATATACATATTGTCGGCCGACCTAGAGACCCGGACAGCCACTTTGTGACCGACTTAGTTAATGCCGACCAGTGGGCCTACCATTTGCATTTCTGTGCACGCAAATAGTGTTATAAGTCCACCAAATTATGTGACTTTTAGGCTGAGGTGATTTTCCAGCCATGTGTGCGTGATTATTGACAGAGATCATATGATAGATTATGATCCGTTTCGTCACACCAGTAGGATTGTTAACAAACTCAATTATCTGTAATATTAACAAAATTATTACTAATAGTGCACGTGTGGGGAGGTTAACTATTAACAAATAAGTAATACATATATAATCAGACGTAGAGATTTTTAACAGAATCAATTCGGGTCTGTAACACACCACTTCCCATCCCAATCTACTTAATGCATGCAGAAATGAAAGAATCTGCTATCAATGTTAAGAACGATGTAAAGAGATACTCTTTAACTATCATTAAATATTCTTAATAACGTAGTATCTTATTCATTTATATATATTACTAGGAACATATAAAAATAACTTAATAAATGACTGCTACTTCATCAGATAATACCCAAAAGCTAAGCTAAAAGAGACCCAAAAATATTTAAAATGACAGATTCAAATCCAAAACTTTGGCGTGTTTTTCCACATTTTGCAAGTGCCATTCTCTTAGTTTTTGGATACGATTATCTCCAGCTTTTGGCAACTATATATATAAATGTAACATGAAATTTAGGGCAGCATTCATAGTTGTCTTCTAATCCAAACATCTTGTAACTAATTTTCTGATTGGACAGGATTAGCTATATAGAATATGCACCTTCATAGAAGCCAGCAGTAAGCTTTTCTTTTACATGCTTATTGTCATCCCTCTTTCAATGGTAATCCTTTCTCTATCTAGTGGCTCCACTTTCCTTTGGGCTTAAATTCAATCAGGGGTGAGACGACCTGATCTCTTGGCTATTCTCCGATATCTATTATCAAGTTGCATTCTTCTTAAATAAAAGGAGGAAAAGGCATATAAGCAAATAAAATTTGAACTTATAACTTTTGGTTTGAGACAACTATTTTTTATAATTTAGGTTATTGATTCTTTTTTACAAAATATTGTGGTTGTTATAAAGAGAAATCTTACCTTAGCCTCTTAAGTCCACTTTTATAGACCTTGGCCGCAACCATCTCAACCCTTCCTTGTATGTTAATCAAGGCAAGGAATGAACCCTCCCAATTTGAGCTATCTCTTTAGACATTTCCGCTCAACTTATATCTTGATATGGCCATAAATTTCATACACCACCATTTGGCCCTCATAAATAATAGTTACTTTGGTTGAATCATTATTTAAAATGGACATTAAATACTAATGGAAAGCATTTTGTGTCTAGACTATAAATTCTTAAATGAGGAAATTGTTGCTGACTTGGAGAATGAAACTTATCTGTGGGATTATACCCTCAGAATTTTGTCTTAGTTTATTTAAAAAAATAAACTGATGGTTGGCATCAACAATTTGGTAGGTCAATATTATGAACCTAAAGTATATTTATTATAATACCTAGTATTTCAATTTAAATTTATTAAGCTTTTTATTGGGAGGGTCATTGATAAGTGTAACTAATGAGCTCTTAATTGCAAGAGAGTTTAGGTTAATTTTTATATTGTGATTAGATGTGTTAGATTTTATAGGATTTTTAGAGTGATATTTTGATAATTCTTTTGCTGATAATCAATAAATATTTTTAGCATCTTAAAGCAGTAATTAGGTTACTGTGATTTTAATATATGTTTATGTGCATAAGTTTTAAAATGTGAAAAGTAATAAAATAGAGAAGCAAACCCATGAATATTTTCCTTTATTAAAGAGAATAGACATAACTTATTAAATATATAAATATAACCCTAATCATGATTATAGTGTGAATGTTCAAACTTGCCTCACTCCCACATTATTTCGGCCGTCCATCACCCATTATGTACATAGGATGATTTTATTTTATAATCAATCTAATTATTAAATAAAAATAAAAATTAATTGGAAGAAATTAAATGTAGTGCTTGATTCATCCTTTAGCTATAGTTTCTTTGGTAATTTTTACACCATCACCTATTCTTCTACTCAAAGTGGAGATAAACCCTTTGGCTGCACCTCTTTTATCCTCAAGTCTAACTTTCTTCCTTCTTATCATAGATTAATCTTATGGTGACTTCATATTCCATTTGCAAAGTAGAAGTGACAATTATTCATGTTCGTTGAACTACTATTGTCATACATATCAAGACAAGAAAATTTCCTACTATTATTAAATAATCTAATCATATACTTTGTTATTGATCCAAATTCATTAATTTCTGATTATCTTTTATTGATTTTATTTATAAAATAATAAACTAGAAAAATAAAGAAGAAATATACTTACTTTTATGTTCATATGATTCAGTTCATATTATTTTTCATCTAACATTTCACAAGCATTTGAGCTAACATTCGAAAGTCACATTATTAGTTAACCAGCACTTGAACGAAATTTGAATATTAACACATATTTTTTACTTTTGTGATTCAAAGTTACTACTTTAATATATAATATAAATCTTTTTATATTAGGTCTTAGGATAGAAAGCTATTTTAATATATGATATACTTTTTATATGATATAAATTAATAAATTTATAATTTTTATATTTGGCATGAGACTGATGTTTGATGTTATGTTCCAACGTTAGGGCTTAGTTCAATGTAGATTGGTTGATTTGCAAACTTGTTTGTGTGACATTGACAATATACCCTAATAGATTATTCTAAGAGGATTAAGAGTCCTATGTGCTTTTTTCTCGAGGGAATTAGTGGTTTACTTTTTTGGTTGAAGAGCTAACGTGCAAGTACCACGGATGGCAGCGTTCGAACACCTTACTTGTTTAAATATATTTGAGTGTTTTAGAAGTCTACAGATTTATTGGTAGTATATATGGTTCTTTATATAGTTTAACTGGTGGCAAATTATCATAAGATCATAGAATTGATCGCTTGTTAAATTTATAAGTATTGGTTACCTTATAAATGTTACCTAATTATTAATGGTAGACATATAGTCATTTATTCACAACGACAAAAACAAGATCCATAAATATTATTATAATAACTCATATGGTTATGATCTCTATTAAGATAAATTTAAAAAACATATAATCTTACTGATATTCAAATTTTGTAAAATCCCGATTATGTTGATATTGTTCAATTTCGGTGGAAAACCATTTTTAGTTGTTTTTATAGCTATTGGGTCATATTTATGGCACAATATTGAGTCTCAAACATTTGATAATTAATTATATAATATTATTACTCTTCTATATTTGATATTATTGTCCAAAAAAATTATTAATTATTAATATTATTAATTTTATCATATGTTAAGTTTTTCACTTACTATTATATTTTATTAGCTACAGAGTAAAGTAAATTGATAGCATACTAGTGAAAATCATATAGTTGATGAAAAAATTTTAGGTAATGATAATTGTAGAGTCTAACTGTTATATGTCGAAAGGTTGGAGATCTCTTTTATGTTTTGGAGATATTAAATAGTTTATTGGGATTGTATTCTTTTCTCTTAAGTTTTTATTTTGCTTATGAACATTTATGTTATATTTTATTTTAAGAAATTTTATTCTATGATAGATATTTTATTTATAATATATTTATAATGAATATTTATAATTTAAATTTTTGTATTGATTTGGACCGGATCAAGTAATTTGAGTTTGGATTGCTACATTAAAATTCAATAGCCCATAACATAATAAGAAAAAATTATATAATATATTACAAACATATAAAGATATTATATATCTTCATAATTAATCTAATTTAGTATTTATTATAAAAAATTAAGTATTTTTTTATAATTGAATATACTATAAAGTAATTTATATACTGTTTTTTCCTAACAAGTGATCAATGTTGTTAAATAGACCACCGGCATGTAAATATGTCCTGTTGACACAGCACAAGATAAAAATATCTTGATTGAGCATGACACATGGCCCCCCCGTATTGGGTTAGACCTGCCTATAATTTACAAAAATAAAAAAAAAAGAATATATATATATATTATAATAGCTCACTTATTTTTAAACTTTATACATATTTTCACTATATTACTTTTAGAATCATCCTCTTCACTAAAACGTTTTCATCAACTGCTCAACTTTTGGTACTAACGGATGATTTAAATGATATTGTACTTGTTGGTGGGTTAAAAAATCTCATATCATTGATGTAAATATAAAAAATGTGTGTTTGTTAGCTTCTCACCAATCAAAAATTTTGAACTCTAATACACTACTTGTGAAGTTAGGAACGTGGTTAAAATGCAAGCTTTAAAAAAATTAAGCCGATATTAATGATGTCCCAAACCACCTCTACTGCTTCTGCTACAAGATTGAATAGTTTCGGTATTAATTATAGTGTATACGAGTTATATATTGTATGTAAATTATAATTGATATGAACTTTTATTTTTTTTATACTGTCAGTCATTCTATATTAGTATAGAATTTTTTTAAATAGACATACATTGCAAGTATATTCACGTGGAGTCTATAATTGTAGCAAGACAAAGTAACATTAAAGGATTTTTTCAATGTCTTAAAATTTTTCTTTAAAAAATAAAATTAAATATAAAATTAGTTAATATTCTATTTTTAATAATTTTGATATTTATTTAACATATTTCTTTAAATTTATATTTATCTTTATCGTCAATATTATATAATAAAAATTATAAACATTTTAATCAAGTGTAAAATTGTTAATAAATAATAGTAATAATTAGCTTAGCAGTAAATTTTGAGTAGTAAAATAGGTACCTACATGTTCATTAGTAGCTAAACAAATGTTTTAAAAAATATTTGATCATTTCTATCATTTTGCAATCAGCATACACAATCGGTCTAACAATTGAGATATTTTATTATAAAATAAATAAAATAAAAGAAAAAAGATATACAGTCTCTAACTAAGTCAAATTTTATCATATTGGACAAATAATTTTTATCTTTCTGTGTTAAATTTGTTCTATTGGTATAATAATTTAAACTATAACTCATGAAATAATAGTATTATAACCAACAGAACACTATTTTTTTATTTTTTAAATATCCTTAATATAAATATTTAAATATGACATACATATTTTAATGAAATAATTCATCATTTAAAACTAAAAAAATTATAATTTAAGTAAACAATTAGTAGCATTATTATGTGAATCATCATTAAAAGTAATAGAAAAAATCTTATTAAATATTTTATATTTATTTATAATAGTATTAGTTATTTTATAAATTGCCAAGGTAGTGTGTAGATCCTTAAAAATTTTTAAACAAATGATTATTTATAATTTTTAATTTTAAAAATTTAATATGCAATAATACAAATATAATATAAGTTATTACATAATAATCATATATCACTAATTAAATAAATATTAGATTTTATTTATATTAATTTTAAAACTAATTCTTGTTTAAATTGTAATAAAAAAAAGATTAATAGTATTACCTTTAATAGTACTTTAAGATATTTTTACATATATAGGTTGCAAGTATTTCCACATATCTTTCAAACTTATTATCTGCTAATTTGAGAAATGATTCTTCAAGTCAACTATATATTATATTAGTCCTTTATTAATGAGTATTTAATCGTATTAAAAAACTTCTAACCTGTGTTATTTGAAAATATTAGTTCAGTTTAAATTTAAGATAATTATTATCTCTCGTACTTTTTCATGCATTGGTCTAGGTGTTCGATATCTTTAAAATTTTAAAAAGTGTAATTTTTTTCATATACTAACTTGATCTTAACTATTAATTAATTTAATTTTAAAAAATTTTCATATATTACTAATATATTTTCCAGTGAGGCGGCCAAAATTAGTAGTTGTAATAGTATTTAATGTAGATTATAATTTTGATATTTTAAAACTATTATCAATATATGTATATGGTATAATTAATATATGAGTATTAGAATATTTTTTCAAATTATTTACTATCAAAATTTTTAAAAAAATTATATGTCATAATTAATTAAATTATAAAATGATAACATTAATATATAAATCATATATAAAAATTAATAAAATAATAATTATATCAGTATTATATTATTACTTATTGTACAAAAGTGAGAGAATGAAAAGTAAAGAGATATTTGTGTGTAGAGGAGTTTTAAAATTTTTATTTAACTACTTTTTTTATTAGGAAAAAGAGGGGCAATGGTTTAATGATCATTGAAGTAAAAAAAGAATAAAAGAAAAGAAACAATTATACCAAGAATAGCATAATCCGTATCGTAGGCCAACTAACCCGTAGCCTAATACAGATCAAAGCATTTAGCCGTATATAATAGATAAAATATAGCTTATTATAGATTGTACTGTACCACGAGTAATACGGGCTAATTAATATCTCTAACATATGCCTTCGATTAAAAATAAAAAAATATACTCTATATCCTTATTTCTTGCCATTTTGTTAGTTTGAGTTGTTTGTTTGAATGTGACATTAAAAATTTTCAAAATTAAAGTAAATGTCATTTATAGTTTTAATGTCATTTAGTATTTCATGATATTAAAAGATACTTTTGATTGAAATCTTATATGGTATCAATATCTATAATAGAAAATTAAAGAATAAAAGAAATGACAAAAGAAAAAATCAACATTTTTTTTTTTGTTTATTCCCCAAAAAATATCAACCTTCCTTTTTAACTGTTTGGCTGAACATCAAGAGTCTCGCTCAAGCATTTACAAACTCAAATTAGACCGTTGACAACAGCCCCCACAAAATTCCAGATCCTTCCCCCATCTTCCTGTGCAGCTTCCATGCCCATCTCTTGTATATTGAGGGGGGCTGCGACGCGTTTATACCCTTCTCTCTCTTTCTCTCTCTGAATTCCATTATACAGCTTCCTCATACTGCATAGCACTTACCCCTCCCTCTTCCTGTAAAGCTTCCGAACCTCTATTAATGGCGTCCGAATCAGATGCAGCTGAAACCCAATCGACCCAGTCAATCATCGAAAGAATCATGATCTCCAGAAACCGAGATCTCTCTCTCTTCATGCCCTTCATCTTAAGCATCAACCCAGCTACGACCTTACCCAATCCAGATCAAAGCTCACCCGATCCGAATCGGAGTTCGCTCGGCCCAGATCATGGATCGCCGAATTCCACTAACCCAGAAAGCCAGCGCGAGAGAATCATACTCATCAGTCCTCTAACACAAGACATGGTGGTCATTGAAGGGGAAAATCTGAGCTCTTTGCTACAGAGTATTCCCGGGAAAAGTGGCCAGCCGCCGGCGTCGAGATCATCAATCGAGGCGATGCCGAGCGTGGAGATCAGTACGGAAGAAGACGGTGAGTGCGTGATTTGCTTAGAGGAGTGGGGAATCGGTGGAATTGCAAAAGAAATGCCGTGTAAGCACAGATTTCATGGGAATTGTATAGAGAAGTGGTTAGGAATTCATGGCTCTTGCCCAGTTTGTAGGCATCAGATGCCGATTGATGAAGATGAAGGTGGGAAGACGAGTGAAGAAGGAAGAGAAAGGAGGAGAGAGAACGACATCATCCGGGTCAGATTTTCTCTCGGTGGGATGACTGGGGATGTTCATCGGACGGCTCCAAATGCTTCTGATCATTCCTATTCTGGGGAAGTTAATCAGATACCGTCCACTCATTCTGGTGATTCGTCTTCAAGCTCTGTAGCTGATTTGGAGACAGAATAGTAATTATTTTAAAAGATTTTTTAAATATTTTTTCCCCTTGTGGTTGTAATTTTTATTTTGATATAAATAAAATTATTGCCGTCTCATATTAATTAAATCACTTTTACTCTCATATTATCAGAAAAGTTTTAAAATAAATTATTATACTTTAATATTTGGCCATAGTACTGTATATATTTTCGTATAAAAGTGTGCTCCTTTCGTGGTGTTTTACGTGCCATTTGATTATTGGATCTTTAATTTTTTTCCTCTGTTTTTTTATTGTAAAATTTAAAATATTTTAGATAATAATAACAATAATGATAATAATAATAATAATAATAATAATAATAATAATAATAAGTGTAAACAATGAATTGAATAAGATTTAGATATTAGTTCTTCTATTATATACATAATACCTATGCAAAGTGTTTAATCATTATTAAAATAATAAATATTTTTTTTTTGAAAATTTTTTATCATAAATTTGATCAAAATTAAATTTTGATTAAATTTAATTACATATAAAAAGTTTTGACTACTAAGTTATTGGGTCCATCCCGAAAAGGGCTAGAAGCAACAAGGCCCAAGCTCCCGTGAAGTCTAAAGGATTTAGGAAAACAGCCTACATGGTGCCCCAAAAGCAGCGGCCAATCAGCACCCCACTATAACCCATTAATGCGACTATAGGTGGCAAAAGTTAGCTCAAAAAATGCTAGCCAATGATGGAAAAGCCAGCGCTGCAAGTTATGACGCATGTCATCCTCCCAAACCACCCAGCCCATCGTTGCGCCCGACGACAACTGACAATGGTCTCCTCACCACCGCAAAGTGACAACTGACACTACTAACTGTCACTAGTGGTCAGCAGCCGACGAATATCGGCTTACCACATATCGAAGATTCGCACGCCCAATGTTCTCCACCATGGAACCTATAAAGATCCTCTCCTTCTACAGGAAAGAGGATCGATCCTTGATCTCTGCTTCCTGGTCTCAATTCTTGGTCCCCAAATTAATCAAAGATCATCAACCCTAAAAGCCTCTATCAAATAATCTTAGTGAGCGACTCCCTGCAGTGCAAATCTCGGAGCCCAGTCTTCCTTAATCACTCAACGAGTCTTGCATCCTCATTCCCAACCACATTTCAACATTTACTCATGCATCTCTCCGTTTGTTACGGAATATATCTGATTTAATATCGGAGTATTTTCGGTGGAAGAACTTACCGCCGACTTCTGACCTCTTGGTTATAATTTGTGTTGTATAGGGCTCAGGTTGAAGAGAGTGGAGATTGGACCCGTTCGAGATTCAACCCAAGTATCGAATCCGAAGGCTCCCTAATCCGCCAAATAATTCGAACCCAATGAGGCAATATTGACGCCGTCTGTGGGAACGATGAAAAGTTTAACCTCACACTTCAACATTCACCCTCTTACGCAAGAAATGGTCAACACCAAAGCGTAAGTATACCCGCTACTGAGAGACACCGCCACCTACAGCAATGACCCCTTAGCAAATAGTCGTGTCGACAAGCAGCCAAAGCCAACTTGCACAAGCTGGCCACCGATGTAGGTGACATAAAGCAAATGCTTTGAGCACTGTGCACTCGGACGAGAACACAGTGGATAGAGGCTCTGCTCCTGGCGCCCCAGGATTCAACCTCTAGTCGAGGAAGACACAGCATAAGAGCCCCTAGAGCAAGGACAAACCGACATGACAACACCAAGGCCCAGGGGGCCACTGGTAGCAGGGCCATGACGACAGTCGGGAACCCTCCTAATGAGGACGAGCAGGCGGAAAGCCCAAAGATGAGGAACCCCGCAACTCCTGGAAGTGACAAGAGACCCACAACCGTGGGCTCATGCAATACACAGCCACCTCGTGCGGCCAGCCGCCATGTCCACCGCGACCCACAGGACAACTCCCCGTTCAGGGACTTTATCAATGCAAAAAGGAACGGGTCCATCCCACAGATAAAGGAAAAAGTGAACAAGATATGGAACCACTTGTTCAAGGGGAGCCCGAATGATCAGCACTTGACCTGCGAAGGTCGCCGTTCGCTATGGGCATCCAGACTCAGCCACTCCCCATTAAATTCAAGATGTCAATCCTGGATGGGTATGATGATGTATAAACCCGATGGACCACCTAAACTACTTTTGTACCCACCTGTCCCTCCATGGGGCAAGTGAGGCTGTGATGTATCAGTGCTTCCCTCTCACACTCAAAGGGGATGCCCTACTCTGGTTACATGGCTTCCAGCCCAACTCCATCCGCTCCTTCGACAAACTCGCCAATTGCTTCCTAAGCTAGTTCACCTTTAACCGAATGGAAGAGAAGCAGCCCTGTCACCTTATCCACCTCCGCCAGAGGCCGGAGGAGAGCCCAAAGCGGTTCCTGGCCCGTTTCATCACCGAAGCCCATCTTATCTCCTAACTCTTTGACGAGATGAAGCTCAACCCCTTCATTGCCACATTGGCAGCCGGCGAGTTCTTCAAGCACCGAGGGCACCAATGCTCTCAGTCTTTCTGGAAAGTTGAGGTCATCGCTCTGGGAGTGCCTAAATCTACTTCCAGAGGTTCGTGACGCGGTGCGCCTAACAACGACAACCTACCAGTAGGGCGTCACTTGGTATTACAACAAGCGAATAAAGGCTCGATCGCTCGAGGTCGGTGATCCGATTCTCCGAAGCGTAGAGGTGGCGGGGAAGAATGCCAGCAGGAACAAACTCTCTCCAAGTTAGAAGGGTCCGTTCATCGTCTCGGCGATCCTCCGGAACAGAGCGTACAAGCTACGCACCCAGAATGACAAGCTAGTCCCTCAGACCTGAAACGTTGTCCACCTCAAGAAATACTACTGATGATTAGGCACCGAGGTCAGGTAAGGTGTGCATACATGATGAGGAGTGCTTGTATATGTAACGTATTTTCTAATAATAAAATTGTTGTTTTTATATTCTTGTGTGATCGTTCATATGAATGTGTGCATGCATGTCATTTCAAAAGATAAAATAGCCTAGATTGCCCCTAAGTTAGGAGGATCTTCATCAGCCTGTAAACCAAAACCTTGGCTCCGAGCCAAGTGACCCTCATGTAGTCGTACTCGAACTTCTGCCCCGCGCCAAAATGCCCTGAGTGACTCCAAGCGATCCTCAAGTGGTTGTACTTGAACTTTGGCCCCACTCCGAAAGGCCCTAAGCAACCCCAAAACCTTGGCTCCGTGTTAAGCGACCCTCAAGCAGTCGCACTCAAACATTGACCCTACATTGAAGGGCCCTAAGCGGCCACAAAACCTTGGCTCTGTGCCAAGCAGTCCTCAAGCAATTGCACTACGAACTTCAGCTCAACGCTAAACGGCCCATGCGCGGCCAAGCGGATAGGCCTGGGGGCTCCGGAAGTCCCAAATGCACTGCCATCAAAACCTTATGAGGCATAAATGGCAAGCGTGCGACGACCTTCTCAGGAGAAGAAAGCACCCTCAATCAACGATGGTTGATGTGTTAGGACCATGCGCACGAGAGCGACAACTCCTTGAGAGGGGGCCGAGTATCGAAAACGGTGTCGTGCTCATAACGGCCTAAGACTCGGAGTTCAACTACTGTGGCTTGAAAATCGAGCCATTCATTAAGTAGCTCCACCGAGCGTGCGATGACATCCAACTCTCTGGACCGAGCATCCCACTGCACGCGAGATGCGATGACATCCTCTGCCGAAGGACAAGTACAGTATAAGAAGGCTCCGGATTCGGACCTTGGCGAGATAGTTAAACAGCTTAGCTATTATAAGACAGATTGCGAAACCAAAGAAGATAACACATGCACAAAAGTGCCAAAAACCGAATAGAAAATCGCATTTCATTAATTATATATGGCAAAGGCTACAAGATTGCATTCGAACGATAAAAAAAAAGAGAGAGAGAGAAAGAACTATACAAGAGCTCGGGCTACCCTAGGAGTTTGGAGGTCAGGCCCCTTCAGAGAAGTCAATCAAACAAGAGCCCTCTGAAATCCCATCATTCCTCGGGTCAAAAATCCCCACAAAAGTGCCTGGGAATGCAACAGACACAATACGATAACACATGCGAATGCCATTTCAGAACCTGGCCTCCAGCACCCGGGCCATCTCCTTCGGGGAAATCTGAACCCTGAGGTCTGCCAAGGTGCGGGAGCTCTGACCCTCCAAGTTGGAGATTCGGCCCTTCACCACTTGAAGCTTGCCCTTTCGCTGCTCATTTTCTTCCCTCAACACCGCGGTCTCGCCCTCCACACGTAGGGCCACCCTCGTTCATTTTTCTCCTAGATCCGGTGGAGAAGATCATCCCGTCGAGAAAGTGCCGCATGAAGAAAACATGTCGCCTTCAAAATCTGCAAAGAACAGACAGGGGAAAGCAAGGAACCAAATAACCTTAACACGCAGATGGTGAAGACAACAAGAAATCATACACCGTGAACAGTTATCCGCAATCAGGCCAAAGGCAACTCTCGATGCAGGCACACCCGGGGGGCTCAGGACACTCGGTAGCCACCTCCACAGGGCTGGGAAAGTCTAACATTGCCAAGGGTGGAGAAACGCTAGGGGGCTCTGGCTGCTGCACCTCCTCCGCCGTGTCCCCCTCCTAAATCACATCAGCCGTGGGAGCACAAACATTTGGCCGGACATCTTCCTCAACAGCGGACAGGGCTCTTGGACGCGGCTCGGTGATGACAAGAGGTGTCCGATAACCTCGATCTTTTCTGCGAACTCTAGTGCGGGCTCCAGGCCATCCACCTCGATGGTTCCTTCGGGCTCCGACACGTCAGTAGCATTGGCCCCAATGCTCTAAAGAGATCAAAAAAGGGAGCTCAACTCCTCCTCCCGGGGAGCTCGATCATGAGAACTCCGTACTTTTCTAATGCAACAGCGGGAATTGGAGAGTACTCAGTCACCCCCTCTTGGGACTGTGGTTCCGGCTCTTACACCGGGACAGTAGTCCCGACGTGCACAACCGACTCAGCCGCCAACCTCAGTGACCTTCATGTGGAGGTGCCTCCAGCGACCCTCATTCTTTTCAAGGCAGCCTCATTCTCCTCATCTATGGAAGACTCAAGCGACAGTAGCAAGCCCCTCTCCCCAAGGGACACCCTCAAGGTTTCTCGGAGGACAATGGCCCCGATCTTCCTCTTCTCAATAGCAACGGCCGCCCCGCCGCACATAGGCCCCCACTTGACGGCGGCAAAGGAATCGGGAGTCAAGTAGAAACTCTACTTGGAAAATGTCTCCATGTTCCCTTGAATTTCTGCGAGCAGTTTCTTCTCCTCCTTCACCTCATCAGTACTCACCTCCTTTCGAAAGAAGTCGCCCACTAGACCCCACTCGTTGAATATTTCCCACTCTGGAGGGGCCATCAAGAAGAAGAAACGGTTCTTCCAATTATTCACCGAGTCGGGGTTTGTTACCCGAAACTGGAAGCCGGCACGAGGAGACATCGAGACCCAATCCCCCGACTCAGTGAAACTAAAGATCACCTTCACCGAATTCAATCCTAATGCACAAAAATGGAGACGAGCAAAGATGCACAATGTAACAAGGTATCGAAGAGCATTGGGGTGAAGCCGTATGACAGAAACCCCCAACTTCTTAATGATCCCATATAATTCAAGTTGCATGAGAAAGCAAAGCACTCCTCTCAGATGATGCTTGTAGATGTTGATAAAGTCCTTCGGGGGTACATTGGCCCTTCCAGTCTGACCAGTGGGAAGATAGACCCTGTCGCTAGGAATGCCATAGTCAACCATCAAGGCTGTGACGGCACTCGCCAGCAAAATGGACATGATGTCACCGCTCCATGGAGAATCGTGCAGGAAGAAGAGAGAGAACTTTTCTTGTTGGCCATGACTTTCTCAATGCAGGAAGATGCAAAGTGTCGAAAGCCAAGGGAGGCACTGCTTAAATAGGCAATGTTTGGATGGTGAAGTGGCATCGTGCAGGAAAACGTAGAAGACACCCTAAATGATGGTCGTGGCACCCGCCCATTCAGCGTATCACCAGGAGTCACTCGCAATAGCCCATCATAGAGTTTGTCAAATTGCCACCTCACTAACACTGCAACTGCTACCAGAATCCTGACTGTCACACCTGCATTTAATGCAGCGATTCTGGCCATCAAAGACGGCGACAGTAGCCTTTCCAAAGCTCGAAACCGAAAGGGAAAACCAGTTACTCAAACAACCAACGGCAATAAACCAATTACTCAGTCAAGTAAGGGAATTTCATTTCGTACTTTCACTCGTAAGTTTTCTTTACAAAGGGAGGCGACCAGTGGCCAAAGAATACAACTATCTGCCCCCTCCGAGCCCTAAAGGATCAGGAGTCATGAATTCCGTTAGTTTCGCACGCATCCTGGCACCCGAATTCTATGAGTCCAAGAGGCCAACGCGAAAGCCTGGCTCTGCCAGCAAAGCTATCCTCCGGCTCAGCTAGATACCTTCCTGGAATCTCCTTTCCAGCAAAGAGGCCAGCTTTTGCCTGATTCTCGACCTCAACTCAGCCTCCTGCCGTGTGTGAATGACATGTTCCTCCCTGAACCGCGTCCAATGTTGCTCAAGCTCCTCCTAAAGAGCAAGAATTCAATTTCGGGCCTGCAGGTTGGTGCTAGCCAGCTGTGGTGCCCTCACCTCTGCCTCCAACCATGCTTGTTCGAAGTGAGCTACTCATGCTCGAGTCTACTCGACCTCTCCAATAGCAACCTGCACTCAGGCCTCCATATCCACCATTACCCTGAGGACACAGCGGAGTGATGGGCAACCTCCTCCAAGCCTACGACGCCGCGAGGAGGTCAATGCCCCGTCTGATTCGAAACCTGGCGGTGCCCTCAGGAACCTCATCGGCCTGATGACAAAAGGCTCCAAATGACAGCACTTCGCTACTGCCGCAAAAAGTACATCCTCATCATGACCCCTCAAGGCCTGCGCGCCTTGTCTGGATTCCTCAGAGGGCGGCTCAGACCCCTGAGGAAGAAAATGGCCTCACCATCAACGTCACCACGATGGAGGAAGAGGGAAAGAAGACAACTACAGAATGAGATTTCGTGCCTTTAAGTGACCAAGAGATGCAAAACTTCCAGGGAAACTATGTTGCCTGAATAATGGGATGTGTTTAACTGACCAACGGGTTCTTCCCATGTGGCAGCACCCTGAAGCATCACGCCTTTCCAAGGAGAGCCATCATGATGCAATAACCCCAGGGTATCCAACGCAATAAATGTGCCAATGCTTTTTTATGGATGTGACAACCGCCAACAACGTTCAGTCTCACAAAGCAGAATGAGCTGACAATCAATCCCCTTTGGGTCCTCCCGTCAACAATCCCCATTCGGGCTAGAGAGATGGCAGTGGCAGGACAGGCCAAAGGCAACCAGATATTCACAAGCAAACAACCAAGTATGTGTGGCGGCGAGAGGGCCTCACAGCCCTTGAGTCATAACGTGCGAAGCGACAAAAAGAAGATTCGATACATCAGACATAAAAGGAAAACTACTACTTTTATTAATTGAAACTCTTCTTTATAAAGTACAATGATTGTGATAGCAAAAGTGCAAAAAAGTAAAAATACAGCAAAGTGCAAAGAGGAATATGAAGAACTCGGCTCATCGAGAACGACCTACCCCAAGCATAGAGGCTTACCGCCACCCTTTGGAGGCATCTTCCCCAGAGCTGACTCCCCCATCTGGGGTGAAATTATATGAACCCCTCGTTGCCGAGAGGACGAGGCCGCAACCAGGGACCCGCATCCATCGGGTGCCCACCAGGACTGCCCACGCCATCCCGTTGGAACACCAAGAATCGTCGCAAATCCCGAACGTCCGAAAGGCCACTAGCCATAGACAAAACCCTGTGCCAGTGCCCGATCAAGAAAACAAAATCTCTGACCATGAGTGCTCGCCAACCACTGTTTCGCTCGACGGCTGGAAACCCTTGACGACCGGAGAGGAGGCACATGATTTTAGCAGAGTGGCCGAACCATCCTCGTTAGTACGAGGAAGCGCCCATAAAGAGAGCATGACAACAGGCTTCAAGGATAGCTATGAGTCTCCTGCAGGTCCATCCAATCCCCGTCCAGGACACCTTGGAGCATGGTGTACTCCACAGACTCCCCATTGTTTCATCGGCTAAGGGATGAACTTGAATCTTCGAAGCGTGGGAACTCCTCAATTTATAGCAGTGCAAGGGGTCTCTAGGGCTCCCAGGCGAACTCGCCCTCCGATGACCGTTAATCAAGAAACAGGAAATCTTTCAATGCAGTGCTCATTCCAAAGACACAAATCCTAACCAACAAGGCTCCGAATTCCTGCAACGGCTGAAAAAGTTACATATTCTCGTGGGGAAGGAGCAACGCCATGAAGAGACAAAAGTCAATGCATCTCGAGAAGGGCCATGCGGACAGCCAACTGGGCCCACCATGGACATGCCAAGCCCCCAGGCATGAGAGGCTTGTGTTGGGTCAATCCCGGAATGGGCCAGAAGCAACAAGGCCCAAGCTCTCATGAAGCCCAAAAGATTTAGGAAAACGGCCTACGTGGTGCCCCAGAAGTAGCGGCCAATTAGTGCCTTACTGTAACCCATTAATGAGACTGTAGATGGTAAGAGCCAGCCTAGAGAATGCTAACAAGTGAGGAGAAAGTCAGCGCTGCAAGCTACAGCGCACGCCGTCCTCCCAAACCACCCAGCCAATCCTCGCGCGAGCAGTAGACCAAGCGTGGTCAACGCCCGACGACGGTCTCCTCGCCACCGCAAGACGACAACTAACACTATTGGCTACCGCCGACAATTAGCGGTTGGTGAATCTCAGCTTGCCACATATTAGAGATTACCGCGCACAATGTTCTCCACCATGGAACCTATAAACATTCTCTCCTTCTACAAGAAAGAGGACCGATCCTTGATTTCTGATTCCTGGTCAATTCTTAGTCCCTGAATCAATCAAAAATCATCAACCCTAAAAGCCTCTATCGAGTAATCTTAGTGAACCACTCCCTACAGTTCAAATCTCAAAGCCCAACCTCCATTAATCGCTCAACAAGTCTTGCATCATTGTATCCTCATTTCCCACCACATCTCAATATTTACTCCTACATCTCTCTATTTATTACGAAAGATATCTGACTTGAACGTCAGAGTATTTTTGGTGGAAGAATTTTTCGTCGACCTTTGACCTATTATTTGTAATCTGTATTGTGCAGGCCTAAATTGAGGAGAGTGAAGATCGGACCCGTTCGAGATCCGACCTAAGTGCAGAATCTGAAAACTCCCTAATCTACCAGAGAATCCGGATCCAAGGACGTCACATAAGTGGAGCAAATATGGATTTAGCCAAGTTATATCTACCAAAAATTATGATTGTGTCCATCTAAAATTAAAATTGACCCATTTTAAATCAATTTTATGAATTTTTTAAAAATATTTTTATTCAATTTTTATTTTAAAAGTATTTAAAATAGAAAAATATTTTTAAAATATTTAAATTAAAATATTATCTTAACTATTTTAAGGAAAAATATGTTTATATAAAAAGTTATTAATTATATAAAAATATAATTTTTTAAAATAATTTTCCTAATTTGATATTTATTTAAAATAGACTATATAATTAAAAATTTATAATTCGGGCTAGGTAAAGATAATAGGTTACTTTTACTTATAATCTTGCATATTAATTATTATTTTTATCTGTAATATTCATACATATTAATTATATCTATAAAATTTTGAACCAATCACTCCAAATTAACTGAATAATTTAATTTTAATTAGGCCTATATACCTTACTGCTAGTTTATTGGAAGCAGTGTAATTGGATTAAAGTGTGATTTTATTATCTTCTTTTGTGTAAATTGTTATCTAATAGGAACTTATTGTCCTCCCTAAAGGATTAAATCCCATATTGTCTATAATGTAACAAATAGAATTTAAATTTAGAAAAAAATAGTAAAATATATAAATATAAGTAGATTAATTTAATGGTTTGCCAAATTTTGGTTTAATAATATTGACAATCTACATTTATTTTCTCCCATTAATTCCATGTATACCTAAATTCTTATTAAAAATGAAAAAGAAGAAGATAAACAACTTAATTGATCATCATAATTTTAACAAAAAAAAGCATTTAAAAATTTCAATGCCTTTTTCCCCCCAACAAAGCATGAACAACATGGGTATACGATATATCGATACATTATTTTCTTAAGAAATTTGGACACAATATACTAAAATAACGTTAAATAAAAATTTATAATTTATCTATCAATATAAAAATATAATTAATCAATAATATTATTTTATATTAAATTATCGAAAAGTGGTGCACATTTATTATTAGCCGTCTAAAGATTTTAGTTGTGAGTTGATACTATTGGGTCTCATGTCAAAGCCCATGAAAGGATGGCGAAGCCCACGAAGGGTGTTGAGCCCACAAGGGCGAGCCCACCCAATCGCGAGAGGCGTGCATGGCGCCTTTCAAAAGAAGAAGACAGCGAAACCCTAGAACGCATTAATTCTTCTGGCTAAAACCGACAGAAAAGACGTAAAGCCCGGCCCAATGGAAAAAACCTTTGGTGTCCTCACTCGGGAACCAAACGCTTGGCGACCAAGAGTCCCCCGACCACGACAAAAACGACACTGATATGACCAAGCGGTCAAACGGTAAGAAGCCCTGCTTCCCGAAGGGAGAGCACTAGAGTTCTTACATCCTTGGAAAGGATCCCCAAACTCAAATTTTAGTGGTCCCCATACTAATGAATTCACAAGGAAGCAGAGTTAGAGCGAGGATAGACTCACTTCCAATTATTTTCTACTCGAAGCCGCTAAATTCTTATTAAAAATGCAAAAGAAGAAATAAACCTTTCACAACCTACTCATTGCATTCTCCATACTAAAATACATAAAATTTCTCAAAAAGAGCATGAAACATGGGTACATAATATATTACCGTCATTTTCTTAAAAATTTGGACATAATAGTGTGGTGGGAGAAATTTGAATAAATAAAAGGTTTGTTGTTTGTGTTGTCTGAATCCGGGTTAATTAAGACGGAGACCAACAAAATTAACACCACCAACACCACCACGTGCACATTTATTATAAGCCGTCTAAAGATTTTAGTTGTGAGTTGATACAAAAGATTTTTAGTGTGATATAACTCATAAAACACAAAGAAAAGATAATAATGACTTAAATTTTTAATTATTTTTAAATTATTAAACAAACCCAATTCGCTTAAATTTAATGACAAACCATATTTTTCTTAAAAAATAGAGAATAACCTAACATTCCAAGCATATCGAATTCAAAATAATAATAATCAAATATTTTAGTAAGTGACATAAACTAACACACTAAGTCAAAAAGAACAAAAAATGTCCATGCTTCTTAACCTTCTACTTCATTTAAATATAAATATACTCTCAAAAAGTTAGTAAGTGTCCATATATAAACAAATATACAGAAGATATAATAATCATCAAGGCTTTCATGAATCAAATACAATTGTTCATTTCCTTAGGAGTTCAAGTCTATTGTGTTTGGACCTGAATCCAGGCCATTCTGATATTGGCTGTTAAGATCAAAACTGTCTGTAACTCCGATCTCTTGATAGTTTGATGATCTCTGAATAGCTAACTGTTCATCAGAATTAGTATCAGAGAATGTTCTCCGACTTCGCTTTCCACAGGTAGTGTGATCGGTCGAGCTACTCATCCATGCTGGATCCAATAATGGGAGCACAACCGGAATCTGGGTCTTGCTATCGGTGCTTCGATTTTCAATCTTTCGTCCTTTCTCCCCATAACTCTCAGACGAAGTCAAGGAGCTCTCCATCGAGCAACTATTCTTCATGTTTGAAGCTATAGCATTTTTCAACTCTGACAATTTTGAATTCGGGCATTGACAGCTGACCATCGAGACTAACCGAGAGAGTTCTGCTTTTGCGTGTTCCACAACCAGTGGTGAAGAATTATACCCAGAAAGCGTTTCCTGTGCTTTCTTCAACACCTTCTGTAAGTACTTCCCTTGAGCTTCTATCCGCAACTGCAAATGCCGTTGTACCTGATGAATAACGTTTTTGAGGTTAGGCTTTAAAGTGGGCTACGATATCACTTTTCTCGGTCACATTATTTGCCCTTTACAAGTGAATTAGGTTCATACAAATCATCTCGAGAATATAATGAAAACTTATTTAACTATATTTTATATTAACAAAACCAAACTCAAAACTTTCAACGAAAACAATATTATCCAGCCCTTATTAACTATTTCCTGCAATAAATAATTAATAAAAATGATCTAATAGTTAAGAGCTTCCCTTCCCTAACATTCTTATATTTTTCATTCTCTTTGAAAACTGACCAGCAATAAGACTTTTACAGATGATAGGACGAAAGAGTATATCAGTTTATAACAATTTGTATCTCTTTGCATTACAACTAATATTTCTATTTCCAACATTTTTGAAGAGACATTTATTCGAACTATCACACTTATTTGAATAATCATATCTGTTTAAATATTCGTCCCTTTTATTTTAAAAATATCAAACAAAACATCTGTTAATCAGCTTACTATAATGATCAAAGTCGATCATTTGACAATTATCTTGCCTCAATTTGTTCATGAATTTTCCTCTGAACCTCCATTTGCTCTTGCACAGCTTGAGATATCTGCAAGCTTCTGCGAAAAACACAAGTGCTATTCAGGAAAAAAAGCATTTCTTTTCTTCCTGTATTAAAAAGTAGGCCATTTCTAACTATTACTCATTGATCTGATTATTTGCTGTATCACTTCTGCCTCCATCAAAAGGATCAACGCTACTTGCATTCTCTTTATAATCTGCATCACAAGAAAAAAAAAAAAGGATGATAAATTCCCAAAAAGAAGTAATACAACGAAGAAATCCCATTTCTTGTATTTCATATGTATTAAGGTCACCAGCCCGCTTAGAATCCATGCCGGTCTCTGACCGCTGATTCTTCCCAAGCCGGTATTTCTGCAGATAGTGGACACCCACATAATCAGAACTCACTCTCATTGTCTATTGCTACTCACAGAGATTCAGAAGGAGCAGAAAATGCCTGTAAATGGCTCTTGAGGTGATATAGAGTGAGGCCTGGAATTTCCATTAATCTCATCAGACTCTTTGGCGTTGCCTCTGTGAAAGGCCATATAGAAACATAGAATTCGAGAAACCCAACATCAAAAAAATGGAATAGAACTAGGAAAAACAGTAATAAAAGAAAAAGGTAAGATAGAATAATTTACTATCAGCCCCTCCGAGTTGATTGACTGCTTCAATGAACCGCTGATGGAGCCCTGAAGTCCATTTCAGCCTTGGCTTTCCATCAGTAGATGAAACTAAGCTCATTTCCTGATTTTTCATAGCTTGGAGATCAATTTACAGATTTATGGAAGAATGACTGCTTGGAAAAGTATAAAGCGTAAGTATTTACCATAAGGGTTGCTTCAAGCTCTGCCTCATAGAGCAGAGACTGATGGTTTCTTTTTATAGTTTGGAGTTGGTTGGCTATTTCAATGTTCTCACTACATGTATGGAAACTGATAAAGTGGGCTTATGTGAGGGAATATATGCCATGAGCCATGGTTCTTTTCTTCCTCTTGTCTCTCCCTATTTCATATCATACTTTATTCAATTTTTTGGATATGTCACTTTAATTTTCCCCTCTTCATCTTCATTGACTTAAAAAGAAGTGGAGATGGTGGCTCAACACACAAGGTTCCTATACTAAGAGGTTTACAGAGATTTACATACAGTATTACCCTGCATTACAGAGATCACCTTCATCCGGTGAATCTCTCTCCATTGCAGTATAAACAGCAAAAGCAAATACAAATCAAATTGAGTCTCAAAAGGAGAGAAAAATTGAGGTGTTTGGCTTGTTCTTATGTTGCTCTCTCTCTCTCTCTCTCTCACACACAAACATACAGACACATACACATTGATTCCAAGGGAGAATTAGGCAGGCCCACCATGATGAATAATGGGTGGAACTTTTAGAAAACTCCAAGAGGCTTTAAATAAGATAAAATGTATATTATCTTGGGGAAATACTTTAATAAATATTGCTTTTTATTGATTAAAAGGGAAACCCTAATGGATCTTTCCTTTATCTCATCTTTATTTATATATTTTTTAAATTTTTCCCACATTCTTTTTCTTGAGGATTGATTCCTTTAGTTCCTCGTAGAAATGGAAGGATCAAATAATCTTATTGAATATCTGAGGACAAACTAACGCTCTGTTTCTGTTAGCAACTGGCACTGCTACAACAAAAGAATCAAATTAGCCAATTTTATTGGACTGGAACTATTATCTCCTTAACCTCCAAATTCTCACCTTTTCTAGGAATATAACTAAAGTAGAGGCATATCTGTAGGGTTATCCACATACAAAGAACTGGAATTCCTAAGTCTGAGTATTATATACACAATTTTCCTATGACTCAAAAGTGAAGGTAACTCATGAAGATCACAAATACTAATTTCACAAGAAAATCCAATATTTGCTAAAGTTCTATGGTAAGAAAAATTAGTCCATGGCACCGATTTGCATGATATCTTATACCACCAAACCAAATCACACGTCCACATATTTGTTGGATCACTTTCTCATGAATCTCACATCTACTGTACATGTGATTTTTTTTTCCTTTTATTTTTTTGCACCCAGAGCTGTCAAGCAAGGTCACATGATGTTCACTCAAAGCTTGCTCAATCGACATAGTTTACTAAAAGTTCGCGAAAAGTCTGTTCAAAGAAATATGTTCCTACGAGCATATTTGGCACAGCTCGTGTGCAATCAAGGGGAGCAGGTGTGCAGCACATATTATTTTTGTGCACAGTATACAAACTCAACAAGTGCATGTGGGCAAATTCAACCTTTTGCCTCCGGCATTCAAATGCCAAAGTTGGCATTCAACCGCTAGCTGTTGGATATTAATTCTTGCCAGATTTTTAGGTCATCTATTACATGACTTTTGCAATTCTTAGGTGGCCGACTTGAGAAAGTGAGGGAGGAAGAAGGAGGAGACTCTTACCATCTTTTTGGGTTTTGATTTTTATTCCGACATTCACCACGTGTGGGTATGTTATCCTCCATTATTATTTTAGACATTTTTACCATTAATCATCTTCCATTTTCATCTATTATTATATTTGTCTTGATTTACCAATATTGCAATGATTTCAAAGGACGTATTTATAGTTGGTATATTTAAACATAATTTATAGTGAAATTATATGAACTTCAATTTAAGGGGATCCCATAAGAAATTTGATATGCATTGCTTTTGCTATTTATTATTATGGCTATTGTAATTACACGCATTGTTGTTTCATCTCCTCATATTTTCAACCAACGGGCTTGATTTTCAATTCTCGGAGAGATTAGTTCTCGGCTTATTTGCAAAATTTCGGTGTGTCCCAGGCCCAACAATACTATGGCAGTGACCTGGAAATCACAAAAGATTCAATAACTTATAGCTCTGCCACTTTATTGTAGTGTAACACAAAAGAAATCAACTGGATAATTGATCAGTTATTAACAATAGAAGAGAAAAAAGGAAGGGCAAACTGGCAAACATGTCAAAAAACGAAAAAAGTCAATTTGATCAGATCTATCTTTTGATATCTTGGATTGCGGATCAAGAATTTGATGAACCAGAATCGAAATCTATTGATTGATCTCATAAAGTGCTGCCATCTGAGTGTCATAAATAGAATCAGGTTACTGAATTGATAAACAATTTCCAAGGTTAAAGAAGGAGAAAGATCAGATACAGAGCAACTCTTTAAAACATTATACGAAAAAGATGTATTAATTGCTAAAGGAGGGGGGAAACATCATAAAATAAGAGCAGCTATGCAGGGGGTGCACCTTTATTTGCTATGGGATCCCAACCAGTGGGTCCACCAGATTATGCCAATAGATTAATGACATTAAGGGAAAGGATAAAGTAAAAGGGTACATTGATCAACTTTTCAATTGCTCCATGACACGAAACCTGCGTTCCCATTGGCAAATTCATGGTATCTAATGGAAGCAATATAATTACTAAGAAAATTGTTGGGCAGTAGGCCTAATTCTGTCAACGTGAAACTGAGAAAAACTCTCTAATCAGGATTGAATTTATTGTCCTTTATTTGAATTTCTGAGAATGAGAATAATAGCACAGATACACAAAAACAAGCACAATAACAAACAAAATTTATATAAAAACCCTTTTTAACTAAGAAAAAAAATCATGAAAGAGATCTCTTCACTATTACACAAGTTTGGTTACAAATAATCTTTCAAAACTGTCTTCATATTTACCACAAATATAGGCATACCAAGTAATAAACAATAAGAGAACAAATATAGAAAACCACCAATGTACATGTTCCATACAACAACTAGAATAGGATACCCTATAATGATAAAGATCATAACAAGATTCAAAATCTAACAAATTTGTGGTTCTCATGAGGGGAAAAAGATGTAAGTTATTTTCAAATACTGTTTGAGTACCAAACTGAGACAGAAAGCTTGCTGGTATTAGTATATACCTAGCAAGCTCTAATACCACTTGTTGGGCAATAAGCCAAATTTCACCGACGTTAAACTAAAAAAAAATTTCAATCCAAGACCAAATCTACAGTCCAACACAAAATTTCTAGTAAAAATGTAGCCTGATTATTCCGAAAAAAAAAAAGCAAAAAAAGCAAATAAGTAGTGAGGTACAGCTTTTACCCTTCAACCATCTGATTTACTCAAAGCACCCTTTTGTTGCTTTAATATATTCTATAGCAGGTAAAGAAGATTCTGGGATGATGCCAAAAGACACCCTCATATGTCAAGGCCAGTACGTGAAGCTCCGATGAATCAAAAGTAACATAAGACAAAGGTGCTTCCTCATCCATTATTATTCTGTAGAGACACAGTGAAGATGATGTTATAAAGCAAAAAAGCATGGAATGAGATGAGAAGAATATGGCCTCACGAATCCAAAAAAGAGAATATAAAAAAGAACAAGTCATCACCACTCCACCAAAGAAGAATAAGTTTCATTACCGGAAATTTTAAAGAAATTAGTAAGTTGACGAAAATGGAACAAGCCTGGGATCACCTACCAATCTCAAATTACTTTAAGCAATAACCATTTAGTATAAAATTTATGGAATTCTAATTCTTACATGACAAATTTTAATGACAGATCACCAATAAAATGATTATCAAGAAAAAAATAAACATACAGCTATAGAATGAAATATTGATATTTGGCTTTCCAATACTACAATAAGATCACAATATATCGTCCTATCGACAATTTGGCCAATATATCTGCCAATATTTTCTTATTAGATTATGATTGGTAGAAACTTTTTCTGCCAAGATGTTTGATACTAATATGTATTTTTTGATATGTCAATACCGATTTGGTCAAAATCAAACCGATACTAATATTTTCACCCATATCCAGCAAATAGAATAACATGTCACAGGCATGTTTTTCAGTCTAAAATCGGCAATAAAAAAGTCTTCTTGCAACTTCAATTGTCTTACTTCATATAATTTGATTAGAAGGTACACTAATGAGACAGAATCGCACACACTCACTGTTGCTTCTTTGGAATAAAAGAGCTGCTGCAAGCAGGTTTAGAGAATGAAGGCAGTGCTCCCAGATAGTATAATCAGTATTACTGTAATACTCTAGATTAATTCATACTTGATCTGCTGTGTGATTATCCATATTCAGCATTATTCATAGGATATGCTGCCTTCTCTCAGAGCAAGAAAAATTTGACTTTCAGTTGTCCCTTCTCACTAAAAGGAAACAAGAACACGGTGGGATGGGTTTTTCAAATATGTGTACAAGGGAAAGGATTCCAAATCTGGGTGGATATAACTTTCACAATTGCTTCTTTACAGCCAGCCTGTGCCCATCAGCACAAAGACCATATTTTCCATGCACTTTAATAGCTTCATCCACCCTCATAGAAATAGACTAGTTGAAGAATTTGTCTTCGGACAATGTAACAGGTATTCTTGTAGTCAGTTTAATAGTATTTCCTTTTATGGTTCAAATTCTCGATTGGGTTTATTCCTATAGTAATTGGATGAACTAATGTATAGATATCAATGTCTAAGAACTCAACAGATCTTCCTTTCACCTCAAATTCAACAAATAACAAAGGAGGAGGTCTCATCAAATTCTTAATAATCAGAATATCTTTGTTCATAAAAAAACAATCTCTTTTTCATTGTTTCAAAAAAAATTCTGCTCATTTTTTATTTTTTTATTTTTTTGTTGGAAAACTAGTTTCTTTGACAATTTAGAATGATGACAATTTACAATCCTATTTCAGTTGTCCAAACTAAAGCCAATCAATTACAAACATCTAGAGTAGTTATGACAATTAACTCTTAGAGTTATAACAGTGATTATTATTTTATTCTTTTTTATTTCTAAAGCCGGTAAACAAGCTAAGAGACACTTTCATTGGGGTCATGCCACTTTTCATGATTAAGAAATTTCTTCCCGAATCTTTCCTAATAGCTCTCTGGCAACATCATGCTTTGCTGGATGCAAAGAAAACAAAAGAAAGGAAAATAAAATCTGAAACCCTCCAATGCCTGAGGTTTGGAATGGTTGTATCAACAAGTAAAAAAGGCATAGGCATCTATCAGTCATTCCACCTACTCTTCATGACAATGCCTAACCCAGAGTGTCTGCAAAATGGATAGTCAAAGTAAATTGTAAGCTCATCATTGACAATATCCGCCTCACTCATCACGATCATGGTTTGTATATTATCAGACACACATACTACAACATTAAGATTATGCCTAGACAGGGAAGTTAATGATATTAATATTCAAAAAACCACTTATAAACATGCCTGCTGAACCGATAAAAGATAAATCAAAGGGAATATCTTACAATGAGTCCAAAAGCAATGGCCACCACTCTGTTTAATTTTCTTGAAGTGTAGTTCTTGAACAAGTTACATTACCAAGCAACCTTGAGAGGCTCAAGATGGTGGACATCTTGCATGAGTGTATACACACAGCAGATGAATCACAGCCAGCAAAAATTTAAGAAACTTCAAAAAATTATCAGGACTGCATCTCTTTGTATAACAATAAAAGCCAAGTCCCAAAATGGGGTCGGTTATAGGAATCCAATTTCTCTATTTTACTTAATTTAATGTAATATCCTTCAAAAATAGAAATAATTATAAAATCATTTTTCTGTAAGGAGAAAAGGGGAGGATGTGGGATGCAGGATACTTTTATTTAATTCAGAGATATGTGTTACAGTGATTAGATAACTGCACAGCCTTCAGCACCATGCTACATCACATGGAGAAAACTTCTTCCCTCATGTAAAATGGAGATTTAGCTTCATGGGAAATAGAGATGCTATACAGCTATAGCAAACAAATCACCAAAAATATCCTACAGCTTGAACTTTGTCACATTTTGCAACATCATACTCAATCAGTTTAACAGATAAATCAATTGCCAAAACTAACACAATAAAATGTATAGCATATGAATGAAATCAGAAAAGCACATTGTTATGTCCCCAAAATGCAAGGCGCATCAAGGTGCAAAAGGTCCCTAAGGGCTAGAAGCAATGTGCAAATGTAGGCTTAATGGAAGTGAGATGTCCATTTAGAACACACACACATATGATATTCTTGTAATGTATTTCCATTACTTAAACCAATAATAGAAAACGAAACTCAAATTTACATTTTCAACAATAACCATAAACTTATAGTTTAACTAACAATCAAAATATGTCAATAAATAAATATAACTGACCATAAACGTACAAGAATAATAAATTCATTAATACATTTAAAATATTATTCTCAAAATACTCACAATAAAAGTATTATTTATAATCATCATCAAAGAAAATTCATCTTCGTCCCCTTAGTTTATTTGTTTGAATCACTTTTTAATTTTTATATGTCTCTATAAGTTATAATCTCTTCATTTACAAACTCCTTAGAGTAGCCCGGCAGGCACATTGTTCAAAGATACACTATTTTACACTATTTTTTTAATTTAGAGTAATGCACTGTGTAGCATTATTTTTACAAATAATTTTAACTACAAAATCTTTTGTGAAAGATTTATCCTCAAATATAAATTTATTATCCTCATTATACTATCCATCTATTTTTCTAATCAATCAATCATTACTTTTATCAATTCCAATTATTTAAGTACCAAGTTAGTATTAAAAATTACAACTAATTATAATGGCTAATATAAAGAGAATCAGTTTAAAAAAAAAATCCATGAGATGCTAAGGCATGCACCACTTGGAATATCCTTGCCCAGGTATGTTGAGGTGCTAGGCTTTGAGCCTTGAGTCTAGGTGTGCCTTTAACATCACCAAAATGTGCACTTAGTAACATATATCACAATCTAACCTATTCACATTCACAACCTCGTATCAGCTCCACATACTCACACCAGTTACTTACCAAGTGGAAATTCTAAAATGGATACCTTACAGATTGAGTTTCAATCTTTGCAAGCAGCAGGAAGACCCATTCCAGCCAGCAGATCTTTGGAGCTAAAACATACTTACAACAAACTCTAAGTGCTTGAATGGATAAAAATATCAATATTAGCAGCAGCGTATTGGTATTTGCCACATCAGGAGATGTGTTATTAGTATTCAATATATTGGATACAATTTTTTTCAAATCAGAACTTATCAAAAAACATTTTGAATATTGGATAATATATTGTCTATATTACAACATTATAATTTTATTGTGATATCGAAAATATCGGTATCAGATGTCCCGATACAGATATATATCAAAGAATATTTCATTTATAGCTTGAACAATTTAGCATGAATCTTGGACATAGGTGTGAGTTGAGGTGTTGATTTGACTACTTCACAAATTTTCATAGATTTTTCAACTCATTTGAGAAAATCAAGTGGCACACATATGCTCCAAAATTGAGTGTCTGACACGAGTATTTCAGCATAAACTGAAGATTCAAGGTTGTAAGCAGCACATCAAATACAGCCATACATAGGTGGCTGATTCCATTCTTCATAGGTGAAATTGTTGGAAAGGACCTCAGTTGAAACAAATTCACCAAACTTTGCCAGAACATGCCACTATCACTCATGACTCCATTCCAATAATTTCCCCATCTTAACGAAAGCCCATTTGTATTCTCGGGATAGGGAAGTTAACTGGCACTTCAAGCTCAAATTTTGGTTTTAAACAATAAAATATTTTGTTTACTGATCCCAAATTCCTAGCATACAGCAAAGGTTCCAGTTGCCTTAGTCGCACTGCAAACTAAATCATTACCCCCTACAGGGACAACAGACCAATTGGAGAAATACCCATATCATGGAAAGGGGAATTACATCAATATCACCAAATTTAGGATAAGAGAGAAAACTCAATTCTCATGCACATTCTACTGCTGAACAAAAGACAAATGCAGATTGTACCCATCTCTTCAGATGAACATTTCAACAATTTCATTGCATAACCAAAGACAGCTGGTACAACAATAGAAATCAAAATGTGGGCAATAACTCTATGCATTCTACTTACCAAAAAACCTCTATGTATACAATCAAAGAAAGCAATGGAACTGCCTGTAAAATCAATTCAAGTTCGAGAGAGAAAGGCGCGGGGGAGGATAAATTGTCAAAGAAGAGTGATGAGAATGAAAACAAGAAGGGAATCAATGAAAGAATACTAGAGGACAGCAGCAAGAGTAGCCGAGGACGAAAATAACAGCTGCGATAGAATTCGTACGATTTCCCAAGAGAGAAGAATAGTCAATCCAATGGACAGGAGGTTACTGGGATCTAAGTCAAACAGTAGCTCAATCCAACTTGGATTAAGCGTCGGCCATTGATTTTTTTCCTTCTATTCATCCTTTCGCTTTTCTCTCTCTCACCTTGGTCACCCCATTGAAAGTTTCCTGGGACACGAGAGAGGGAGCAGGTCGACAATCAAACGCATCGTTCATTTTCACCTGTCTGCGTACATATTTAATAATTTATTAAAATAATTAAATATTATAATTTTATATAATTTTAAAATATTTTATTTAACAATTTTTTAATTAGGTTAAAATTAATTTTAAAAAATAATATTTATATAATTAAAAATCAGCTTTTTTTTCTACCATATAAATAATAAAATTATTTACCATCAATTGAGAATAAGGATAAACTTTTTTTAGATAATAGAGAGAGGATTTTCAGATTCATATTATGAATGAGGTTTTAAAAACTTTCCATAGTTTCTAAATTAAAGTAAGCAATCAAGAAAAATTAACAAAGGTGATCAATATTTTTTTCTCTCACAAATTATGTGTTTTCTCATGATAAAAAAAATAGATAATAATAAAGAAAGAGAAATTAATTTCATATTCTTCGATAAAAAAACTTTAGATATGTATTCAAATATGTCTATGATATTTGTTTTCGAATTATAAATATTATGAAATAATATTATAATTATAATGATCCGTATAAATATTGTAATCTCATTAATTTTTTCTTACACATGATATCATGAGTAGTTTGAATTATCATGCTAGTTTCATTCTACATATCTTATGGTTATCATTTTGTTTTTTTATCATTCAAGATTACCATGTATGAATTCTTAGTATTGTATGTTTCTTCAAATTTCATATATGATCAATGAGTTCATATTAGATCTCTCTATTTTTGTGAATGGATTATGTTTTATACATCTTTAGTTTCAGTTTAGATCATATTCTATGAGTTTTGTGAGAAAGTTATGTGTTTAAATCTTTTCATAAAAATAAAAACCGTATAGTTATGCATGATGGGCACCTAATATGTGCACATATAGATTACATAATGTAGATTATATAATGTCCAATGCATGAAGATACATAATACATAATGTACAAACGTGCAAGATTATAGGATACATGTGCCTAATGAACACATGATACATGCACATGCTTAGATTATGTTTTATGCATCTTTAGTTTCAATTTATATCATGTTCTATTAGTTTTGTAAGTAAGCTATGTATTCAAATCTTTTTATAAAAATAAAACCCGTATAGTTATGCATGATGAGCACCTAACATGTACACATATGTAGATTATATAATGTCCGTTGCATGCATAATTCATGCAGGTATATAGCTTATAGAAGATACTTGCACTTGATACATACATATTGCACAAACGTGTGAGATTATGGGACACATGTGCCTGATGAATACATAATACTTACACACGTTTAGATTATAGTAAACCTATATTTGATGCACACACAATGCACATACTTTTGCTGATTGAGCAGTATATATATATATATAGATGATGTGTGCTTGCTAAATGCTTATGTGTTAGGGTTTCAAAAAATTTTTAATATGTTATGCTTTATATTGATAAACCTTCACTCGATATTTTGCTTGAGTATACTTTTTTGTGTATTGCTACTTAAAATACCACTTGAGCAAAGCTCATGTTCCATTCTCACCTCGCTCAAACAACACCTTTTATATATGATTGATTGTTATTTATAAATACTTATTTGTGACAACATTAATATTTCTGACCTATTTATTATGTTAATATTTTATGTTACATTATACACTAATGTTTTGTGCATATAATTCTTGTATTGTTGTAAAATTATTATCACCACTTAACATTTGTATTATGCTTTTTATTAGTAGTTACCAAAGTGGCTTAATGAGAATGTTTAATAAATATTTAGTTATATAATAAATTTAACAAATATCTCATATATTAAGTAAGTAATTTTACAAACTTAACTGTTACTGTTGATCAAACCTAAGATATTATAATTGATCCAAAGGTACACCTCTTCTATGTAATTAACCAACTAAATTAGAATAATCAATGAATATTCTTGGTTGAATAAGTTTTATTACACAGAGGTGATAAGTTTATTTGAACTTAGTATTGAAATCTTCAATTCTTTCTATATAAGAAGGAATCACCAAAATGATTTATTAATATTTTGTGATTTATAAAAATCACTATATGTGTTTTAAAGCAGATTTCTAGTAAGATAATTTTTAAGATTCCTTTTTAAGTCAAAGACTAGAAGAAAATCGAGCCTAAGACAGCTATATATTTAGATTGTCTAGTAGAGACTATTATATAAAATTCACATAAAAAATTATATTTTAGAATAATAAATGGACACCTTGTAGGTTACTTAGAAAAATCCAAATAGTATAAATCATAAAAACTAAAAATGTCAAATTCATTATAAATAGTATTAATAGTAGTAAAAATTCAAAAAAGTTAGAATATAAATCCATTTATTCATACTTGTATGAATATTATTGTTCTACCAGTTATTAAGTAATAGATTGATGTCAAACACTTCCTAATAAGGTCTTCACTATTGCTCAAATTGTAGTACAACCACAAAAAAATAATATTGAGGAAGTCTAATAATGAAAGGAGATAAACTATTTAATTATTTGATATTATATAGATAATTCATAAAATTAAAAATTCTTATAAATAAATTGATACTATAAAAAAATGAGTTAAAATTAATAAATAAAATAAAATTTGATATCTCCTTGATTTGCTCAATAAAGAAAGAACAATCAGTCATAAATAAATTTTTAAAATCAAATATGACTCTAAAAATAATATTAAATAATATAAAGTCAAATCTATGAACAAAAATTTTAATCAAACATGATACATTAATTATAAAGAGATTTTCTCTCCTAATTTTAAGGACTCGTTAAAAATTATTATGCCTTCAGTTACACATCATGATTTAAATTTACAATAATAACTGTTTGAATATTAGTTAATTTACTTCAGATTTTTTTTTTTTTTTTTTTTATGAGAGGAGGAACAAACTTGTATAAAGTGCCTGGTAAATTATGATTGCTGTATTTATTATTAAAGCAAAATTTATGATATGCCTGATGCCATAGTTTATGTATTATTGTTATAAAATTTTATTTTAGAATTTAAAATTATTGACAATAAAAACAAGTAGCTAAAAATTATTGTGCTACTTTAGTTGTATTTTTCAATGACATTTATTCAAAAGGTGCTAAATATATAAAAATAATTATTTTATCATTAAAATTTAAAAAATAAAAAATGTCAATAGAATTTTTAGCGCTAATCTTATTATTACATATCTATTATCAAAAAATTAATTAGAAAAATACTTAATGTTATGTTGAATGTATGTCTTCCTTGTAAACTTTTATATATACTTGGATTTTATTATAATATATCTATTGATATTTGAGATATTTATATGTAAGTTTTTGATATTTTTCATTCATTTATTATGTTTGAATATTATATTTATGAATAAATAATAATAAAATAGTCTTTGACAAAATATTATTGTTGGATTTTATATATACTTTTTATTTTATATCACGATCAAATTTGTTTGCAAGTGTCATCGTACATGGATGGCACCATGTGGCTTATAATAGGGAACCACTATGACTCGTACTTATAGATTTTTTTGGTCATAGTTTTATGATGAGGTAACTGTTAAGGGATTAATATAATGTGCACTTAATATTTAGTTGAATATTTTGATAATTATACTATCATTATATGGCTAAGTAAGAGAATGTAAGAATTATTAAAATAATTAAATATTATAATCTTGTATATTTTATTATATTTTATTTAAAAAATTATTTTTTTAATTAACTCAATTTTTAATGAAAAGAATGATATTTAAATAATTAAAATGTCAAATCTCTTTTTATTTTATAAATGTGAAAATTGTCCAATATTAATTAAGGATAAGGCATGAGCTGGTTTTTTTTTTTCTAAATAATATAGGGGCAGTTTTCAAATTTGTATTATAGTGGAGGTTTTAAAAACCTCTTATGGTTTCTAAATTTAAGTGAATCTTCTAGAAAAGTAATTAATATGATCAAACTTTTACTCTAACAAATTTAATGTGCTCTCATAATATAAGAAAGATAAAAACTTATTTCATATTCTTCAAAAAAAGAACTTTAAGCATAAATTTAGATATATCTCTAACGTTTATTTTCTCATTAAAAATATTATAAAATAATATAATAATTTTAATAATTCATATAAATATTTTTAATCTCATAAAATTTTTCTTACACATATGTCTCCATAGTAGAAGAGCACTAGGTGGTGGATATTTGCAATCAGGTACAATTCATCTAACTTATGAGGTGAGGTAAGGCAAATTCAAGTCGAGTGGCTGTCATGTAATAACTGTAAATCAGCAGCCACTCTTGCATCGATTTGCATCAGATTAGCACCAGCAAATCTTGCATCAGCACCAGCATAAGGCCAAACTAAAGTACATGATGAGTTTTGATCATTTTTTTATGGATACTATAATAAATAAATAATTAGTAAAAGAATTTGTACAATGATTAACTGAACGTCGATCGAGGGTCAATGAAGCAACAAATGATACTAAAAGGTCGTGCAATGTTCATATAAAAGTTGGCTGAGAATCGGTCAAAAGTTAGCAAAGTTGCACACAATAGGCGCCTATTGTACACATGAGTGCTGATTCCATAATGGGGCTGATCGAAATGTGCCCGATAGGGCACTCGTGCACCAATTTGAGCGAGCGTAGGCCCAACTGATGCTCGAGTGCCACCTTTGATATAAAGTCGTACCTAACATGATTTTAGGGTAATTTAAAATTATTTTCTCATACAATCAGCACCACGTAAAGATAAAAGAGAAAAAGGGAGAAAGGGATGAGGTTTGACATCAGGATAATGTTCGACATTCGATTGAGATCCAATTTAAGTTTCATTCTTTACCAATATCAAATACATTATTTTAGAATAATTTTCTAAAACCTATTTTATTTGATTACTTTCATTTCTCATTGTGTTTTTTCTTATGAGTTGTTAGATTTATTGAGTGTATTATAATTAATCATTCTTTACTCGAAATTGCAATGAAGGATTTTGGAGGGCGTTATTTATAACCAATATTATTATTATAGTAGATTTATTTAAAATTTATCTCGTGATTTTTTCCTTAATTGAAAAAGGTTTTTCACTTTAAAAATATTGTACGTTATTATATTCCTTGTACTCATAAGTTTGGTGGTTGATATTTGACGAGGTTCAAATTTTATTCCACTATATCGAATTGTATATGTTCTGATCGGATGCTAGCAATATATACTAGCTCAGCAATCCGGTAGCAGTAGTTAGTCAGCTAGAGTTGGTTAGAGAAAAGGGATGAGGTTGTTAATTTGCTGAATACTTAGTAGCCTATATGTAATGTATGTTAACAATAGTAAGGGAATAATCAAAGATTCATTGATCGTCTATCTCTCTATATCCTCCCTCGTCTGAATCTTCCTTCCCTACTCCCTTCCTCTTACTCTCATCACCTTCATCTAATCCTCGTCTCCTTTGTGTCATTTAAATTCTAGTGATTACATCACAGTGGCGCTGGACGTTGCCACAATTTGGATGATAGTGAGGAGCTTCAATCAACCTGATTTTCATGAGTTCATTTTGGAAATCAACGGTAAGAAAAATATTCAAATAATCAAGCATTCGTGGTTCTAATGACTAAATCATTACACCTATTATATAGTTAATCATGTGTCATTTTTCTCATCGAATGAATACGTGATTCATATGATTAGTTAAACTGTTCAGGGCTTTCACAATTTCTCTGGAATTTGAAAGTGGATCTTTGAAACCCATACTGGGTTAAAGAAAGAACAATTTAAGAAAAAGAATTTAAGGCGGTATTATAATTGTGAGATTTAATTATCAAAATTTATATAGTAATGCTAAATTAAAGTAAATTAGTGAATTATTAGATTAATTGTGAGGTTGAATCAGAAATTAGAATTGAACAGTAATTTGGGATGGCATAAAAGGGCACGGGAAGGGTGCATAAATTATGTATAAGTATATTTGTTTCAATATTTCAATGTTTGATGGACGTATATTGGATATTTGTGTGTATTTATTCTAATATTTTCATATCTAATGCACACTTGATGGATGATCATACGTGAATCTAATTTGGGCATCACACTTGATGCATGTATGACTGGCGCATGAATGTTAGTTTTATACAGAATGCATTTTTGCTATTTTTTAATCTATTACATAGTTTTATGAAAAAATAGATAGAGAAAAGATGAAAAGAGAGGGGGGAAGAAAAAGGAATGAGATTTTGAAGTAACCTTAATGATTGTTTATATTTATGTTAAAATAAGTAAATTTGAAACTTCTTACTTCAATTTTTATAAAAATTTTTAAATTTTTTTCTCATATTTACCTAAAATTTAAAATTTTAAGCTTTCTTATTACATGTAAGTACTCATCTATTATATATATATATATATATATATATATATATATATATATATGCATGTCCCTCTTTTAATTGTTTCATTATATTTTAAAATAGAGTGTCCATATTAATAAAAATATACTAAATTTTAAGGATGAATATTTTCTTACATGCCTTTATTTTTGCAAAAATCTTGAAAAAACCTCATGGCATTCTTCTACAACAAAGTTAATGAAAAGTTTTTTTTTTCTTTTTGAAACAATATTGTTTTGCAGAGATCTTTTTCAAACTTTTTTTAATAAATTATTATAACAAATTAATAAAAACTAAATATATTATTACAAATCACAAAATATTTAGATGATATCATATATAGTCTGCCCGTAAGCAATAAATAATAATGAGCAAGATGCGATTTATAGAGTGATCCATAAACAACCTACCCGTGGTCTAAATAATGAAGTATAACCTTGATTTGTAGGGTTAAAGTATAAATCGACTTTGAAGAATTATACTTTGTCTAGAAGGCTATCTGTAATATTCCGAATCCCATTTGGAGCATTTTAATATTAATTATAATTTTGGATATTTCAGTCATGGAGAAAATAAATTAAAATATTATAAAATTTTAGGAATGATCGGAATTTTAGAGTTGTGCTCGAAGTGCGTCCGAATTATTGTCCAAAAATCGCGTTAGATTTGGGAATAAAAAAAATAAAATATAATAAAAACAATAATATAAAAGAAAGAATAAATAAATAAATAAATAAATAAAAAGAAAAAAGAATGGGAAAAACAGAAGCAAAGAAGGGATCGGGGAGAGAGAGGGAGGAGGGTTCACTGGCCGAGGAGGAGAAGGGAATAAGCGGCGGTGGCGGCAAGATCGGCTTTCGATGGTGGTAAAAATTTTTAAAATTTTTAAGCTCATATTTACCTAAAATTTGGGAGGAAAGAAGCCGCACGAGGAGTGGGTTACATGTAAGTAGAAGCTCATCTATTATATACCGATATATTGGGTGGTGCCAGGAGTTGTCGACGGCCGAGTAAGCGGCGCTATGCATGTCCCTCTTTTAATTGTTTCATTATATTTTAAAATAGGCTGTCCATAGAACGAAGGATAAAGGAAGGGGCGCACGGTGGGCTTTAAGAGGAAATTTTCTTATTGGAGTATTTTTGCAAAATATCATTTCTTCATGGCATTCTAAAATCAAGGCAAATATCCTCTAATCCTATTTTTGGTCTGATTTAATTTCTAATATATTTTAACCATTATAGATAATTTTACTAACATACATGTATTTTTATATACCCCTAATTTATTAATTATGTACATAAAATACTTATGTTTTATTGGTCCGCCTATGAGCGATAAATTTAATGAGCATTTATAATTTGGAGGGTTTAAACAATCTACCCATGGTATATATGTAGATTTATGTATCCTTGATTTGTATTGTTAAACCATAAATCTGGACCTTACATTTATCATGCATGTCTAGGGGTGGGGTCACTCTGTAATATCATGGAGGTCCGAGACCCGATGGGCCATTCTATATGATCCGAGGTATAGATTTGGTGATATTTCGAGATGGTGAGACTTATCCCTACGGGAACGTAAATTATTATAAAATTTTGAGAATAAGATTGAAACATTTACTAGAGTAGCTCGAAATGCATTTGAATTTAAATGAGAACCATCGTAAGGAATTGGATTTGGGAATATATTAAAATATAATAATATATAACTAAAACTTAATATTGCACCCAAAGTCGAAAANTGGGTAATAAAATATAGTGAGCAAGTTCCTAATCTATGAGAGATAGAGTACATTGATAGTCTTGAGGGACTTAAATCGGGGAGCGTTTAGGATGAGGGTAATCCTTCCTCAAGTTGGTATTATTGATCTTTAGTTTTCCGATTTCGTGCATGCTTTGTATTTCTACATATATTGCGTGGACTATGATTTGAGGTACGTGGTTTGGCCCACGGATGGGCGATAGGAATGTCTCGTATGTATAAATATGTGATAAACTCGGAACATATTTTGATTTATATTTTAGTTTCGACAGTCTTCTTTCGATTTCTGCATTATGAGTTTTAGATTCAGACGATGATTTGTATCACACACGAATGTGGTGACGGTCGCGATTATATAATGTGACCTCGGATCATATGATATGATATCGTTTATGATATTTGATTGAATCGTTATTTATTACGATTATATCCCAGATGGACTGTTTGATATGAACGATGATTTAGTACGAAATATCTCATCAATTTTCAGAGATTTCATAGACTTTGTATTTTATGTTTTACATGATTGTGATGCGTGATCTATTTCATCTGATTTATATGTACTATTTACATATATATGATACTTGTTGAGTCCTAGGCTCATATTTTCATATTTTATTCCTTTGGACTAATGGTATGGATGCACACGTAGGAGTTTAGACGTGATCTGGCTTTGATATTTCTATCGATAAGTGGAGATGCTATGTTGGGTATTTTTTTATCTCGATGATATTTTATGGTTATTATTTATGACTGAATGATGACCATGATCATTGTATAAGAAATATTTGAGTTATAGTATTATGTTGATGAGTTGTTGTTATGTTCAATACCTCCCTTACGATTGTTGATAGTAGGTCGTTTATTATGTTTGTTCGGATTCATATCCGATGAGATCTTGTGCGGATTTTATTATATTGAGTCCTATTTGTTTATGACTATCACACTCAAGTTGAATTTTTATGGTTGATGGAAACATTATTAAAGATTTTATTTTTAACTTGCGTATGTATCCCTGGGTCGTGACACTATCTCTGGCTTTAATTTATTTATTCATTTGTCTTTTGCTTATTTATTTAAGATTTTTTGGTCTCATATTTATTATATTTATATTTATTATATTTTTTACTTATCTATTTGTTGAGTATTCAGTTCACCTTGTATTACTGCCTCTTTTAAATTAATAGGCTTAATCTTTATCAGAGCTTGAATGGATATATTTTTTAGATAAAAATAGTTAATTTTAATTATAAGAAAATAATTTAAGAATTTGGTTAATGTCATAGACATATATAAAATGTGATAGTAAAATCGAGAGTTGGTAGATCACTTTATATATATATATACAAAACCTTAGGGGTCAAATTTGAGTGAATTATGGAACGATTATATTCTTATATGTAAAAGATTTATTAATAAAAATGAATGTAATGCGTCAATCCTAGTTATGGAATTAGATGTCGCAATTACTTTGATATTTAAATCAAAGTTGTGACAATAATATTACTTTTTAAAGATGTTATTAATTCTAAGGTAAGTACTTCTTGAAATATGATTCGCTTCTACAAATGTAAATTAGTTTATCCAAATCATATTGATAATATACAAATTATTTTTAATTGTGTGTTGTGCTAGCAAAATCAAATTCAAACATTATTAAAACTAGGACTATTTGATACTAAGAAGTCAAAAAAAAAAAATTAGAATATTGGTATAATATTTTCTAAAATAGATAATGAATATCTATTTATAGAAAAATATGGTACATAAAGCACATGTTTAATTAAATGATAATTGAAATTTAAGTTAGTTGAAAATGATTATTGAAAGGTAAATTAGTTCAAAAATAATTTTTAAATACCATGTAAGCACTATATGCCAGTTACATAAATTGCTATTAATAAGTGACACATATGTTTTAAAAAAATACGTCTGATAATATTGTTTTTGATGGTCATGTCTAATGATAAATGTTTCTAAGTAGACCGGTATCTTTTTTATATTTTTTCCTCTCTTGATGATAGTTTTATTATTTTAATTTGGACGGGTAATTTATAAAGCTATATTAAAATATAATAGTCTATCTTATAATTTTAAATGGCTAAATTAACGAAATCAAATACACACTTTAGAATATGAATGGATGCTAAAATACGTAAACTCTAACTATAACACGATCCTAATGAAAGGGTTCATGTGATATTATATTAAAAATATCGTTATGAATTCTTACAGATAATATCATTGTTGACTAACTTATTTCCACAAATGACATTAGTACTGCCACCCCAACAGTTTTATCATTCAACACAAGAATTCGTAATAAATTTTGAATACAAAATTATACTGACGTAAATCACACGATATATAAAATTAACCCTATAATGACATAAATTAAATCGATTACCTTCATAAAATTTGAGCACCCAACCTTGCTCTTACCAACTCATTTGAGTTTTACAATAACTACGTTGTGTATTTTTATATACATAGCTAAATTAACAGACAAAACAATGTATAAGGAAGTAATTTGTGGCATTTGCTTTACATTCGGTATCATTCGCCGTCGGGTTCCCCTTGTCCAATAGCTTATATAAGAATTTTGATAAAATGATAATAGTTTTTTTTATACTACATAGATATTTTAATATTTTAACATTTAAATAAATTTTTTTTAAAAAATTATTTCATATTTTTAAAAAATATGGATCATTAGATCTAGAAAAACTAGTAAGATCCAACGATACAATAATTTTACGTTTGAAAAATTATACAATAAGTAAAGTTAAGTATATAGTAATATGAATTAAACTCATAACTACAAATTAAATTTCATTCCTAATATCTTTTACCAAGCCACCTAGGAAAGTAGAACATTGCATTGTATATTACTATATGCATATATATACTTAGATTTTCAAACTAAAGTAAATAAATATATATATATTTATTTAACAAATTTAAATAAAATCTTCTAATTAACAAATTTAACAAACTCCCTTGCAGTTTGCCTGAGGAATGCTTATGTGGTTCGTGCTTTTGTCGCAATCTACTCGCAATGCACTCTGGTGCACACCTCTCTTGCAGTCTAATTGTCGGAGTACTTGATGATGTTCATGAAAATCATCCATTAAGCTTTTCAAAACCCAGAAGTTGCGGATATAATGCCTATCATTTACTGTATAATTAAGATCATCCGTCTGAAAAAAACGTTGATTCTAATCGATACAAATACAACATATTATAGTCACAAATGCCTATCTAAACACTTAAAAAAACTAATTTAAATACTAAAAATAATTTAAAATTAATTATAATTTTAAATAATATTATAATAAATTAAATAAAATAATAAATAAATTTATATTTTTGACTTTATTTGATGGGATTTAAAACTTTACTGCTAGATGCATTATTCCACTTAATGTCAAAAGGTTGGAAAGCAACCTTCTTTTTGGAGGATTACCGAATTTGTGCTTCCTGTGTCTTTCTCTCCCTCTTCAAAACCACTTTCTGGCTACCCAAAAGCAATCTTTCCAGTGAGCTTGGACTGGTGGCGATACGGTGGCTCCTCCGCATGAAACACCGGCGTTAGTGTTTCTTGTAGTGGAAGATGTCATGGGGATCTGATTGTCTCAAACAACAGTACGGAGACTAGAACCGATCCCATGAATGTGGAGGGCCCAGATTGTTTTACAGCAGTTGTGTATGATCTTGACCGTCCTTTCTGTGATTGATGGCTGATGATGGTTTATGAAAATGTAGACCAAATCACATATATGAAAAGGGAAGGGATAGAATTTGGAGTTTGTAAGAATTGTCGGATCTTGTAGGGTATATAATAATTTATTTATTTAAATGATTAAATTTTATAATTTTTAATAATTTTATTATATTTTATTATAGAGATTATTTTTTTCAATTAGCTTAATTTTTTTAAAAAATATGTTTATATAATTAATTGATTGACCCTCTTTTTTTTTATAAATAACAAAATTATTTATTGTTTGTTGATAAGATTCAACTGATAATTTTTCTGAATTATATAGACAGTTTTTTTAAATTGAAATATGAAAATTTCTTAACTTTAAATAAAATCTGGTATTAAAATAGCCTTATTAAAAAAATTGTATGAATAAATGTAACTAATTTTATAAAATTATGTGTATTTTCATGATGATAAAAGAGAGATAATGATAAAAGGTGAAAAATTAATTTTATATTAATTTTAAAAAAATATTTTAAGTATGAAATAAATTAATTAATGAACTTATTTAGAATAATTTTAATAACTAAAAAAATGTTAATTGAATTAAAAGAAAGAACTTGTGAGATATGTAAAAGATGAGATTTCTTAGTTCATGTTATTTAAAGATAAAATTATATGATTTCAATTCAAATAAGTTATCAATGAAGGAATAATTTTGCATCAATTGAAACAATATTTTCTATTTGAATGTTTGCTACTGGAACAATGTACAGTAATATCATCTGCATCATCTGCAGATCGAATTCGCCATTGCTAACTCTCAACTCCCTCGCAAGCCCATGCTCCACCACAAGTATATGCGGGGGCTTTATCTTCCCCTCCAAATTAAACGAAAATACTGTGGTTACGTCTCTATTACCTCAATATCTTCCTCCAAATTCCTTCAGAAAATACTCTACTTTCGGCTTTTAGTTGTTCTCTATACGAAATGCTATAGCCCAAGTGATCTCAAGGCCATATTAACCACTTCCGCACAAGAAAAATCCGAACTCCTCATATACTCAAGCGTAGGTAAGGCATTTTTGTTAATAGTGTGCCTTCCCACAAACCCTAATTTCCTTGGAAAACATAATGTTGGTCTCAATTGATCATCTATGCTAAAAATTAACAATTTGAGGCATCGAATTGTGGACTTCCTGACGGCGGGGAAGGGGATTTTTGACGTCGTTCAGAAGAAAATCGACGATGGTATAGAGGTCAATGTAGGGATCACAGGTGTGAAGCTGCGGGTACATGTGGAATATGCGGCTGACTGCGGAGTGTTCCATGCCCATGGAAGCAAGACTATTTTTGACAATTTAAAAGTTTCATAGACGAGTGGAAAGGAAATTCACTTCCAGTGGTATATTTCTATTACAAAGTATATCCAATGCAATTCTGCATTAAAATCATCTTATATTAATTACATGTGTCAAACATTATTTATATCTTCATTTTCTTGAATTATGGATTCCAAATAATATATATATATATATTTTAGAATAATTTGATCATTCATATTAAGTTATTCATTATTTTGTCCAAAATTACTGGAGATTACACTTTATGTACTCGATTATACTTCTATTTATCTTAAATCTTTTATATTAACACTTCTTTGGAAGATTACAGAGATTTATATTTTATTTATATGTATATTTATATGTATCTTAAATCTTTTATATGTATATGTATATTTTATTTATATTTGCTTGGAAGAATAAGGTTGTGAATGAATAAGTCATTCAGAAATAATTCAACGGTTCAATACAATAAAGTCTAGTTCGACCTTGTTTACTTGCAAGATCAGTCAATATCTAAGTCTAAGCTCATTAGATAAAAGAGTCAAGGTTGAATCTAGGTGGATTTGATTTGTTTAGGTTCATAAATAATAGGATTTTGATTATTATGATCATAGATGAAAATATCGGTATCAATATTAGTTATGACCATATTAATATTAGATATATCGCATAACATATATCAATACTAGATATATTGAAAGAACAAAAATTTTGAGAATTATAAACTAATAAGAAAATATCATCGATATAGTAAAATATCGCGATATATGGAAACAACAGTATCGAGGGCCCTTCACCGATACATATTACCCGATATCTACAATATTGGTCAATATTTTCACCTATGCTTATGACACTTTAATAAGCTTGTAAACAAACTTACATATAATCTCTTGAATAGATTCATTTAAAGACTAATATTAGACATATTTATTGTCTTATTTATAGCTTACTCTAAATTTGGTGGGAGAAACACCCTTGGCTCAAGCTGGCTTATTTATGCATAGAGAAATCCAGCTTGAGTTCGATTTCAAGTTCAGCTCCTTCATGTGTAAACAAATCAAACTGCAAGCTAAATTCAAGTCTATGAACTTTTTAATTTTTTTTAACAATGTTAGAACAATGAAAATAAGGTTCAATTCGAACACATTTATAATGTAATAGAGCCAAGCTAAGCCTAAGTATATCTAACAATGAAGATGCATATTGGGTTGATGTGTAGTTTAGAGATCAAATTATTGTGAACTTGTATCTTAGCACATAGTAAAAGTATATATGTTCATGGTCCATGTTTTAAGCTCAAAGATTGTTTGTGTCAAGTGGTACATTATAGTGTAAAATAATTCATAAATTTTCACCAAACATTTAAAATTATGGAATAGAATGGCTTTCTTAACGCGTCTTGTACATAATTACCCAGTACTATTCTTTTTGCACATTTAAAAGTCTTTATTTATAACACGTTGAAGGGCAGATAAAAGAGGTTAGGGCACATGCTTGACTCATCAAGTGTAGGGTAATGGCATGGGTTTTTTTCCTCCTTAATTAGCAATGAGGCAAGGGTCATTAGATCATTGATGACAAGAGAATATGGTATTATTTATTTCTAAAATGTGTCGAATAAATAGTCTCCCCCAGTCACCATCCATCCTATCATCCACTCTGGATACTTTCTGCCACCATCTCTGGCCACCACTCGTGGCCACTACAGTTTCTGCGGTAGTGGTAAAAATAATTATTTCCTGATGAATATGTACTACCTGCACAAATTGACAATATAGTCTTCACTTTCACCTTTATTATCATAATCAGGTCATGAGTTCTGCATGTGTTTCAACTTACAATATGTTACGGCTGGTGAAACATGCATGAATCGAGTTGATTAGGTAGAGTATGCAAGCAAGGTGAGTTTAACTAATTTTTAGTCCTTGGCCATCGCCATGCAAAGCTTGTTCAAAGAGTATGGATAATTTTCATTAATTGGGCTGAAAAACCCACCACATTTCAACTACTTCCTCCCTATAAGAAACTCTAGTTTCCAAATTCTTTTAACTTAACCATTATTTTGCTATCTTCTTCAGTATTGTTACAGTTGAGAGAAGATCATCCATTCCTTCCTCCTCCTGCAAACTACTGGTTTATTATTATTGTTGCTATTATTGCAAGATATGGGGGTATGGATGTTGGCTTTCTTGGTTCTTTCATGGATCTTCCTCCATAGATGGAACCAGAGAAATCATAAGGGCCCAAAAACTTGGCCTCTCATAGGAGCGGCGCTTGAGCAACTGGTGAATTATGATCGAATGCATGATTGGCTCGTTGGATACCTCTCTGAGTCAAAAACTGTTGTGGTTCCAATGCCATTTACAACTTACACGTACATTGCTGATCCGGCCAATGTGGAGCATGTCCTCAAGACCAATTTTTCCAATTATCCAAAGGTAATAGTAGGTGATGGAGTGGCCCACTACGCAAAGTTTTCTGAATTGAAGGTTTTGAAAAGAATTATCATTAAAAATCAACATTTTCATAGGTTCACTATTTGTTAACAAGGCAAATTAAAACAATAACGTGGCAGGGGAAAATTCTACTAATCTCATAGAGAAAGTAGGTCACAGTAATCAATAAATTAATTTAGTATAGTCAATGAAAATATTCCAACATAATTATTAATAAATTTATATATTTTGTTTATAAAAAAAAAAATTCAGTAGGGTCAGTTGACGTCACTTTGCTTAGGATGGATCCACTCCTTGTATATAATCTTATCTTATATTACGAGCTTACTTTCTGTTTATGTGATTTGAACACATTGCCTCCCCTCATTTGTCATTGCAAATAAGCAGTAGAACAGAACTATTTTTGCCTTCATGAATAGTCATTATATGCCTTCTAAATTGGCTAGTCTTTGATGTTGATATTCATGTTTGTGGCGATCTTGCTGTTTAGTTTTTATGTTTGGAATTCTATGCTTGAGAATATCCAAGTAAATTTTATACAATTGCCAAAATTTGCCTTCTTTTATAGAGTTATTTAATTTGTTTTTCCTTTAACACAAAACAGGCCTTTTTACAATAGAAATTAAGAGATGTGACAAAATGGGTAGCTTTTTAAAGCTGAAAATTGAGTATAATAATGATTTATATAATACTTGTTATTAAGACTTAGCCTAAGATCTAGTATTAACACAGCTGTCTGAGTACTTTTTTTTTTTTTTTTTTTTTTTTGGGGGACAAAGTCTGAAAATAGAATTACTGTGGGCCAGAGAAATTCATAATCTTCATTCATGCTTAATCTGTGATTACTGAATGTAGATTTTTGTTATTGGCTGAAGGGTGAAGTGTATCATTCATACATGGAAGTTCTGCTTGGAGATGGGATTTTTAATGTAGATGGTGAGCTTTGGAGGAAGCAAAGAAAGACTGCAAGCTTTGAGTTTGCGTCAAAGAATTTGAGAGACTTCAGCACTGTAGTCTTCAGAGAGTACAGCCTCAAGCTCTCTGACATTCTAACCCAGGCCTCTTTCCATAAACAAGAAGTAGACATGCAGGTAAAATATATCCATTTATCTATCTATAGAAGGTAGCATGTTGGGTGTCAGTCTCAATGTAATGATAAAGTTGTTATATTATGAGTCACGTGTTCAAACCATAAAGATAGCATCTCTACAATATTAGTGGTACAATGCATGGCATACATTTGATCTCCCTCATGCCCAATGGTGTGGAGATCTCGTACACTTACTGTTGAATTTATTCCAACTACAAAAGGTCGCACCTTACTCAACAAGAAAGTACACAAAATTTCATGTCCAAAAGTTGAGATTAAAGGCCTAATCTATGTTTTTGATATTGTAGAGAGATTATTTTCGTAATTTGAATGTGTAACCACTATCTGAGAATTTTCTGACCTATATTGAGATCTAGGTTCAACATTCATATATGGTGGATCACCTAATTATTTTTTTCCCAAAATAATATATGATCCTTTGGCTTTAAGATACTGAAAGGGTTTTCTGTTTCATAGGAATTGTTGATGAGGATGACATTGGACTCCATATGCAAGGTGGGGTTTGGTGTAGAAATAGGGACATTGGCTCCAAACTTACCAGAAAATCACTTTGCTTGTGCTTTCGACACTGCAAATGTCATTGTCACCCTCAGGTTTATTGATCCTTTGTGGAAAATAAAGAAATTTCTGAACGTTGGATCGGAAGCTTTACTCAGCCAAAGTATTAAAATCATTGACGATTTCACATATTCTGTCATTCGAAGAAGAAAATCAGAGATAGAAGAGACGCAAAGGAACTGCTACACTGGCAGTGTAAGCAGTACATATACAAATGCCTAGCTAAGTCCTCTCTTTTTTTAGTATGAATGGTGTTTTGATTTGCTTATATTGGAATAAATACCTATATATGTGTGCAACTTATATCTTATTCCATGGAACCAAGACATGCACGAAAACAGTATTCTGCATTATCGGGATAAGACTGCTCATGCCTGATCCTCTTTAGATCCAACAAGATGTAGTATCTCTTGTCCTGAGCTACCATACCTATATATATTGCCCATGAGTCGCATTAGTAGGCATGATTGAATGCATTTGTCAATCACCACGTCATTTAAGCTCCGAGCTTCTTGCCTTATTTCTCACAATTATTGGCGCAAGCTTTAGCACTGCTTAACTTCACTTAACTTTCATGAAATACTTCTCACTTAATAAAAAAAGGTACTTCAAATCCTACTTGAGGAGATTTGATTTGTTCTTTGAATATTTAACTCTCTGAAAATAATAACCAATCACTTTGGTGAATGAAAACTTCAGATAAAGCACGATATATTGTCAAGGTTTATTGAGTTGGGTGAGGATCCAGATAGAAATGCAACAGAGAAAAGCCTCCGGGACATAGTTCTGAATTTTGTGATTGCTGGCCGTGACACAACTGCTACAACACTCTCATGGGCAATTTACTTGATAATGACACACAGTAACGTTGCAGAAAAGCTTTACTCGGAGCTCAAGAGCTTCGAAGAAGACCGGGCAAGGGAAGAAAAGGTCTCCTTGGTTACATATGAGACGGGGAACATTGAAGCTTTCAGTCAAAGAACTGCACAATTTGCTGAGCTTTTGACTTATGATTCACTGGGAAGATTGTATTATCTTCATGCTGTTGTCACCGAGACACTTAGACTGTATCCAGCCGTTCCTCAGGTACCAAATTTCTTCATAATATTTCAAAGGAATTGGAAAAGAAAGTTTCAAGAGGGATTTGAATACCACAAAACATAGTTGTTATCAAACTTTTAGTATTTAGCTAAGAAGCACGGACACTTCCCCTCTACCAGTATCGATGTTTGACATATGTCAAACACAACACTTGGCTGGCACTTTATGATGCATACTAGAATATGTTATTAATTTTTATCTCCAATGCATTTCAACACATCTTGAACAAATTGTTCTATTTTGCAATTTTTAGAAAATAGAGTTCTTTGATATAAACTAAAAAAAATTGTAGTTACTTTACAATTTGACAATAATTAATAATCTGATTTCCTATTGTCTTGTCATTTTTCCCCTTTATATGAGGAATGTCATATCACAAATCATTTATATTTGTTTACCTCTACGCTGCTGATTATTCATGTGAATATTTTTTGGATAAAACACAAGATATATTCTTTTCTATTACTAGTTTAGTATAAAATAGTATTTGATCAATTATATTTTGAAGTTTGTAATAAACTATAATTTTTGATTAATATGCCCCTAATTTGTTGTATCTTTTTTTTTAGAAAAATAATGTGGCCGCATGTCGGTCACATGCAGTGCCTATAGTCCGTGTTAGTATCTATGATTCTTATCTATTATAGTATTCTTAATTGAGATTCTTGGCAATAGGAGTTCTGTTAACAACTTTGTTACAATGATGACCCAACTGGGACTTTCTGGGAAATTTTCAAGTTGAAGGAAAGTTTTTCAGGAAAAAACATGAAAACATGACGAATCCTTGATCAATTTTCTCTGTTTTTTCCTACTTTCAATCAAATTTCTCCAAACAGAACTTCCTGAGTCTCAAAGAACAATTTTTTGTGAATTTTCAGGACCCAAAGGGTATCTTGGAGGATGACATATTGCCTGATGGAACGAAAGTGAAAGCAGGTGGGATGGTGACTTATGTGCCTTACTCCATGGGTAGGATGGAGTATAACTGGGGTCCTGATGCGGCTTCTTTTAAGCCTGAGAGATGGCTCAGTGATGGCTTTTTCCAAAATGCTTCACCTTTCAAATTCACTGCTTTCCAGGTAAACGTATCTATCAAACATTATCTCCATTTGAAAGAAAAATTTTAAATCAAATAAGAGTTTCGTGTCACATAGTTTTGTTTTTTTTTTCGAGAATGCAAAGTAATTATTTTTGCTAAAACTCTAAAATAAGCTCACTACCCCCCCATTTCCACCATTGCAGTTTATTCTTGGTTGAGAGAAAAGGGGAGTCTTGTTCTCTAAATCGTAACCATTTGTTTTTCATCTTATGATTATAATTAGATCAGAGTAATTTTTTTTTTCTCATAAGTTTTTATATCAGGTCATAATTGATTGTAAATATATGGTTATGATTTAGAGGAGGAGACTCTCTTCCTCCTTGGGAATTACCAAACCCAAAAAAGAGAACAAAATAGAAAAGGTGGGGTTGAGTTTGTGCCTGTACTGTTTTGGTAACATTTTAAATGTTATACTTAAATTAGTAGAGCTTGTTGTGGCCGTTATCCAAGTTCGATTAGCTCATATCAGAATCTATCTACTGAACTGGATCTTCCTTCACACACACACACAAAAGAAAAAAAAAATTAAGGTTATGGTGTCTAATTTGCAAGGGTTTACTAAACTTACGAGGCTGTAGGAAAGTGATATATCTGGGCTTTGAGTAATATTAAAGACTTTCTAAAGTGTATCATGTTATCTTAGGGGTGTAGAAATAACTCTTAAAAATGTGCTTATGAGAGGGCTAATCGTCAAGACCCATTGAGTCTTCTTTTCTTATTCCTGTCTGAGAGGGGAAGAAGTTCCCTTTTTTTTGTAAGTAAAATTTATGTAAGTCAACAGAATTATTATGTACACAACTATCTCTTGATCACAGAAACAGATAGAGAGAAGAGACAACCTAATCCAATCAACAAAATCACCCAACAAAAATTCTATGTGGAAGCGTATTGACCTCGGTCTGAAGTGCTTAATGGAACTTGACACATTGGACCTAATGTGGAGATGATGTCATATGATTGACTTGGACATGGGTGTCAGCCATATTTGAACTTTAACTACGTTTACACAGGAAAGCTTTGGCCATGCCTCTGTTCCAGACTCAACTTATGTTCATCCAAACAATCAAGTTTTCTTATCCTCTCAATGATCCGGACTATTTTAAAAGGCAACAGTGTAGAGACTGACATAATATTTGAACGTGTTGTTTTAATCTCAATCTTTCATATTATAAGGATAGATTTTAGCTATTTGTAAGATAAATAAATCTAATATTTAGAATGGTCATAACAAAACCGATCCAAATGGCTCTATTTGATCTGTACTGCTTCGTTTTGAAATTTTATCAGATCCCATCAGCCCTTCTCAAAAATTATAGTTGCACTAAAGTGGTTTTTGGGATGGGAAAATGATACTTATTCTACCCATCTAGAAACTCATCTACAATTCACTGTTTATATATATATATATGGACCAGTTTAACTTATTTATTTTTGAAATTCTAATGAAACTTACTAGAATAGATTGTTGATGAATGAGACAAGCAGCATTATTCTTTCAACCATACCTTCGTGTCAAATGTTTGTGTTATGATATTTCTCTGTTGCGGTGGTGGTGGTGTTTGTTTCTCAGGCGGGACCGAGAATATGCCTTGGAAAAGACTCAGCATATTTGCAGATGAAGATGGCGCTGGCCATTCTCTGTAGATTCTACGAGTTCAGCTTGGTTGCAGGACACCCTGTGAAGTACAGGATGATGACGATCCTATCAATGGCGAATGGCTTAAAGCTTACCGTCTCCCCACGTCCTTCATAACATGTGTCTTGTTCAAAGCTCTTATCACTGTGAGCTATTAAAGCTTATGAAATTTCATACTCACCGACTATATTATCTTTTCTCCTTGGTTTTATAAATATAAAACCCATTTTCCATAAGATTCTATTCTTAATTTTAAAATCATATTTTCCGGTTAATATTTTTGACCTAAGATTACAGTACTTATATGATAAAATATTCACATTTTGATGTAAATCGAATGATGAATGAGCGAGTTGGAGGCACTGCAGCGCATTGGGCATCTCAACACCTCCCGACTCAATGCTAAGATACTGGAGCCTCTTCATACAGTATAAATTATTAAATTTATATTCAACAGTCTAAGTTGGACTACCATGAAATTCTAATTCCTAAATTGGTCCAATTTATTGCAAATATAAAAATTTAAGAATTACTTATAGTTTATTAATAATCTTATTTTTTATGAAAGTTATATTTACTAAAAAAATTATTTTGGAATAATATTTACAAATAAAAAATAAAAAATTTTTTAAGATGTGAATTTTATATTATATATAATTTATTATTTATAAGAAGGAAAATGTTTTTTTTTTTATTTTTTATAAATAGTTTTAAGTTTTAAAAACCAAAATAAGGTTAGGCCCGATTTTGATGATAGATTTGGGGTCAAAAATTTTGAATGAAAGTAAGAATTTTGGGTCTAATTTTAAATCGGTTGTTTAGCGTTAGGTGAAATTAAAATTTAACTTTTTATATTTTAATTTTTTAAAATTAAAAAAAATAATATGGCATAGATTTTTAAATATAGAATAAAAAATTATAATTTTAATTTTAAAAATACCTTGTCAATTATATATGACAAAACAGAGACATATTGAATAAAATATTTATGATTATTTAAATTGAACGGAAGTGATTGACTATAATTGAATTTTTTATTTAAAAAACTAAAATAAATATTATTTAAAAAATTAGAATTCAGTATTTTAATAAAAATATTACCTAAAAATTTTTAAATATATATCTATAAAATATTATCTATATCTAAAAATAATATTTTTAAAAAAATATATTATATTAAATTTTATATATTAAACATTTAGAATTTATATTAGAATGGTTATTTTTATTTTTATGTATAAATTATCAAATTAATTAGATTCTTCCGTTTTTAAATTATAATTTTTATGTAATTTGAATAATAAAAATTAAAATTTTATATAATTTTAATTATAATAAAATTAAATTTATATTTATATTTTTAAATATTATTTTTAATTTTAAAATTTAAATGGATCCTCGTAGATGATAAATAAGTTGATATTAGATTACGTTAGTTTTGACGGACGAACAATCGTTGATTACATCAGCGCCGAGCCAAAGCACAGCTTCATAAACCCTACACAGCTTATGGTACTGCTCGAAGCAAGAGGTTTAAAATCCGGTCCCTCCATTTCCAAACCCCTGGAGTAGAGAGAGAAGTACAGCGTTCATGGCGGCGATTCGAAGTGGCACTAGGACAAATATTGGTCTTATGTTGGGTTTGAGAAGATCGATCCATGGCCTCGCCCTACCAGCTCCGATTAGCGGTGCAATGGACCCAATGACCTCACCACCGTTGACGGTCCCAGAATCTGGTGTCAGCTCGGACGAAAATATCAGATTTCAATTGCCTAGTTTTGCCTTTGGCGGGTCGATGGAGCTTATGGCTGTTCCCAAAAAGAAGGTCATGTTTCTTGCATCTTAAAAATCAGCCATTTTGGGTGTTATTTGATTGAAATCTGTTTAAATGGGTACTTGGCTGTTCTTTTTTGAATTTTTTTTTCGTTGGTTTAAGGTGTAAGTTCGGAGTTTAGGGGTTAAGCGTTTCCCATCACCAAATGCTTTACATGAAGGATTATGATAATGCCATCTGTATCAGCCTTAGAGATGTTCGATTAAAGAAACTCGCGTTCGGTTATATGGCGTTGAGATTCATAAGGGTAGTTGTTTGTAGCTTAATGGTGATGCTTTCTATGTCATGTGAGCATGGAAACTTTGAGGGTTTTTGATTTAGGATGAAGTCACTGTAGCTTAAATAGCTCATTGAGCTTTATTCTACCCCTTCCAAATGAACTGATGATTTCTTCTTCGATTTTACTGTTATTGCTGTTTATTGCTGGTAATCGTTCTACAATGATCACTTTTGCTCCATGGCACTGTATGGGACGATGGAGTGGATGGGTAAAATATCAGCAGTCAGGAATTGATCTGTTTGGGTATGAGCCTCGATACAATGACAATGTTGCTTTATTGTGATCTAAAGATTGTATGTTCAAATGATAGAAATAATCTGCATGCAATACAAGGATAAAGTTGTTTATATTGAACTTACCTCAGATCCCATGATATGGGCTTCCAGTTTTAGGAATCAATTTGTTTGATTTCCAACGTAAATCTGTATCCTTGTTCTTTAACTTGTTATGTTAAAAACAGTGACATAATGTACCATATTTTTATGCATAGATGACTCTGTAGGGGATCTTGGTTTCTTTACCATATTAGAGATCATGATCTCTGTTGGGTATGAGTGCACCTCGGCCCTGGTCCATAGAAGCTATGGACCCAAAGAGACCTTCAGCTCAAGGTGACACTATCAACCCAAACTAGAAACTAGCGCCTTGTAAAAAAATGGAAGTCCAAGTCAACAATAAAAAGATATGTCACTATCTGATCATCGGCTTTAATCATCGGTCCTTGGTTGTCCAATGGGAGGATTTAGTGTTTGTGCACCCGACACGCGAAAAAGATGTCAGCTACTCCTGAAAAAAAGGTTGACAAAATGAGCATCACTGGGATGCCTCCGCGACGTAATGTACAGCAGTTCACGTGACTAATGATACGCATTCAATCAACCACCAACTACCTCCCAAGAATAACTTTTGGCCTTAATCCTATAAATATATCAACAAACCTTATTTAGAAGGATCCCCGAATCCAAATATTGAGAGCTCTAACCCAAAACCAAAGAAGAAAATCTCTCTCTCTCTCTCTCTCTCTCTCTCTCTCTCTCTCTCTTGTCCTTGTGCCTACATTCAATAGAGGGTTGCAAAGCTTTAACTCCCTCCTCCCAAAGGGAACCTGGTGAGCAAGCTTTCCCCCATAAACATCCTTCAAGTTTCAGGGGGAGACATTTGTGGTCCTCTTTATTGAGCTCAAAGACCCTCTCCAAGGCAAAACCAAAAAGCCTCCACTCACTGCAAAGACCGAGTACCTCTTGGCAACAAGGTCACATGGGACCTCACAACCAAAGGCCAACATCTCCTGCCGAGCCCATACAAGCACTTGGCCCTCTACAGATAATTCACCTAAATATAGAAGGCTTCTGACTAAGTTTAAGAAAACAATAATCTCTTTGCCGTTTTGATGCGGACATTGAAAATATTTGAAATTAGAATAAATTTGATTTTATTTGATTAGAAAATATTTTATTTCATTTGATTTTATTTTATTTGAAAGATTTTATTATGAGATTTTATTTTTATTTTAAAAAATTATATCATATTTTGTTAGAAAATTATATTTATTTCCTAATTAATCTAGTAGTAGGGTTTCTCTATATAAAGATCCTAACTTTAATATTGAAAGGATGATTGATGAATAAAATTTGAGTTATTGTTATTCCCTTCTCTCTATTAATCTTATTGCTTCTCTTCTCTTTCTTCCTCCTTTCTCTGTTTCTTCTCCTCCTATCAATTTATTCCCCTTTCCTTTCCCTACTTTTCCCCTTTCCTACATCAAATTTAGTATCAGAGCCAAATCATGACCACAACAACCATTCAAACCATCCGAATGCCCTAAATGACCACCAATCAACGCCTAGACTCCACCACCATCAATGAAAACAAACCCTAACCCACACACTCGAGCCGAAGTCCAACCCAAACCCTAGCCGCCACATCGCTCCTTTTTCAGAGAGAAAAAAAATAGAGGGGGAAGTCACGAATCAGGTTATGTCAAATTCTTCGTCTTCATCTTCTTTGTCTGTCTTCTCCGTCTTCATCTTCATCTTCTTCGTCTTCATTGCCATCTTCTTTGTTAAAATTTTTATCTTCGTCATTGTCGTTGCCTGAAAGAACGAGCAACCTTTGACAATATCATCGTCGCCAACTTCGCCCGACAAAGAGAGTGCTCTTCATCGCCGTTGTTGTCGCTATAAGTGGTTTAGGTCATTTTTTTCTTTATATCTGTATTATTAATATGTGTTTCCAAATGTCGGTGGAAGGCTGCGCAATCACTCAGTTTGTGGTTAAAGGATTAATTATAGAAGTTTCACTCGACGGGGTCGAGTTCCAACCATTTGAGAAGAATTAATACGGATATCGAAAATATTTCAAATTAGAAGAAATTTGATTTTATTTAATTAAAAAGATTTTATTTCATTTGATTTTATTTTATTTGAAAGATTTTATTGTAAAATTTTATTTGATGAGATTTTATTTTTATTTTAGAAAATTATGTCATATTTAGTTAGGAAATTATCTTTATTTATTAGTTAACCTAGGAGTAGGGTTTCTTTATATAATGATCCTGATTTTAACATTGAAGGGATGATTAATGAGTTGAATGAAATTTGAGTGATTATTATTCCTTCCTCTCTATTGATCTCTTTGCTTCTCTTCTCTTTATTTCTTCTCCCCCTGTTTCTTCCCCTCCTCTCAATTTCTTTTCCTTCCCTTCCCCTACTTTTCCCATTCCCTGCATCACTTTCCTTACATTCCTCAAATGAATATGGACTTAGGTATCAAAGGGGTTTTCCCGAAAGAAAACTCGGGCCCCTTAACTTTGTTATTTATGATACACAGGATCAAGGTCATAGAATTTGGGCTCGTATCCTGCTTTGGGTAAATCATTGTCCCAGATAAGACCTTGATTCGGGTAAGCATCAACCTTGATGGTTGTGAATCGAGTCTCCATGAGACAGTTTTCATTGTGTTTTCCCAAACATACAATTATATATATTTCTGCTTATATATATATATATATATGATGATGATGATATTGGTTGATCAAGCATGAATTACATTAACATGAGTAATTCTACTGTTTTTTTCCTTATAAATGTATTTAGAAGCTCAAAGACATGGAGCATGCCTCTTATTTGTATTCGCTCCGAAAAGAGAGAGAGTCATGGAGTAATGTACCCAAACCTTGCACATGAGTAATGTCCATCTTGGTCAGTTCCAAATCTAAAAAATAGTTTTCAAATTGAAAAAAAAAAAGAACTCAGACCTGCTGCTTTTAAGTATCAGTTGTAATATGAAATTTGAAGGATACAAAATTAGCACTTGAGTGAAGCTTCTCATGATTGACTACTTCTGGTTACAGCTTAATGCAGAAATTTCCTTATGGGAGCTTTGTTCGGACATGGTTTTTAAGCTTTATTGAAAAATCTTCCTGCATTGCTTGGCTTTTTGGGTGTGTTTAATTGACCTCTTTTAGGGATGGTTAAAGTTATGAGAGGGCAAAGCTTCCGAAGATGAAGATAGAGGTAAAAGAGAGAGTGAGACAGCTAATTGAAATGTGCTTAATAATAAGAGGTAACTCAAAAGTAAGAAAAGCCCTTCAAGCATCAAAACATACTCCATAAATACGCAATCTGGATGAGGTATATGGCAATCAAAACAGTTCATTGCACAATCATTTGAAAGAAATTGTATTTCTAAAGAATTGTACCATTTATCTACAATCTAACCTGTGTGTAAAGGCTGGAAATTCATTGCATTATCTGCTATTTTTACCGTGGCTATTAATGTACTTAAAGATTTATATTCCCCCTCTTTTTCTATAGCAGTTTACGTTTGCTTTTTCCTGATGGGAATTTTTTTTCCATGTGAACAGGTTTCACCTCATAAAAGAGGCATTAGAAATGGACCGAAGGCTCTGAAGCCTACACCTGTGATAATCCGTTGCAAGTAAGCCTTGTTTTCCTTATGCCTCTCCCACTAAGAATGTTAATATGTTATTGCTGAACAATTAGAGTTGAGTTTGGGAAGAAGTGTTGTACCTTTGCAAAGTGTTACAGCCTAATTTTTTAAACCTTGTGGCACTTCCGGCTCCCAGCCGAGACCCCTGAGCACACTACTGTGAGGGTCGACACCAAGATGCAATCACAAGCAAGTAACCAGTGTCGTATATGTTGAATGCGTGTTAGCCGCTAGTTGAAGGTGTGGAATCACGAGCAAATAATCATCGATATAACTATGACTGATGCCAATACCAATACTAATAAAGATATTGTTATCCATATTGGATGACAATCAGCATTATTAACATGTCAATATTGAATATGTAGCATTTTTAACACCTCATGGGCATTGAGCTCGCCTTTTGTGCAAATTCCTCTACGTTAGGCAATGGTATTCTTTTACTTTGTTGGTTCAGTTCAGATTTGCTATTGAATTTGGGTATTGTAGGAGCTGCGGTCGGGTGAAATTGCCTCACTTCTACTGTTGCAGTGGGCGTAAGAATGACACAGATGAGAAAACCGAATCTAGCAATTGATTGATCTGAGTGCTAACATATTTATCAACAATCTTTTTATATAGTTTTTGACAATCATTTATGGATTTAGTTGGTTTTGATGTTTGAGGTCTTTCTCTTGCTTCCCTTCTCAATGATTCATTATGTAAGACGTGCTTTGCTTCTTGGCTGTAAATTAAATGAAGAAGCTCCACGGATATGTCAATTCTCATCCCTCTGTTCCAGCTCACAAAATCTAATGCTCTGACTGCATTCTTTAATCCTACGGTAGCATAAATGGGCAAGTTTTTTCAATCCTGTCCATGTAAGAATGGATGTATAACTCACATAGAATCACTCATCCCAGTAGGAGGCCATATTTTAGAGATTTTTTTTTTCTTACAATGGTGAATTAAGTTGCCATGGTTTTTTATATTTATGCTTGCATCTTATTGTCCATTGCATGAACAACACAGAAATGGAGACCTTCAAGAACAAATAGTTGAAAGGGAAGGAAAGAAAGGGACAAGTATGCCTAAGCGTGCTATCAAAGAATCTCATTTAGTTCTTGTGCTTTACTTATATCCTTCACTTGAAGGTACAGTCATGGCCCCATTGTATTTAGGAAGGATTACCTATGGTTTTTCCTATAGTTCAGTATGCTAATCTGGATATGGTCCGGGAACTATAGTTAACATGGACGATTTGATAGCCCTTGCAAGAAATTGGATGAATTAATGGAGACCGTCTCAGAACCCGATTTGCTTCTTCCAATCTGGGGCTGTGTAGTTGCTTCACTAACTCTTCGGATCCTATACAGGGTTCAAAATATTATGATATTTTGACTTTATGCATTAGAAGTTGACCCAATAATTTTACTTTCTTTTAGGGCATGTTCCTTCTTTAGTCTTTTAATCATTTAGTCTAGCAAGGGGGGAAGAAATTTTAAAATAAAATGTCTTTCCACTGAGTTAGGGCTCCTCTTCTATTGAATTAAAAAAATACACGAGTTAATAAAAAAGGGCTAGCATAAATTTAAAGACTAAAGAATATAGAGTTGAAGAGCTACTTTTTTAGGAGCTATAAATAAAGCCCAGTAAGTAACTCGACACCTCTTTTTAAACTTCCTATCATAAAAGAAAATTATGCAAGGATAGTATAATCTCATGTGGACACTCTATAGGGATTGAAAGAAGATCCTACCTATCATTTATGTCACATTCCTGGCCCAAATTTAAATTACTTATTTCATAATCTTTTATTATCTTAAAACCAAATTGAAAATTTAGGATCCAAAATCAATTCTTTAATTTGACTTACACCCAAAACAAATATTGAGATGTGAATTTGTATCAAATATCATTAAACATTCTAAATAGTAAAATAATGATTAATTACAAGATTTAAAAATCACACTATAAAATAGTTCTAAAAATCAATAACTGTTGATTCAATCCAGTAAGTTTGAAAAAATATTTGAATCCAAAATTAGAGTATTAGTTACAAACTTTTAAAATGTGATGATTCAAATTTAAATATCATCATTATTAATTGGTGACCGTATATAAACATTAACTTAAAAATAAAATATGTCAATTCAATATATAAAAAATTTATATTTATTCTCCGAAACCTTCCCATGTCTGATAATTCCTACAAGTTTATTTGAATCCTCTAATCTAAAAAATTAGCAATTTTTAGCGTACGCTAAACTCCTTCCTTCATAGCGCGTTCTTATTAGTGTGAGAGGACATGTTACTAGAAGATTTAAAACATAACGCCCCTACTTAGCTCCTTCGTTATAAAATGCAGCAGGTAAAGTAATACATAGAATTTTTTTTTTTTTTTATCGTAGGGCTCGAATGTGAACATAGGTATACCTTCTAGCTCAACTAGTTAGGCTCCGCTCCTCATTAAAAATAAATATAAGAAGACATATTATTTTATAATATTTCCAAATTATTTCTCCTTAAGGATCCACATTATAAAATCCTCTTTATAAAACCTGATTTTGAGGGGTTTTGGGGAGGAGTTATTATGGTATTATTATTAAGATTGAATAAATGTTTTTATTATATTTATATTGAATCAATTTTATAATGTACTTATATAAACTTTGGTATCAATCAAGACTTTATTTTTTTAATAAAATTAACTCATTTCAAGTCTCATATGCCAGCTTTATCAGAGGTGTGGATATATTAAGATATCCATATCTGAATCCTCCATAATATCTAGCAAGGCTTTGAGAAGCTTCTCAACTCCATTCGATTGTGTAATTAGCTTAATCATTAATTGACTTAATTTTTGTTGGATCTATCAATACGAATAATAATTAAAAAATTATTATATATATTTCAAAGATGGTGGAATTATAATTGAAAAAATTAACCCAATTAAATTAAATATGAGAATTGAGTTTGATATCTTAGACCAAATAATAATTCAATTATTACAAATAAGGCCAGCCAACCCCCAAAAAAAAAAAAAAAAAAAAAAATTATAACTTTATATGATTTGGAAAAACAATAATAAATTGGGTAGAATTTAAAACAAATTAATTATCCTTATAAATAACAATCTTACTGAATGATAAAACTTTAAATCTTACTAAATAAAACATATGAAGTTGTTTTCATCCTTTTGTTTATTTTTAAATTAATTTTATCGCATAATTTGGTATTTTTTTTTTAATTTACCTCTTCTTGTTTTTAAAATAAAAACTAATTCATATTTTTTAATAGATTATTTATTTAGTTTATTTGTTAAATAACCAAATTATCAAAGATATCTTTCTCCTTCTTTATCTAAATATTTATTATATTATTATTTTTTATATTATCTGTCTACGTAGATGTATTATTGTTACCATCATCACTCAATTTAGTATTTAATTTCTACCCCTTCACATTTCCATGGCCATCAACTTAAGACGCCCTATCCATAAGCAGAAGCTGAAAAAGCTCGTGGCAGAGAGAATGGCCGCCCACTGCTCTTTCTTCCCACTTCCATCCTCTTCTTCCCTCTCTCCGTCCCAAATCACCACGCCCATCATTCCTTCAATAACCACAACTCTCAACTCCAAAGCCAAAAGGCCATTCTCTGTAAAATGTTTCCGACCACCAGAATCCGATCCACCGCCGGCGGTTCAGACCTTCTGGAAGTGGCTCTCCGACGAAAGGGTAGTCTCAGCCAAGTCTCCGGCCAAACCCGGGGTGGTCCCAGAAGGCCTAGGACTAATAGCTCAGAGGGACATAGCTAAAAACGAGGTCGTTTTGGAGGTGCCCAAGAGGTTTTGGATAAACCCAGACACTGTGGCAGCTTCAGAGATTGGATCTGTGTGCAGTGGTCTCAAGCCGTGGGTGTCTGTTGCTCTTTTTTAATCAGAGAGAAGCTAAGGGATGACTCTCCATGGAAATCTTACATTGATTTATTACCAGAGTGCACTCATTCAACAATATTTTGGTGGGTTTTGGTCAATTTGGTTGTTTTAATTTGCGGGCATCTCTGTTTTTTTGTTTGTGTTTATGGGATTGAGCTTTTTTTTTCAAGTATCTTTGTTGATGATTGTTTGTTTGGTGTTCTTCAGTGCAGGTCAGAACAGGAGCTCTCTGAGCTTCAAGGTTAGCTTCAGCTCATTCGTATTGGTGTTCTAAAACTGATTTAAGTTCCATTTTGACCCCAGAAAATTCGATTGGAAGAAAACAGAATATGAGGGAAAATAATTCTAAATAATAGCTGATACTTAAACAAAGTTTTCCTCCTCCTTTGTCCTCTCCCTCAAGGCAAGTTGTTCAGAAGTTTATTTGTTGACGTTAAATTATAGATCAATCTTGAACATTTGCTTAGCTGCTTAAGTTTTTAAATTAATTGATTTCGATTTATTTTTTATTAATTATTTCACAGCATATGGTATAGAACAAGTTTATACTTGATCCACGCCCATACATGTGAGGAGATTTTTAGAATTTTCTAAAAACATTTTTGGACCTTCGACCAACGGCTTTAAGTCTTTTGGGTCGATTAGTTTCTTCCCTGTTCAATTGGCTAATTATTGCAAGTTTTTTGATTATCTTAATGTGATGGGCTTGGTTTATCTGGGTAAGATATTGTGGCCATCATCTTCAATTGATGAGCCTTTTTAGCTGTGCTTTCTGAAATTTGTAAAAATGATCTTTGCAGGAAGCCAGCTATTGAGAACAACATTAGGGGTGAAGGAGTTAGTAAAGAGTGAATTTCAGAAAGCAAAAGAGGAAGTATTAATTCCTCACTGGCAGCTTTTCCCTTCTCCTGTAACGTTGGATGACTTCTTCTGGGCATTTGGGATGCTAAGATCAAGGGCATTCACTCGGCTAAGTGGTCAGAGTCTTGTTTTGATCCCTCTCGCCGACTTGGTATAATTCTCTTCTTTGTCATTTTTTCATTTCCTCTGTTTAGAACAGCTCCTTTGGCTCTTCAAGATTCAACTATATGGATGATTTTCAAATATGGATCATGGATCTTTCGTATGCTGTGTGTAAAAAACCAATTCTACTGGCTACTTCCCCTAAATATATAGGTAAGCCATCAAGAGCATGAGTGAATTCCTCAAACCCAAAATCTGCAAGAAACGAGAGCTATTATTCTCATCTAAGAGGAAAGGATTTTATATCTATCCAATAGTAAGGATTAAAATTTAAATAGACAAATGATAAAGATCATATCAAATTATTTAAATAATTATTTAATCTTCATTATGTATTTACCAAATATTTAACGTGATCATTGGATGAATCTGAAAGTTTTTCCAATGAAAGTTTTTAAAAACACTCATAGGAGACATACCTTTATATACTAAGTGATGGGATCATTCAAATTTTCATATGAAGTAGTCCCCAGAGTAGCAGCAAAGCATGGCCCATATTAGTATGCTGTGCATCTGGTATATTAGAATGATTATTACTACGGTAAGCGGTCTAATAGATAGTAATTCCAATCTCCTTTTCCACCAAAATGAAGAAAATTATGAACCATGTACATAATAATCGAATTTAATAAAATTAGTTACTAATTACACATTATTACAGATAAAAATGAAATCAAATTCAAAACAAATGAACAATTACTGAAATACATCACTTAGAGCTTACAAGATTGAGAGCAGAGAAAATTTTGTTGAAGAAAAAAATTGGTAGAGGGAAGGATACTTACAGATTTGGGATATGTGTTTTAGTTATTAATTGGTTATTTCACACGTCTAAGAAATACGGATGTTTTGCCGAGACTAAAATATCAGTATCCAACCTGTATCAAATACCGATACTCTCATAACATATTCAATCACGTGTCTAAATTTTTTAAAATTTTAAAAATCCTGAAATGTTTTAATACATTTAAGCACGTTTTGGACACATTTTTATTCAAAATTTTTATTTATATTAAATGTCCTTTGACAATTATAGCATATAAAATAGTAAAATTAAAATATAAATATTGATTAATGTATCAACAATTTGCTCTATTAAATATTACCTTAGTTTATTAAGTTATGTCATTATTAATATTATTATTTTATACTATAATAGCTTGTTAAAAATGTTATCTAATAACCCATTTATATCAATTCAATTATATATTTTTCTATAAATTTTTTTGGTTTGAAGAAATAAAAAATATACATGTTTATTATTAACTTAGTATAAAATAATATTATTTATTAATTAAAAAAATAATAAATTATGAATTTAAAAAATATATCCCCAACATGTATCCTCATTTCTAAAAAATAGTATGTCAATGTATCAGTATCTGCGTCTCATTTCAGTATGCATGCTTTTAGTCACACTAAATTAGATGCACATCTGACAGTCCAAAGCCTCCATTCCCTATTTGAAGTTCGAATTAGTCCTATATGTAACACCAAGCTCAAGTCCTCTTTTTTTTTTTTTTTTGAGCTGGAATGTCAATGAAGGTTTGTGGTAGAAGAGTCTTTATTTTCTATGATTGAAACAGGTCAATCACAGTCCAAGCATAACAACAGAAAATTACGCATGGGAGATCAAAGGGGCAGGTCTTTTCTCAAGGGATCTTCTATTTTCCTTAAGGAGCCCTGTTCCTGTCAAAGCTGGTGATCAGGTAGCTTTCCCTGTCTTCTGTACTCTCAATGATTTGTGACGGGCATCCGCAGGGAACCATAAATAAGATAATTTGTTGACAATCTAGACAGTATAATGATCGGTGGGGATGTATGTCAAAGCTGAATTGTGTGTCAAAGAAAAGCTGAATTGTGTGTCAAAGAAAACATATCACTGTGATGTCGTGGGTTAAGCCCCTCTTAGCTTTTAGTTAAATGTTATGTTATGGAATTTTAAATATTAAATTTTCTTATTTTTCTAATAATAATATCATTTTAAATGTGATGGAGCTTTTCATGATAGGTTTGAACAATATTTTAATATATTACTTTAATCTTAACTTTTTATATTATAAAATATATTTCATCCATGTATTAAATATTGAACATTATCCGATATATTGACCAATATCAGTCCCCCAATGCAAGGATAAAATCGCACAGTATTGTCATATTGGTGAGATATCACAATATATCAACTGTTATTTTCTATTCAGTTTACAATTCTCATAATTTTTTTTATTTTAATATATTCGATAACAATATATATTGTTAATATTGATATCAATACCTATACCAATATTTTTATCTATGATCTCAATTATTAGGAAAATAAATAATCCTGATAGTTAGGAATACCATAAGATAACCCCTAGTTACTTCATCTTTAGTTGAGTGTTTTTGTCCCCTCACAACAGGTCCTAATGCAATATGATCTGCACAAGAGCAATGCTGAATTGGCACTAGATTATGGTTTTATAGAATCCCAGAACGAACGCAACACGTACACCCTAACACTAGAGATACCCGAGTCAGACCCATTTTTCAGCGACAAGCTCGACATTGCCGAGTCCAATGGCATGGGAGAAACTGCATACTTTGACATAACATCAGGCCAGCCTCTTCCACCAGCATTGCTGCCATATCTGCGGCTAGTAGCACTTGGAGGAACTGATGCCTTCCTCTTAGAATCTCTGTTCAGAAACTCTATTTGGGGCCATCTTGAGCTCCCTGTTAGCCATTCCAATGAGGAGCACATATGCCAAGCCGTCCGTAATGCCTGCAGGTCAACTCTTTCTGGGTACCACACCACCACGGAAGAGGTAAATCTTGATCCTTGATCTATGTCATTTGCGGGTTTTCCAGTAGCTATGTATAAAAATTGCCCAGTTTTCCAGGATTTTATGATGCATTATTACATGCCACACAGTGGTGGCAATTGGGCATATCATATTGGATACGAGTCAGTTCTGGGTTCATACCAAATATTTCAAATCTTCTTAATCTAATGAGGTCAATTTTGAATTTTTGCCAGAATATGACAAACCTTTTAAAACATGCTTGTACGCAACTAGTTTTGGAATAAAAAGGATCAAAATCATGTCACTTCAGGATTAAATGGGTCGGGCTATCTCATTTTCAGATTTTGTTTAGTGATTTTAAGTTGATTTTGAAATGTGCTCGTTTTCAGATTTTGTTTAGTGATTTTAAGTTGATTTTGAAATGCTTTTTCTTGGACTAAAATGAGAGTTTTTTTTTTTTTTCCATTTCCTTTTCTTAAGGCAATTGAAGATAAAAAATGTTCACCAGTGATGCTTTTGTAGGACGAAAAGTTGAAGGAGAAAGGCAATCTCGATCCAAGGCTAGAAATAGCTGTTGGGATAAGATTGGGGGAGAAGAAAGTTCTCCAAGAAATTGATGAGATATTCAGAGGCAGGGAATTGGAATTGGATGGATTCGAATATTATCAAGAAAGGAGACTGAGGCAACTGGGTTTAGTCGGGGAGGAAGGCGAAATCATCTTCTGGGAATCGAAGAGAGATTAGTCATTTATCAACTCAACTCACATCATAGATGCCTAGGATTAGAGCCAAGTAAGCGTAATGGAGTTTGTGAAAGAAGAGATGTCCTATGAAGATATTCTCATATGGTGTAAATCGTTCAACAATGGTGCAACTATAAGAGGTAGTTTGATGACTAGTTATAATTAGACATTCATTCTGCAATCTCTAAGGCTTAATGCTAGTGTTTATAGCTTCTAGTAGAGCTGTTAATGAACAAATAAGCTCGATGAGGCAGCCCTTATGTAAGTTTGAACAAAGCATATTTGTTTATTTCTTTTCATTTGTGAGGATAAAGAGACAATTCTGCGTCTTATTCAATTCAAGATCGTTGTTTAGTTATTTAGTGATAGAAGGGTGCACAGGAAATTAACAAAACAGTTTGACTAAGGACTTCCAAGAACTATTTAATTGAACTACAAACGATTTTTTTTTTTTGGTCAATTGTGCTTCATACACATTATGTGACCTTGATTTAATAATTATATGTGCATATCCAACTAGGTTCTTCAGTACAACAATGAACTTAAATGTAATTTCAAATGGGCTACGATCAGAAATCTAACTGGTAATATTTATCTAACAGATCATGAAATTTATACACAAGCTTGATCAATCACTAAACAAACTCAAATAAAGACTGGATTCAAGCAGATAACTTGAATAGGATTTGAATATCAAACAAGCTTGAACATGTATGAAAACTCCACCCCTTGCACAATTTGAAGGGAGAATGCAAATATATTTCCTAATCTTACTTTTTTTAAACATTTTATATTCACCTTTATTTTCATTTCAGCAATAATACCAGACTCATCATGTTTTTGCCTCACATGCTATACATGGAACTCGAATAAAAACAAAAAATGGATATTTGCTTAAACTTTCTTTCATTATTTGAAGTTCTTTGGCATCATACTACAATATAACTCAAAATATGATCAATTTTACATTAAAAACTTCACTTAATATAAAAAAAAGGACATTAAATGAATGTTTGATAATAAAATACTAAAACAAAAATAGAGAATAAAATTTAAAAGTTTTAGAATTTTTTAACATGTTTACCCATAACAAATGAGATGTTCTAGTCTCTTCTTGACACACACAAATCCACCCCAAAAAAGAATTGTCCTCTCATCCGACTTGAGTATTAAAGTGTCAAAATCTGTACGACTCAAGTGCGTCCATCAGGTCTCCATGCAGTCATTCCCGTTACCAAACGAATATAACAAATGGAGCTCAGAGCATAGGCATTATAGCTACCATAAAAGCCTAAATGCAGCTCCCTATCCCCTTCCCGTCGCAGTTTTTCCTACGGACATCCACTGCATGCATTAAGAAATATATTTTAATTGCATAGCCTTCTTTATGATTTGCGTGCGGTGGTTTTCAACAAATTATCACACATATGGAAGATTATCATATGCTTGAACCATAACCTTTAATTGACAGACTGACTTGAGTTACTGGGAACGGGATCGTCATTGCAATTTGTGTTCCCACAAAGGCACTCCCGGGGATTTGCATAGAAATACTCCTCTTCCTTTGGTTTGTTCGGAATAACTCTACGCGGAAAGGGTAGTCCAATTCTGTTCTCATGTGCCTCCCTGACAGCGGCAGCAAATCGATCCCATGGAAGTGTTCCATTCTTGTGTAAATCTAGCAACTCCACGAGCCTTTTCCTATCTAACAAAATGGTTCTTTTGAAACCAAGATACCTGCAAGGAATGGAATCACCGGTAAATTCCTGGAAGATGAATATCAATGGAGGAATACCATTTAATGGGTCTTAGGCATTGATGTTGGATTGCCCAACATGATTTTCAGACAAATGTGTTTGGTTATAATAAATATTAAATTTCACAAAAATCAATTTCGCTTAACAGTGGCAACAAATGGATTTTCAAAGGAAAAAGGTTGGATATGCTTTTGAGATGGCCAAGAATCACGTCCTAAAATATTGAGCCACCACCCTGCTGCCACCAGAACCCGCTACCACCCATGGTATGAAATTTTAAGATCAAAATTATTAATAAAATTTTCAATCATTTTACATTAAAACAGCAATTCAAACAGTACTATTAACCAAACACACTGAATTGCTTTTTAGGTCAATATCAATTCTCATGATAGTTTAACTAACAGTTTGACTCCACATCACTTTTTTAAAGTAGATTCAGCCTAGAGCACTTCTGTTATAGAGCACAACAAATCCAACAGCAATGCAAACTGGCCTTTGGCCAATGTGATCAAAATAAATCCAGAAGAATGTAAAAGGGTTGGAAAATTTCCTTCGACTATAATATTTTGAAGTTTTCTGCTAGGTTCATTTCCTAACTGGATAACTTTTTGCAAGTTCTCAAAACCGCAAGGAGGATTCGCTCATCCTTTCATATACACATACATACCTGCGGTGACCTTCAACTACTCTTGCCATGTTTCCATCATATGTAGGTATAAATATATCACTGGCAACTGCAACCATAAAATCCAGGGCTGCCATTTGAGATGAATGGTTCCGAAACTGCCGCAATTCATGCAGATCAAGCAACATTTCCTTCCTCATCTGAAATTATGATTGCAGAAATAAAAACGTTGGCAATAAAATACGTTTTTTTTGGGTAAGTACTAATAAAAATCATTTTGGTTCCTGAAGGACTTCATAGTAAGAGGAGCAGGAAAGAAGATACTACGCCGAGCCAGTGAGAAGCATTCTAGTTCCATTTTACATTTTTGGGCAGTTCTTTTATTATTATTTTTTTTTCGGTTTTTGATGAGGTATAATCCAGCATTCATTTGACGATTTTCCTACTGATTGATTCTATTTCAGAAGCCTTAGTGGATTCTGCTCAGATGTGCCAACAGAAAAATAAAGTATGGCCACCAATATAAGTGGTTTTCTCAGAGATTACTTCCTATCTAGGTGTCATGACATAGTAGTAGACAGCTGAATCAGCAAACACCATACCCACCAGGAGTTTCACTGATAGACCAATGGCCTAGTTTTCTTTTCGCATATAAAAGGTGATTAGATTTCATTTAGCTGGCAAAGAAGCAGAAAGTTTAGAGCATCACAGAATTTAAGCCAAAGAAAAGCTACATCACTCACTGTCCGAGGAAATGCAGCACGCAGATCTGCAAGTCTTCGTTCACTTCCATAAATTTCACCAGAAGCAACATAGATCTGCATTTTATTATCAAAACCCAGGGCTTGGAGAACTAGCATTGTTTCTTCGGGTGTAAGAGGGCATAAACCTTGTGATCTTCTCTCCTCAGAATTAATCTCCTTTTCCTTCCACCAGGGATATGCATACCTATGTAAATGACAGGATACAGATATCATACAACTGTGGGAACTCGAATGATCAATCTGCAGCTTTGGTTCTTCCTGGAATTTCGTTTCTTTTATAATGCATATAAAATGAAACCTTGGGCTATACCTATTAAGTCACTTTTTTTAAATTTTAATTTAAGTAAAAATGTTAGTGAAAATAAAAACATTCATAGAAAGCAACAAAAGGATCATTTTATATCAACTAAAAAAAATCTCTTAAATTAGAAAATTGTAATGAAGAAGAAGAAAAAAAACGTAGGCTAGTGGAATCGTGTATCAGATTTTCAAACCCAAAGGAATCCTGAATCCATTCTATCAAAGGAACAAAAAATTATTAAACAACATTATACGGGATCAGATCTGAAAAAAGGTAAAAAGAAAAAACAATACAATAGCAGCACATAGCATATTAAAATAAAAATTGTCAAATAAAATAGGAATCATAAGCTTTAAGCTTTAGAAAGAGAGTGGATGGGCAAGTAATCATAGTTATTGTCCTATTGAGAAGAGTCTGACAGAAAATGATGTGCATTGTACAAGCAAATGGGAGAAAGAATAAACTGATTGAAAGCTGAAGACAACCCGATAAGCAGCCCTCCCATCCATTGTAACGAAAAAAAAGACATGCAAGATCTTAACATAAAATACCTCATCCGCTTAAGCTCCTCAGCTTCTTCTTCAGTGCAACCATGTGTACAACCTGAGAAAGCCAACATGTCCATCTCGTATCTTAGATGAAGTGCAACAAAAGGTCCCCTTCCTTGAAGAATACGAATCAATTTGTACCCCAAAGCCTCAATCTTAGGAGTAAATTTCAGCGCCTTGAAATTAACACGGCACCTGAGTTTCTGAATATCAAGTGGAAGGTCATTGTTTGCTAAACGTGAGTCTGTTTTGTTAAAGTGGAGGACTCTATACTTCCCGAAAAGCGGCAAAACCTGCATATTAGAATCAAGTGCAACAGATAAGATCCAGAACAGCATGATTTTTATGAGATTACCAGCTAAACTGTACCAAAAATTCACGCACCCTTTTGTATGATGTCAGTGATTTTCTTGTAGAAAACCAAATTTTATACATCCTAACTACTGAGTGCTCCCAGAAGGCGCCTATTGCAGTCCTTTTGGGCCGAGGTGTTTTCTTAGCAAAATAGGCTGAAAAATGAGCTCAGGTGCTTACAAGCTGACCAACCCAAGGATATGCCAACTTTTCAGTGCATATATATTAAAAGGTTAAGTTTTTTCTATCTCCATAACTCAATAGTTTTTAATTCAGCTCCTTGTTGACTAGTATCACACAGGAAATAATACCGAAGAGTAGGCAACTGTAATCATAGACACTAGAAACTTCAATTTCAGTTGCCATAGAAGTTGTATGAGAACTCGGAAGCTTCTAAATGGAGAAGGATAGTTGACTATAGAAGAGGGTATCTCTCGATCTATAACTAGGTGCATATTTAGTTAACTAACCGCCAAATCCTAGCACAAACTCATATAAAAGTTCTTTTCCTTTAGCAGGCAACAACAACAGCTTATAGTATTCAGTTGCACCTATCTTTAGGTTTTTTAATCTCTAGCCAACAAAACAAGCACAAACCTGTTGGATGTAGTATTTTTCATTAGCCCAACTAACAGGTTGCATAACCAATGGCTGGAATCCATATTTCCTGTGAAACCTCTTTGGTAGCTTTTTTATGATTAGAACTTCATCTCTTAGTGAATCAATGAAGTGTCTCACATCAAAGATGTCCTCAAAGTCACTGCATGAGAAGAACTGTAAGTTACCATTTGCAAGCAGACTTAAAAAGGAGACCAACTCACATCTGCTAACAAAAGAATACCTGGTGTCGGCCCAAAATGACGTCTTATCAAGCTCAGGAACAACCAAAGTCAGGTTTAAGAACCGAGCTACTGTTACCATGTCACAGATCTGAAAGCAATATCAAGGAAATCACCCAAGCATATAGATAAAACTAAAATCGATTAAGGAAGAGAAAAGTGGCAACAAACCGCAGCTCGCATCTGATTCAAGCCCCCATTGCAAGTAACTCTCAAAAAGCCATTGCTTCTATATTTTCCTGCAAGTCAAAGAGTTACAACCTTTATGAAAGGTTTCGAGCTTTTCTAAATGACTCAGGGAATAAATAAGCAGAACCACACTTGAGATATGGTCATGCATTATAACTAAACGGTAAGCAATTATTTGGCTGATAGTAGATCTTATTCTCAAGGAAAAGGTAAACAGAAAAAATGTAAAAGAGCTACATGTCATCAGCAAAGACGTGGTCATTCATTCAAAACATAACAGCCAAGATCTCCTATTAGCGTTTAGCAAGCACGGTTTTGCCTTAGATTTAGAGTTGTGAAGGAATGAGGGATGTTCGACTTATTTTTACAATGAAATTATATCTATGCATACAAATTCAAGTCCAAGTTGAAAAAGAAAATGAAGATAGGTGGAAAGATATAAAATCAGCAAATGAAGATAAGTGGAAATGTAAATGAAACCATTTCTATAGAGCAGCTTTCCGTAAAAAAATACAAGATTTAGTTCCTGGAATCTAAACGAGGACCAAGGACATAAGGATGCACCATGGCGTTGTTTTCATGATTAGCCACTCTCCAAAATGCTCATTCTACAGTACAGAACATCCAAGTCTTCTTACTTGACTTCAGCTATGGAGAAAAATATTGATAAATTTTTGTCTAGGGCAACAACTTCCATAAGCATGTGCCCTCCTAAACATAAATGTATAGGAGTCATCACATTATAATGTACTGAAAATGTCCTTTACTAGAAACAACAACATAAGGTGCCAATGCAGAGGAATCACTGTCGATTTATTTTTGTAGCAGAAAAAAAAAAACAAACTAAAATATTGGAGAGAATAAATTCATAAAGCAAAATGGACATAGTCGAACTTGAGATAGTACCATAACCGTAAGTTAACTCATAGCACTCAAAAGTTAGCTCAATACCCCCATACACTTCAGCTTTTACAAAACCTTAAGTCCACAAAGTAGGCTCTATGAATCATCCAACACTTCAAAACAGTCGAAGTCCTAATTCACTCCCCTGATCCATGTTTTTCTAGGACATACTCTACCTTAAGTCCACAAAGTAGGCTCTATGAATCATCCAACACTTCAAAACAGTCGAAGTCCTAATTCACTCCCCTGATCCATGTTTTTCTAGGACATACTCTACCTTAAGTCCACAAAGTAGGCTCTATGAATCATCCAACACTTCAAAACAGTTGAAGTCCTAATTTACTCCCCTGATCCATGTTTTTCTAGGACATACTCTACCCTTTCTTTTAGCTCTGACCTCAATCAGATCATTTTTGCTCATTGATGCATTATCTAGTGTATGTTTTAGCTGCTCCAACAATCTTTAACATGTTTCTATCATCCTAACTTCTATAGATTTTTCCAATATTATTCGATATTTTTCCATGTTTTATATTGAATAAGGTATAGAATGATAACAACTTCATGAAGGGGGGAATAAAAAGCAAAAAATACTCGATATATCTCAAAGATATAAATGTGAAACAGCCTTGTGGCCTAAAATTATTAATCTTTAATACTATTTCAAACTGAAAACTTAAGAAAGGATAAAACAACAAAGATCTCCATGCTTCTTGGGTGCCTGCTAATATGAAAAGAGAATACAGATTTACAAGTATTTTAAGGTCATCAACTTTTCATCTTCTGTGATTTGACAACTCATAAGGATTTTCTTTTTTTTTCGTTAAAATTGAGACAATATGATTTTGGCAGAATGAAAGGCACAAAGTTTAGTGTCAAGTACATAGTTACCTAATATTTTCGAAAGGAATATCCCAAACATTCTAGTTCATTGTTTTCCTTAATTATATGGTACAAGAAACTGGTTGAGTTTTTAGTTATTGAAAATAAACAAAATCAAACTAATCATGAATCCCTTTAGGACTCAGACCAATACAGATAGCTGTGTTTCCCCTTCTAAAATTCAGATCAATTTTAGTCTGTACAGCCTCAACTTTGGCAAATTTTCAATTTTCATTTTACCCAGATGGGCATTGATGTATCTCTGCATGGCCTCCATTCAAAAGAATCATTGAAGCTCTAGTCACACATGCTTACTAGGAAGGATATAATATCATTCTTTATTATGGTTATTATGTTCTTCCTAAAATAAAATATTACTATCTTCTAATTTAAACTACGTATATATATTAAAATATACATAATATCCTTCCTAAATCAAATAATTAATATATTCTAATTTAGGTTGTTTATGCAATTACCATTATCACAATTTTCTAGTTTAGACTATCTCCTCCAATAAAAGGATGGCTACATGTACAGTTTAAAAATATATAGAAATACATAAATTCTTCTTTATTTCACTCTTCATATTTTTATATGGCACCAAAAACAGATTTATCGATCTTGTGAACCATTCTCCCAATTCGGTGGATTTGCAATTCTTCACACACTATTCATCATCCTTTCAATGAGCATTATTGCAAGCTGTCGACTCCAATAACTCCTGCTGAAATTAACCTCCCTCAGATCCTCTCTCTCGGCACCGTGTGTCTCTTCCTTGGTACAATCCAAAAGAACTGACTTCACCAGACTTTGTATTTCCCCAGTCTGACAATGCATCGATCACTGACCTTAGATCCAGCCTCACTGATTTCAAATCCTTGCTCCACACCAGCCACCAGCATTGGATCTGTGATTCATCGGCCCCATTGCTTTTCCGTTTTGGCACAGTCATTGTCACCACTATAGCACATTTCTTGCAAAGAAGATGAACAAAATGCGTCGTCTCTCACGTTTTCTGCAATCAAGCTCATCATTTGCATTTGGCAAAGAAGCAGATCTCAAAGGCAACATCCCACTTGTTCTGACATCCAAACGCCTTGTTTTAGTTTGCTTCTCGTGGGCTCATAATCTCGTCAGCAGCCCATTTCGCTTTATCTCTCTAGCAGCTGTCATTATTAATTTTACGCCCACCACAACTGACAACTGCTGCCACCGCCTGCCAGACACCACCACTGCTGGCCAACCACCACCAGCCACTACTCACAAACCATCACTGACCTCTAGCGAATTTTCTGACGACCTTTCAGCGACTCCCTGGCATATTTCCAGCAACTTTTCCGACAATTTCCCAGCAACTCTATGATTAATTCTTTCATATTAATTATCATCATTCGGTCAACATTATAATTTTCTAATTATATCTTTCTCAAATAATACTGTTCATCCTATTGAAATTATTTTGAATAGAACCAATTACAATGCTAGATCCTAACAAAAGTTTGTTTTTCTCATTGGTTGCCTTTGACATTTTGTTATATGGATAAAATCCAAACCCATAAAAACAGACAGAGATATTGAAAGAATTTACGAGAGTATTTAGGAATGGGAATGAACTCACTATAAGATACTTTATTGGTTTATTAACAAATCAATTCCTTCCATTCAAAACTTCCTTCCAAAATTTCAAGAAGCCAAACTCGCTTTGAATTTTCTTGTCAATCACTATAATTGCTCCAATGATGCTACTCTCTAATTTCAACTTAAATATAAACTTTATCAAATGTATTAGGAGCCTGGCCAATCAATTTGTGAGTTTCACTCAGCAACCTTTGAGATCAATTTTCTCAAACCGATTTGACATTCCCAGATGCTTATACTATTAAACTCTTTACAAAGTATCAACATAGTCATCAGTTTATTCATTTTATGATAAACATCCGTAATAATTTTAAACATACTAGAACCTCACTGCTCCATCACTATCCTTCACATACACATGACGTTGCTCTCATAAAACTTATTTTGAAGAAGACTTAACAGAAGAATCATTATATTCCTTCCACTAATATAGTCATAGCTACTACATCAACTAGATCAGCCGTTTCGATTGCGGCTTCTATTTCCTCTATTTCGCACCGCTTCAATGAATATACAATTACTATAAAGAAAAGAGATACCATATCTCTGATTGTCTTAAAAATAAGGCCAAAGATACTCATGGATGCTAAAAAGGGCAAGACCTTTCAAAAACCCATGGCTAACGCTTCTACAACTTTGACAGATTCTGCCTCTACACCCTTATCTCTTCTTCAGCTAACTAGAAACAATTATCAACTAGGTTCTACCTCATACCTCTATCGCATTATCTGTATCTTCAGGTGTATCTTCTTCTTGGTTCATCGACTCCATCTGTTGCAATCACATGATATTTAACGCATCGTTAATATCTCATAAGACGTATTCCGCGAACATCTCTCTCATCTATACTGTTGATGGTTCTTATATGACTATCGATCGTGTTATCCATGTATCAAGGTGGGATGGCTCGTTGAAGCTAGGCGCAAAATTGGATTCCTTTTTTAGTTTACATCTCTACATTTTCCACATTCATGTTCTATTCACCCGCTTACTGCTGCTGTCTCCTCTAGACTGTGACACAGCCAACTTAGTCACCCTTCCTTACATCATATTCAAACTTTAGTATCTAATGGCAACTTAGGTTAAGTTACTTTTAACTCTTTTGACTACGTCTCTTGTAATTTAGGCAAACAATTTAGGCAAACAAACAACCCTAGCATTTAATAAAAGTGACTCTTTAGCTTCTAGACCTTTTGATTTGGTTCACTCTGATATTTGAGATCTTGCCTCTGTTCCAACAAAGGACGGGTCTTATTACTTTGTTATCGTTGTTAATGATTACTCTCACTATATATGGATTTACCTTTTATATGATCACTCTGCGCTTCTTAATACCTTTCATAATTTTTGGTAAATGATTAAAACTCAATTCAATCACACTATCCTTCTAATTTGGAATACATATATATATGTATGTATTCTAAATTAAATGATTGATATATTCTAATTTAAGTTTTTATATAATTATCATTATTATAATTTTTCTAGTTTGGACTATTTTCTTTTCATATAAAATGATGGCCCATTGTACAGTTTTAAAATACGCATAAATACAGAAATTCTTCTTTACATCACTCTTCATATTTCTACACTTACGAAGCCATAACTTCAAACACCAACGTGTACTTGCTTAAGTGGCAGTCAAATAATCAAAATCCAAGGCATTTTCAAATTCTCGACTGCATTCAGAGGAAATTTTCCGGTTTTTCCTACTTGATAATGTACATACAGGTAAAAGTTTTGAACTTTAAGATCCATATATCTGCTCCAACTTTAAAATAATGACTATATGGTGTTGTGCGCAATAAAGCCGATCCACTGTTATGTCCCCCACAAAAGTCATTGAAGCAACGCCAATTGCAGATCAGAAGTATGATTATATTACACATATTCTATCAATCCACTCGAATTTCAAAGTGCCACATCAATGCAGAAAATAACGACAAAGATACATACCAATTATTAATGCAAATCTACTGACCGCAGTTTCAACTAATTGAGAATAAATCAATAAAAAAAACTTTATTATAAAAAAGGGGGAAAAAACTCACTTGGAGGAAGACGACGAGGTGGCAGATCCACCTGTTCGACGCGAAGAGGGAATTGATTTCTTCGAGACAATTTACCCGTGATGAAATGCGGATGCCATAGCTCTCCGACAGCCACAAGATGAACTAAACAGGTCCACAACAAAATGCTCGAACAAATCCAAACGAACCACCCATTCAATCTCGTTCTGTGAATCGCCGGCACCTGTATCTTCTCACACCTCAACTGTAAACCTTCCGATCTAACATCCATTCCTTCGCCTCGCTCCTCATCGCCGCTTCATCGAAAACCCTCGACTTCCGCTCTCCAACAGCCCAAAAACATTAAAATTATCACCAGAATAACATCATCTTTTACTTGCATTAGCAAATCAACACATCGGAATTCAATTACTCAATGCCTGAACTGATTTAAGAACTAACAATGAAGCAAATGTGAGTGAGAAACTGCCTGAAAAAGCTGATCTTGAATCGGTTTGGACGGAAGACCTTAAGCGAGAAGAGAGATGAGAGCACTAACTCCCAATACGCAGTGATTTCTAGTCATAACAAATTGTTAAATATATCTGAATATATATATATTGGTCACGAAAGAAAAGAAATTTAATATTTAAAATTAAAGTCAGGTGAAAAACATCAAATATATTTGCAATTTTATTATTTTTATAATTATATTCTTAAATTTTATTATAAAAATAAATTTAATAATTAAATATAGAAAATGTTGAAAAGAAAATTTAAAAATAGAAAATATTTTTAAATAAATTCGGCTTTTTTTCTAAGTGAAATCAAAATTGATAGCATTTTTTTTTTTTTTTTTTTGCGTGTGTGTTGTCAATTTTCAATTTTTTGGACCGTACAATACAAATTTTGGATTTATTATCCGACTGCAAAATGTGGTGTTATGGGTTTTGTCTTCAAATAATAGATTTTTTTTTTAATTTTCTAAATCTTTGAATTTTATTTTAATAGTATAAAAAATAAAATTAATTATTATATCAAAGTCTTTTTTTATTTTTATCTTGTATTTAAAAACTTTAAAAATAGAACTCCTCCTCTCTACAAAATTATTACAAAAAGATCGTGAATAATTAGATAAATAGTGTTTTAATTTAAATATACATTACTAGCACGGAAGTATATTTAATTAAAATTAAATTTATATTAGATATAAATTAAATTTAAATAAAAAATTTATAATTAATAAATCAGATCGAGTTGAATACGGTTGGATCACTCAAGCCAAAAGTTTTAATGTACCATCAATGAGTCGAACCGAATTAGTTCAAAGTAATTGATGGATATTTTTTATTTTTAATATATTTATTTTAAAATTTTATATTTTTTATAAAAATTACATAAAAATATATAATATTTTTAAATATTATAATATTTAGGATAAAATATTACGTTATTATATATTTTAATAAATAATATTTACATAAAAATTATTAATTATATAGAAATATAATCTATTACAATAATTTTTTAAACATGGTATTTATTTAAAATAAATATATATTTACAAAAAAATATATATTTCTAATGGGTTCAGTATACTCGACCTAGGAAAAGAAACCGCTCAACCGCTTCGCCCTATCAACGGGCGGTTATCACAGGCGATAGTCAATGAATAAAAACAACCACCCTCAAACTTTATAAATATCCTCATCCCAACAAAAGGTAAAAGAGAATGAGCCAGCCTAGTAGGAAAGAATTCTCCCTCTAAATGGCACCTCATGAACTCTTCCAATTAAAAAAATGCCATCCCTCTGTCAAGAAATCCAATCTTCTATCCCAGGAGGTCATCCAGAAATTTATCCTCTTTCTAGGGGTCCCTCCCTTTATTCAAGAGGCCTGCCTTCCATGCATCTAAGTCACCCCTCAATCGGATATATCTCCAAGTTGTCTTTCTTCCAAGCGCACTCGAATGTTCAATCCACCATTACATACGTCTACATATCCTTCTTGTATCTGCTATTTTCTTAAAAAAAATCTGACTTAAGTATCAAAATATATAAGGTGGAAGCAATTTTTATTATTCTCTAACCTCTCGTTTTTAATTGTATTGTGTAAAGTTCAAATTCAAAGTCATGGAGATCGAATCTATATCAGATTGACGCAATGAAAAACTTTAATTCGCGACCCCCTAATTTGTAGGATAACCTGAATTCGTGGAACGCAACACTGTGGCCACCTGTGAGAAATGACTAAAAAGCCTAACCATTGAATAACAACGAAACAAATACACTTAATCTTCATGCTTTAACCAGTATCTTGCCCAGAGGAATCACCTCCTTAGTAATGACCCCCTTTGGATAGCCATGGTAATACCCTGCCTGCTCTTGACATGCTTAAGCGGTTGGGGCTGGGGGCTTCTCCTCTAACTCTCAAATTCCAGTAGCTAAGGGGGAAGAATCATAAAAATGATGTCAGACAAAATGACTAATTATATTTTTAAAAAGAGAGAGAGAGAGAAGGTGGTGCGGCAAGCAGCGGCAGCAACCACCATCAACGAACGAGACGCCGCTTAGATCAGATGCTGGTGAAGCCCTTTACATATTTTTCCCTCCAATTTGTGCTGCTAATTTGTGTCGTGGTGTGAAGGAAAGAAATTGTGAGCATTGAAAAACCACCTCGTGCCCGAAGTCCTCATTCAGCATTCCACTTTGGTAAGTACTGGGCCTTTCGGGCTCCTTAGACCACGCTGGCGCCCGGCTTGCAGTGAGGCAGAGGGCAAGAACGCCTGCGTAGAGTTCATAAAATGGGGACGGGCGAAATGTCATTTCAGAAAGCATTCCTGTTATTAATATAATTATAATAATATAATAAATATTATTATTATTATTATTTTAAAAAAAAAGTAAAAATGGAAAAAGCTGTTGAGCAACACAGAGAAAGAAAGAGGGGAGGAAGAGGAAAGAAAGGGCAAAGAACAAAGCGGTGGCAACGGCCCTCACCAGAGGAGGCACCGCCCAGATTGAAGGTTGGCGAAGACCTCTCCATGTTTCCCCCTTGGATTTGTGTTGCAATGTGAAGGGAAGGAAGGAAAGCATGAGATGCGAAAACCCACAGCCACTGTTACCGCCATTACCGAAACAAAATCAACAAATCGAGAAGTAGTCCACTCTGTCCGGTCATTTCCACCAAGTCCTCGAACATAATATGTTCTCCGTCCTCGGACGCTAGGGGCTTAGCTTCAAGTGCTCGGACAAATATGTTCCCTGTCTTCGAACACTGTCAGCTCAACCTCATTTGGCAATCGACCGCGTCTATTCTAGTGCTCGAATCCAATCTTTCACAGCCCATCCAGTCTGACGTCCAAATCTGTCCGAGGGTAAGAACAAAGATTCTATCTAAATATGTCCGATGACAAAGCATAGATTCAGTCCAGAATCTGTTCGAAGACCGGCCAATTCGGTTGCAACCCAGTCCGACTTTCAGGATCAATCCAACGTCCAGAATCTATCCGAAAACGAGAACAGAGAGGAAGCACCGCCTAACCACAATATTCTTTTTGTTATCTTTGCTATTAATGCTACTGTCCAAGGACAGAAATAGAAAGAAAAAAAGGTGCCCTATCATTGTGGAGGACCCTACAGTCATTCTGCGGTCACATATGAGCTGACGGCTACCGAGCTTGATCCAAGTGTTATGTCGGTCACTTCCACATGCCTTTCGGTCAGGATCTCCTCCTAGTCCTCAGACACAAGAGGCTCGATCTCAGCATGCACATCAGTCACCTCCATGGACCCCACAGTCTCTATCTCTTCTCTATCCTCGAGTTCAATGACCTCGGGTGCAAGACTCATCAAGAAGCATCAGAACTACCAAGCACACACTTGGTATCGACTGCCACGGCTAACTATACGATAAAGGCTTATTATATGGGGCATGGAGTCAGTCCCTTTAGGACTGAAAGGGGTCATCAAATACCCCCTAGATGATGTCGATATCAAATAAGGACCCAAATCTGCTTAAATCCGACGAATAAAGCATTGACCATAAAACTAATGCTCCCGATGCCTCGAACACCAACAATGATTCCAAGCCGAATTCATGTGAGTTTTACATATATCACACTATTTGCTTGAACCATATTTTAATTAATAGTATAATCATTTTATCTGTTCATACGAATGATCGCACATCATATCTTCAAATAACCTAAACTGTCCCTAAGTCAGGTGAATTTTCTGTAACATGTTACCAAACCTCGGTTACATCACCGAGTGGCCCAGAAGATGTTAGATTTTAAAACTCAGTTATATCACCGAGCGGCTCAAAAGAGGTCGAATTTTAAAACTCAATTATATTATTGAGCGGCCAAAAAGATGTCGAATTTTAAAAATCAAATTTTCTAATGATAACAAGCTGACAAATCCAAACCTACAAATAGAGTACCATCAAAAGAATATCGGGGATTGAAAAGTTTTGAACCATCCGATATAGGGGCAAGTGATGGCTTCAGTATATCCGACCTAGGAAAAGAAACTGCTCAACCATTTCGTCTTATCAACGAACCGTTGTTCCAAGTGATTGTTACCGATGGTTGTCAATAGATAAAAATGATCACCCTCTAACTTTATAAATATCCTTATTCCAACGAAAGGAAGAAGAGGATGGGGGCTAACATGGTAAGGAAGAATTCTCTCTCCAGAAGGCACCTCATGAACTCCTCCAATCAAGGAAATGCTAACTCTTTGTCGAGGAATTCAAGGCCATCCAGGATATTTATCCTCTTTCTAGAGGTCTCTCCCTTTATTTAAAAGGCATACCTTCCATATATATAAGTCACCCCTTAATCGAGTATACTCCAAGCAGACCTTCTTCTGGGTGCACTCGAACGTTCAATCCACTACTACATGTGTCTACGCATCCTTCTTATATCTTTCTATTTTTTTAAAAAAGATATCTGATTTGAGCGTTAGGGGATATACGATGGGAATAATTTTCGCCGTCCTTTGACATCTTGTTTTTTCTTGTGTTTGACAAGGTTCAAATTTTAGGGTATGAAGACCGAACCCGCATCAAATCGACCTAGCGTAAAGATCTGATTCACAACCCCCTATTTCGTAGGATAACCTAAATTCATGGAACGTAACAATTTTCAATCAAGCTGGTCCAAACTAAATACTTTTATATGTGACTATATCCCGATTAAAAAACTAATCATACCTGATTTTATAACCATGCATATTTATAATACTCTTATATTTTGATCTAGTTTTATAAAATTTTTAATTAATTGAATCAGATTAATTATATAATCCAATTTTAATTAAGTCAATGTGAAAATTAACAAAAGGTATGAATTTTATTTGGGTTTTTTTTAGAAAAAAATCTATTTGATTTTCTGAATTTCATTTTTCTAATATTTTTTTTCTTTAGGTTGAAATATTTTCCAGCTGAATGATTTAAGGTTGAAATATTTTTAATCAATTTTAACATTAATTTCAATTTAATTTTGAATCGAAGGTTCTTAATAAGAATTATATTAACTATGACCGTTGACCAGTGATTAATCAATTAATTAATTAATTAATTCGAACGTGGCAGATTTTGGTACTTTGTCATTCCTTAATTGATATTAATTAACTGCGCTGTGGCACTGCATAACCTGCCGTACACACTGCTGTAGCGTTCATAGTCTTCGGCCCACGTGGAAGAACATGCGTAGAGACTTTGAAATATTGAAAGATAATAATAATAAATATTTTAAAAATATTATTTAATTATTTTATATATTTTTAAATAATATTGATGGGTACAATGATCTAAGGGTTGACTTTAATATAAAAGAACGGCCCACTAAAGAAGGCCCATTGGGTCATAGAGTTATCCGAAATCAAGAAAGCCACCACGATTTTCTTGATATGTAGAAAGAGTTGTTCTTGGCAACGGATCACAACCGGCAGCAATGAATTCAACCGGCAGCAACGATCAAACCGGCCGCAACTAATGAGAACCAGTTTTTTATCTGAATGATCTGATCAGGAGTGCCAAAAAAAAAGAAGGATATAAAGAGATCTCGGTGAAAATTGAAGGGGGACTCTGGACTGAATTCTCTTTTATCAAGAAGAGAAAATAAAAAATGATTCGAGTGGAAAAAGGAAAAATTCAACCTTCTTTGAACATTCGTATCAATCAAATTGTGATGTGTAAATTTAGGATTTCTATAGTTAATGCGTCATTTATTCACAATCTTAGTATTAATTAAGCTTCCTTAGATCCTGAATCCTGAGTCGCATCATTGGCGCCGTCTGTAAGAAACAACTAAAAGCCAGTTTTCCCATTTCATTCTTTAAAAAAAATGGTTAATACAAGAACCTGAACCAATGTTCCTATCAGAGATGTCACTTCTATCAGTAACCCACCTCCTGCTGTCATTCAGACGGGAAACCAACAGGAAGAGATAATATGAACATTCAACACTCAGATGGACAATATGAAGGAAGCAATTCAGAATCTCTGCACTCAATTTAGACAAAGCCGATTTGCCAACCCGGTTATCATCACCAAGAGAAAAGGCCGCAAAAGAAAATATGCAAACCAGCAAGCGAACCAACCAATAATTCAAGAACAAGTGGCTTCTAGCAATGCGGGAGACCGATCTCGATTGGAAGGCCGATCTCGATTAGAAGGCCGGTTAGGTCCCGTCCCACAAAATCAAAATCAGGACTGTCAAAGCACACAATGTTCTCGAAGCAGGCGAAGGTCACCTGACCGTGAGGTTGCATCCTATAATGTACAATTGGAACATGAGAACGTTCATCCTGTTTGACAAGAAATGCAACCCATGGAATTGTGAACCTATCTTAATGCAAAGAGGTCTGTTGTTCCTCAGGTGGAGGAAAAAGTAGAGAAAATTTGGAATCATGTATTCGGAGGAAACACAGAGGGACGTTCTGTAGACTTACGTGGATCACCATTTACAATGGACCACCGTACACGACCTCTCCCACATAAATTCAAAATGCGAACTCTGGACGCTTATGATGGAAGTTCTGATCCCATGGATCATCTGAATCACTTCAGAACCCTTCTGAGTTTCCAAGGTCTAGATGAAATGACAATGTGCCAATGCTTTCCGTTAACCCTTAAGGGAGACACTCGGATCTGGTTCTATCGACTACAACCAAATTTGATTCGATCGTTTGAAGAATTAGCTGACAGTTTTTTGATCCAATTCGCTTCCAGCAGAAGAATTGAAAAGCAACCTTGGCATCTTGCCAGAATAAAGCAGGGCTCAACTGAAAGCCTGAAAAGTTTCTTAACTCGATTCACTGAAGAAGCATGACAAATCCTGTGAATAATTGATGAAGTAAAATTGAACACCTTTATATCAACGTTGGAGCCTGGTGAATTTTTTAAACATCTAGCGCATAGCGATCCCAAAATCTTTCGTGAAGCAGAATTGATAGCTCGCGCATACATTACGGCAGAGGAATCTAATGAAGCAAAAAGCCACCGCAGGTTGGACAACAATCAGCGAGGACCGCCTAATGGAAAGAAGAGAAGCAATGACCGTTCATATTCACAAGAAAGAAAACGACCCAGGGCAGGGCCTGGAGTTCCTAGGGAATTCAAACCTCTGAATCTGACTCCCGTAAATGAATCTCGGACGAATATCCTCATGCAAATAAGGGATGGAAAATTCCTTAAATGGCCAAAGCCACCTAAAAATCCAGAAGCAGGAGATCAGACAAAGTATTGTCATTATCATCGTTCTCCAGGACATAGCACCGAGGAATGCCGAACTTTGCAGAAAGAGATAGAAAAACTCATCCGAAGAGGATATCTGACAAAATTTATGAAAGAATCTGAAAAAACTGCAGCTGAACCAACAGAAGAAAGGCAACAACAAGCACCAAAAAGCCGAGTCGCTGCTGGCGTGGTCAATATGATTGCGGGCAAGTCGTCCAAAATGCATCAACCTGACCAACTTGAAGATGTCGTGAAGATAAAAAAATCAAAAAATGAGATTGAAGATGGTGTTATTTGTTTCAGTAAGAATGACATGGAGCATGTACAATGTCCTCACTCTTATCCTCTTATTGTATCAATGCTCGTTTCAGATGATAGGGTTGACTACCAACTAAAACGGATTTTCATAGACAATAGAAGTTTAAGTAATTTGCTTTACCTCGACGCCTTTTTCAAATTGGGACTAAAAAGAGCCGATTTAAGGCCTGCTGAAGGACCTCTTTATGGGTTAGATAATGAACCGGTTCAAGTACAAGGAATCATCCAATTAGAAATAACTCTGGGAACATACCCCAGAGTGGCATCTCGCATGCTCTCATTCTTGGTAGTCGATTTACTGTCAGTTTACAACGCTATATTAGGCCGACCCTGCCTATCCGCGTTTGGAATAGTAGCATCCATACCTCATCTGAAGATGAAATTCTTAACCCCCTGCAGTGTTGGCGAAGTCCTAGGAGATCAAATAATTGGCCGATCTTGTTATCTTTTCCAAATCAGTCAAACAGTTCCTGACGGACCGATCGAAGATCTTGATTACCGGGATGAAATTTCCTTACAACAGGCCCGGTCTGGAGAAACAACTGACCAGGTTCTTCTTGAACCCGTTAATCTAGACAAGTACATACAAGTAGGGTCTTCGCTCTCAGAACCTGATCGTGATCGGTTGATAAATTTTCTTAGAAAAAAATCGGATTTATTTGCTTGGTCACCTACCGATATGCCAGGAATCTCAACTGATATGATGGTACACAAATTAGGTCTAGATCCCAATCATAAACCAGTTAGGTAAAAACGAAGAAGTCATTCTGTTGAAAAACTCATTGCAATTCGAGAGGAAGTAAAAAAGCTTTTAGATGCCGGATTCATTCGGAAAGTTCAATATCCAGATTGGCTTTCCAATGTGGTCTTGGTGAAGAAAAGTAGCGAAAAATGGTGGATGTGTGTGGATTTCACTAACGTAAACAAAGCATGCCCAAAGGACAGTTTTCCACTGCCCAGGATAGACCTATTGGTAGATTTAACGTCCGAACACGAATTGTTAAGTTTTATGGATGCTTACTCGGGCTACAACCAAATCCGGATGAGTCCTGAAGTTGAAGAGTATACATCTTTCATGACGGATCAAGGAACTTACTGTTACAAGGTTATGCCGTTTGGCCTAAAAAACGATGGAGCCACGTACCAACGGCTCGTGAATAAAATGTTTGAAGCCCAGATCGGCAGAAATATGAAAGTTTATGTGGATGACATGCTCGTAAAAAGCAAAGTTGCTGGGGATCAAGTGGACGATCTTAATGAAGCATTTAAGGTACTCCGAAAATATCAAATGAAATTAAATCCAACCAAATGCGCTTTCGGGGTTTCCTCTGGAAAATTTTTAGAATTCATTGTCTCTAGATGAGGAATTGAAGCCAACCCTGAAAAGATAAAGGCCATTATCGAAATGAGCCCTCCACGAACGGTTAAAGACATTCAAAGGCTCACTGGAAGGTTAGCATCACTCTTCCGATTCCTATCCAAGACGGCAGAAAGGTATTTACCTTTCTTCAATGCCTTAAGAGGAACCAAGACGAATGGATTTGTTTGGTCCTCCGATTGTCAAAAGGCTTTTTAAGAACTAAAAGAATACTTGTCTAGTCCTCCCTTATTGGCTTCGCCAAGACCGGGAGAAGAGTTATTCTTGTACCTGGCAGTTTCATCTGTAGCCATCAGTTCGGTCTTAATTCGGCAAGAAGTAAATATACGACAACCGGTCTACTATGTAAGCAAGACCCTGGTCGGCGTTGAGACTCGGTATACGCATGCTGAAAAGATTGCCTTGACTCTTGTCTATTCAGTGAGGAAGCTGCGTCCTTATTTCCAAGCACATAAGATAATCTTGCTGACCGATCAACCTTTGAAAATAATTTTACAAAGGCCTGATATGTCTGGGTTGATGGTAAAATGGGCGATTGAACTAAGCGAGTTTAACATAGAATTTAAGCCAAGACCAATTACAAAGGGGCAAGCATTGGCCGATTTCATTGTTGAAACCGTGAAGCCGATCCAGGATACAACTGAAGAAAATCCCAAAGTCAAAACGGAACCGATTTGGTTATTGCATGTGGACGGAACGTCAATGCAATCTGGCAATGGAGCAGGAGTGGTCCTAAAAACCCCTGAGGGAACAGAGATAAACTATTCACTAAGGCTCGCGTTCCCAGCAACTAATAATGTTGTAGAATATGAAGCTTTGCTTTCTGGACTTCGGTTGGCTAAAGAATGCTCAGCAAAGTATATAATTATCTACAGCGATTCAGAGTTGATCGTGAATCAAGTCCAAGGAAATTTTGAAGCCATAAGTGCTCCCTTAGCAAGTTATCTTACTAAGGTAAGGGATATGATGAAAATTTTCGACAAAATAGAAGTGGTGCATATTTCAAGAAAAGACAATAGAAGAGCCGATCAACTAGCAAAGGCTGCAACAACCGAAAATCCTGAGCAGTACTCAAAGATTATGCGTGAAGTTCTGTCCACTCCCAACATCGAAGAATCTGAACGTAAGGTTCTTCATTTAACTGCAAACGAAAACTGGATGTCTCCATATTGGAGATACCTTAGGGAGAGTGTTCTACCAGAAAATCTAGAGGACAAGAAACGTGTGAAGAAAACGACTGGATGGTATACCATAATGGATGGAAAAATGTACAATAGGGCATATTCAATCCCGTAACTGCGCTGTCTTACTCTAGAGGAAGCCGAGTATGTATTGAGCGAAGTACACTTTGGAATATGCGGATCTCACATAGGAGGTAAGAATCTCGCGTTCAAAATAATGCGTCAAGGATATTACTGGCCTACTATCAAGAAGGACACCATGGAATTCGTTAAAAAATGCAAAAAATGCCAATTACATGGCAACTTGACGCACCAACCATCCACAAAGATGAAATTCTCACAAGCTCCTTGGCCGTTTTCACAATGGGGACTCGATATATTGGGTCATTTTCCTATAACAACTGGACAAAGAAAGTTTGTTATAGTTGGTATCGATTATTTTACCAAATGGGTGGAAGCTGCTCCATTGGCTCGGATAACTGAGCATAACGTTATCGAGTTCGTTAAGCATAGTATTGTTTGCTGATTTGGAATTCCTGAAACGATAGTTACTGACAATGAAACTCAATTCACTGGGAAATGCTTTACCCGGTATTGTTCCAATTTGAACATTCGGTTAGTTCATTCTTCAATAGCCTATCCCCAATCTAACGAATAAGTAGAGATCACCAACCGAACTCTATTGCATGGATTGAAGACAAAGTTAGAAGACGCTGGGGGCTCCTGGGCGGATGAACTGCCACTAGTTTTGTGGTCATACCGCACAACGCTGAAAGAGCCCACACGGGAAACTCCGTTTAGCCTATGTTTTGAAACGAAAGCAGTCATACCAGTGGAAATCAGATTACCCAGTCTGCAAGTCAAAAATTTTGATCCGGTTAGTAACACCCAAAAAATCAGGGAGCAGCTTGATTTGCTTAAAGAAGTAAGAGAAACGGCACGAGTTCGCATAGCAGCCTACCAACAGCGAATCGCTCGATATTATAACAAAAGAATAAAAGCTCGCCAATTTGACATTGGGGACTTGGTTCTGAGAAGTATTGAAGCAACGGAAAAAATAGTTAACAGAAACAAATTATTTCCCAACTGGGAAGGTCCCTTTATTGTCTCTACTATTCTCCGAAATGGAGCTTATAAATTACGTGCTCAAAATGGAAAGCTCGTCCCAAGAACATGGAATGTTGTCCATTTAAAGAAGTTCTATCAATAGGACTAACTTCAAATCCTTACAAGTATCATGTATACCTTAAAATGTATAACTCATTTCGATATTAATAAAAAAATAATATTTTCATCAGTTCTTAATTGACCAATTGTATTCTTTACAAAATACGGTATGATTACTAATCGGCCTAGGCTGCCCCTAAGTCAAGTGGTGAAACACTACTTGCACACAAACCTAAAAGTGGTCTTGAAAATATTAAAAACCTCGGTTCTAATACTGAGCGACTTATTTTAAAGTCGAATTACAAAAGTTGGATCCGTTCCAATTGGCACGCAAACAAGCGGTCAAATATACTAAACCTTAGGGGTTATCCGACACACGTGTGGCGACTCCGTTATAAGGACGAACACGTTCAGCCTACGATGGTCAAATAATACATCATGTAATCTTAAATGCCAAACAAAAGTTTATAATGCATAATCATTCAAAACACATGAATGTGTATATACATCTATGTCAAAGGGCTCCCAGGAGGGTGTGATGAGGATTCGCCTCTATTAGAAAAATCTCTCAAGTCAGATCGACGGTGCACTCCCATGTTCCTGTGATCGAAAAGATTAACTGGGAATTGAGGATCAATCAGCAAAGCAATTTTCTGGCACAAGCGAATGCCTTCCTGGAATCTGGCATTTAAAGCCGATCCTACTTCCGGTCTGAGTCGGATCAGTAGTTTCGAATTTAAATGGGCTAACTCGTTCTGGAAGTCAGTCAGATGTAGCTTAGAAGATTGGAGCTCATCTCTCGCCTTTTGTAACTCGGATTGAAGATTGATATTTTGATCCTTGTACTGCTGGGTCTCTGCGATGGCTACCTCCATTTTATTTTTCATCTCTTCTAACATTATTGGATCAACCCGATTCTGAGACAAGCTTTGGACTTCTTGTTGAAGATGTCCAATCCAAGGCCTCCTTTGATGAATTCCGATTCTCATAATTTCATTGTGCTTTTCATCCTATAAATATATATATATATCAGTCCGAATCGGCAAAGTCAAACCGTATCCACAAAATGCAGCACTACTTAAAACTTGCATGGATAAAACGTGCATTCAAAGCAATTTCATTCAGAGACATCCTCGAAGCAGGAGTTGATGGACGATCAGGATGACCTCCAGGGCTAGGATGAGAAGAAGAGGCAGGAGTGTTCATCCAATCTGGATGAACTCTATCTTGAGCCTCTCTTGGATTGGACACTGGAACTCTAGGGGGGCATGTTTCCTTCTCAGGACAGGGCGGGTTGGCGACAGGTTGAGATTGAGCTGGACCAGTGGAAGGGATAGTGATATCCTCAGGAGAAACCTCAGAAGTGGCGGCAACTCCTTGAACTCGGTCTTGTAGATGGGCAGATTGGATGGAACCACTGATCATTAAAGCGCTTGAAGCCTCCTCAGTTTTGGCCTCATTGCAAATTTCGGAGAGAGGTGGGAGTCCACCAAATATGGCCATTTCAGACCCGGTATTCCTATCTGACATTTGAACATTAGGGGTCAGTTCGGTCACCTCCTCAGTCCCTTGCACAATGGGCGCAGAAGAGCCTAAAGGTAAAACGGTTTCTCCGACTGATTTCTTCATGCCAGTCATCCTCTTTGATATCGGTATTCCGGAATCAGTAGAAGAAGAAGTTGGACTGGCCAAAACCATTCGACGTCGGGAGGTTGAACTTTTAGGTTTGGATTGATGAATTTTCCTCTTACGTTTCGGAGTGTAACTACTTGTTGCAGTGGTCGCCAATCGAGGCTCCCACTTGGCCAACGTTAGAATTTCAGGCGAAAGGAGGCGATCCTTATCAGAAAACGAGTTAAGATTATCCTGAATTAAATCAGTAAATTGTCGAACCGATTTCTCCTCGTCATCTTCGAGTTTACCCGAAAAAGATGACGCAACATTGCCCCAACCACTAGAAAAATCCAGGTCAAAACTAGCCTTCAAAAAGAAAAACATATCCTTCCAATTTTTAACTGATTCATGAATTACCTCACCAATATTTAATTCACGAGGTGTCAAGGAAATCAAGTCTCCACTTTGGCTAAACTTGAAAAGCACTTTCACTGTTGTAATGTTTAGTGTAAGCCCACGAAGCCGAAAGAAGATGCAAAGATTGCAAAGATACCTGATGGCATTAGCGTGAAATCTGGCAATGGGGACTCCAAGTTCCACGAAAATCTGACGCAATTTCAAGGCACGAGGAATGCGTAAACCGCTATTGAGATGGGCTTCGTAAATTGTGATATATCCATCAGGGGGAGAGCAGGCCCCATCGCTCTCAGAAGGAACCAAGAAAGGTATGTCTTTATAGATTTTAAATTTCGTATAAATCGAATCTACGTCAGTAGATGAAAGAACCGATTTAAGAGCTTGAACATGAAGAACTTGAATACAAGGAGCCATGAGGAAGATGTGAATCGAAGAGAAGGAATTTGAAACAGCAAGAAAAGGGAGAAGCCGGGTTTGTAATTCATTTCAAATTTTGGCACTAATTGCGAACCCTTTCTTAAATGACGGCCAACTGACACGCTTGTCATGATGATGCACACGTGGCAGAGCCGGATTAGGTTACTCACTTGTATGTGATTAATATTTGGCCCATCCTTTGAGAGAGCTTGATAAGAGTTTTAGATGATTTCAAAATTCAAAATGGATAAAAGCCAATTTTGATCCAAATCGGTAAAATCAAAAAGCCGGTTTCAAGTTCAAACTGGCTGAAAGCCGATTTCAATCCAAATCGGCAAAACTGAAAAGCCGGTTTCAAGTTCAAACTGGCTGAAAGCCGATTTCAATCCAAATCGGCAAAACCGAAAAGCCGGTTTCAAGTTCAAACTGGCTGAAAGCCGATTTCAATCCAAATCGGCAAAACCAAAAAGCCGTTTTCAAATTCAAACTAGCTGAAAGCCGATTTCAATCCAAATCGGCAAAACCGAAAAGCCGGTTTCAAGTTCAAACTGGCTGAAAGCCGATTTCAGTCCAAATCGGCAAAAACCGAAAAGACGGTTTCAAGTTCAAACTGGCTGAAAGCCGATTTCAATCCAAATCGGCAAAACCGAAAAGCCGGTTTTAAATTCAAACTTGCTGAAAGCCGATTTCAATACAAATCGGCAAAATCGAAAAGTCGGTTTCAAGTTCAAACTGACTCAAAGCCGATTTCAATCCAAATCGGCAAAAACCGAAAAGACGGTTTCAAGTTCAAACTGGCTAAAAGCCGATTTCAATCCAAATCGGCAAAATCAAAAAGCCGGTTTCAAGTTCAAACTGGCTGAAAGCCGATTTCAATCCAAATCGGCAAAACCGAAAAGCCGGTTTCAAGTTCAAACTGCTGAAAGCCGATTTCAATCTAAATCGGCAAAATCGAAAAGCCGGTTTCAAGTTCGAATTGGCTGAAAGCCGATTTCACTTCAAATCGGCAAAACCAAAAAGCCGGTTTCAAGTTCAAACTGCTGAAAGCTGATTTCAATCCAAATCGGCAAAGCTGAAAGCCAATTTCAAATTCAAGCTAGCTGACAGCAGATTTAAGTCTAAATCAGCAAGATGTTAGAAGAAATGCACTTGGATAACCCATCAGAAATGACATGTCGCCGGTTGAAAATTTAAACCTGCCGATATGGGGGACTAGTGATGGGTACAATGACCTAAGGGTTGATTTTAATATAAAAGAACGGCCCACTAAAGAAGGCCCATTGGGTCATGGAGTTATCCAGGATCAAGAAAGCCACCCCGATTTTCTTGATATGTAGAAAGAGTTGTTCTTGGCAACCGATCGCAACCGATAGTAATGAATTAAACCGGCAGCAATGGATCAAACTGGGCGTAACTGATGAGAACCAGTTTTTTATCTGAATGATCTTATCAAGAGTGCCCAGAAAAAAGAAGGATATAAAGAGATCCCGGTGAAAATTGAAGGGGGACTCTGGACTGAATTCTCTTTTATCAAGAAGAGAGAATAAAAAATGATTCGAGTGGAAAAAGGAAAAATTTAACTTGTTTTGAACATTCGTATCAATCAAATTGTGATGTGTAAATTCAGAATTTTTATAGTTAATGCGTCATTTATTCACAGTCTTAGCATTAATTAAGCTTTCTTAGATTCTGAATCCTGAGTTGCATCAAATATAATATCTGTTTATTTTACTTATTTTTATATAAATTTTTAAGACGATGAGATACCTCATATATAATCTCAATTCATATACCATGCAGAATATTTACGCTATTTTATATTTTTTAGTCAATTAAAATATGAGATATTTGTTGTGATATATTATATTAATTATTAAAGTAAATTATAACTAGGTATCTTATAATAATTAGTTAAAATTATCAAATGACAATGTTTATATATATATATATTTGCTAATTTTGAATGGGTTTGAGTTAATTTTTAATTTTATTTTATATGATCCAATTTTATATAAATTTGGTAATTTATGATAAAATATATTAAGTTATGTTATCTCCATAGATATGCTCGAATTGTATATAATCCAAAGGTTGATTATTATATTAGTGTATATTGTTTTATTCTTCTTTTAATATAATTAAATACTTACCAAAAAAAATATATTAGTGATATATTAGGTAAAATTTTTACATAATTAACATAAAATTATAATTTATTTGCTAATAAAATTGTTATTATTTTTTTAGATTTTGGAAACAAATTCATATTTTGGTAGATCTAGGGTGATATTACACCGATTTTTTCATTCATTGAATAAAAAAATTCTAACTCATAAAATTTAAAATTAAAAAACTATCTAAATAATTGTTCTTTTAATGTTTTCATTATTTAGTTAAATTTTTAATAAATATTAATATTATGAAAAATATAAAAATATTATATATATATATTTTTTAATTATTAGATAAAATATTAAGAAAATATTAATATTATTAAAATTTATATAAATATTATATATATATATATATATTATATCTTAAACTATTTATCAATAATATTTTCTTTCCGTAGTGAATATAAAAAATATTCAATGTCTTTTTTTTTTTTTTGATAAGTAAAAAATATTAAATGTCTACCTACCACCCTTCTCTTTACCCCAATCTGTGCTCTTCTCCTCTCTACTTTCTTGAGTAAGGATTCGAATACCATCACAACAATGTCGGTCCATTGTTATCTAAGATAACTAAGATCATATCTAAATTGATCTAATATACATTTTCTATATTCTATAGTAATTTTCTATTTTATTATTTTATAAATTATTATTTCTAAGAAAAAAACTATTTCATGCTATAGTGTTAGATGGAAGCTAAATATCTACTTAAGCTTTATTTGGTACTAGATAGAAGTTAGATGATTGTCTAAATTAAATACAACCAAAAGCATACCACAAGTTAACTAGGAAACAATCATTTTTAAATTATTAGAGAAATCTTGCAAGTTGACTACAAGATAACCTCTCAAAATCATAGAATTTCATATACGAACTATAAGTTAACTATAAGATAATCACTAGAATTATATATGATTTATGTCTACTATCTATAATTTTAACTATTTTTTGATAGACTATTTTTTTTAATTAGAGATGAAATCCTTGTATCTTGAGATCTCTCAATTGTTTTATTTATGAATATTATCTTTGTTAGTTTATAAATTGTCTAATTCTGATGTGTGATTTATATATAATTTGGATGTAAGATATGAATTTTAAAATAATATTTTAGTAATTATTAATTTAATTAAAGTGATAGATTTTTAAAATTAGTTAAAAATTTAGATTAAAAATTAATTTTTTAACTAAAATAAATTAAATCAAGTGACATCTAATTTATACTTGCCCCATGTACGTCTTAGGTAAAATATTTGTACCAGAGATACATTCAAGTGGCACATGCCTATATTTATAACATAATATTGACACGTAATGCTCACTTAAGGAATATTTATACTTAGTATAAGTTGTGTCTCAATACTAGACCTATATCTGATATGCGTTCATGCATTAATTTTCTATAAATAGGCCAATTAATTGATTATGTCTTATTTTTAGTTGATTTTTGAGAGAATAAAAAAGAAATATAACGAAAAAAATAGATAGAGGAGAAAGAAAGAATGTAGATGAACAATTAATGTGAAATCAAGTAATTTTTTTTTATAAAAATTAAATAAATGTAAGTGTATCCAAACTCTTTATTTTTTTGTTATTGAATTTTTTTTATAATTCTTAAGTATTTTTTATTTTAAATATTCATATATATTTTAACTTTATGTTTACATTATTTTAGAATTTGCATGTATGTAATTGTATTCTCATTTCATAAACTTTTATAAAATAGAAGCCTTAAATGTATATAAATTATATTTAAGTGTTAAAATTCTATTTAATGTTCTTATGTATCTTCACAATTTAAAGAGATGCCTCTCAATATCTTTAATTATCACTTAAGTATTCATTCATATTTTATATTAGATAGAAATTGCACAAACTATATTCAATTTCTAAAATCTTAACTGTAATTTTATATATATTTTTGATGGGTGCAGTATAACCGGCCCAGAGAAAAATTATTCAAACCGTTTTGCCTTATCAGGGTGGTTATCACGGGTAGTTTTCGGCCGGTGGTTATTATGGAGAAAAATAAACACCTCCGCCTACATAATGATCCTCATTCCAAGGAGAAGAGGGAGAGGAAAAACAAAAAAAGATCGCACGAAAAACCTCCAAAAACCTCCAGAAATGGAGATTAGAAAAATGGCAAGAGAGGTACTCTATCTCAGGGGGAAGGAGGCCAGCCCTCCATCATCCCAAGGGGCCAAGACAATTTCTGAGAGGCCAATCCAAATGATCATCATCTCCCTCCAAGAGATTCCCTTCATGTGATATCCCTCATGAGGCATACCTTTAAGTCGTTCATCGGTCGAACCCCACAAAACATTCCACCCACCAAATATGCATCCCCAATTTATCTTTCTATATTATTGAAAAGACTTCTGACTTGAGCGTCGGAGGGTTTACGGTGGGAACAATTCCCACCAACCTTTGACGTCTCGTTTTAGTTGTGTTGCATAGGGTTCAGGTTTGAAGTTATGGAGAGCGAATCCGCGTCAGATCGACCAGCAAGAAGATTCAATTTGCGGTCCCTAATCCGTATAATAAACCCGTATTCCTGGTACGCAATAATTTTTAAAATATATATTAAAATTTTTATATATCCATATTTTTTATTCCATTATTTTGCATCTTATATATTTAAAATAATATAAATGAAAACTCTAAATTATTTTGCGACGGAATTATTTTCTTTGAAATGAGTAAAATAAGAATGTATATATATTTAAGTATAGTTTTTAATTTGACTAAATATGAAATATTTTAGAGAATTGATAAAATATATTTAGATCTAATATATTATTAATAAATTAAATATTAAACACAATATTTATGGGTACAAAATATAACATTTAATCCTAATTATAAAAAATAATATATAATCTACCCACCCATGGGTCATAAATAGTGGCATATGATTTTTGACTATATAAAAATAATTATAATTTAAACTTTAATATTTATGTTTTATTGGTACAGTCATCACTGATATTTAATTTCTTCATATATTATCATAATTTTGGTATAATATATGTATATGTACAGATTTTAGATTATATTAACTTCAATTTTCACATAGTTTAGTTGAAAGTTTAAGTTACCAACTTTTTTAAAATTTTAATCATATCATTATCTTAATGTGTTATATATATATATATATATCTTAGTGATCGTTATATTTATTAACTTGTAGCGTTCAATTGTTAGATTTCAGTATTACAGTTTACATTTGCATCCGACTAACAATGATGATAAAATTATATAAGTTTAAATAGTATTTTTAGTTGAGTCATGGTTTAGTGCTCTTATATTATATCATTATTTAGGTTATTTAATGGTATTTAATACAAATTCGCATCCCAATATCAATTTGGTTTTAAATTAATTAAATAAAAATTAATTTTTAAGTCAAATTAAAATAGTTATTTATTAAAAAATAAAATAACTTAGATATTTTGATTTGGGATCCGAAACCATGAAATTGAGTTACATTTTAGTCAGAGGAGTTCAATCACTTTGGAGATTTTTTCAGAGAGGCCAAAAAGGTATTTGGATAGCTACTAATCTACAAATTTAATGACAATCTCATATGCAAGGAATGGATTCCAAAGTATTATTTTAATAATGATTAATTTAATTAAATTGATAATTTTTAAAGTCAATTGAGATTTTACTTTAAAAATTAAGTTTTAAATTAAAATAAATTGGGTATAGTGATACTTGATCTGCGTCTAATCTATGCTCATACGTATTTTGGATAGTATGTGTACACTTGATGGATATCCGCACCTAATGTGTACACAAGTTGGCTATGTGCATCGCTAGGACATAATATTGGCATTTAATATGCATTTGAGGAATGTTAGCATGCAACATGGGTCGTTCTTTAGCATTTAATTTGCACACATGCATCAATCTTCTATAAATAAGTCGTTTGATTGATTTTGGGTCATTTTAGTTGAAATTTTGATAGAGGATGGAAAAAATAATAGAAAAAGAAAGAAAAATAAGAAAAAGCAATAATCACGATAAAATCAAAGATCTTTTGTTAAAAATTAAGTAAATATAAGTACATCTAAATTTTTTATTCTCATATTATTGATCTTTTCTATAATTTTTGAGTAATTATTATTTTAAATACTCATAAATTTCTTATTTTCATACTTATTTCGTTTAAATTTTACATGTATAGAATTCTACTTTTATTTTATAAATTTTTATGAAATATATAGCTTAAATTCATATAAATCATATTTAAATTTTAAAAATATCTAATATTATTCCTCCATGATATTAATTCTCTATTAAATTTTCATATATGTCTTCAGGTTTCAATTATATATTTTTACAATTCTTGGGTTATCATATAATAATCTCTTATTGTCTATAATGATGGAAAATCACTTTAACTATTGAATTTTCTATAAAATAGTTTTTAAAATTTTATAAATTATACATTCAAACTATTGCATATTTTTAATTTTTCCCTTATTACTTTTATATGTCCATAATTTTACTCCATATCACACATTTAAAGAAAATATGAAGGAAAATTTTGTATAAACTTTGACAAAAAAGTACTTTTTTTTAATATGAGAAAAATTAAGAAATATTTATATTTAAATAAAATTTTTAGTTTAATGAACTATAAATCATTATAAAAAGATTGATAAAATATATTTAGACATGTTATAATATATTATTAATAAATTCAATGTCAAACCTATCATCAGTTAATCAAAATAGTGATGTTTGGTCCCTTTTATGGGATTATAACTTGATGACTCATCTATAGATCTTAAATAATAATGTATAATCTTTAATTATGTGAATAATTCTAACCTCAATATGTAATTTTTTTTATGTATATTAAATTTATAAAATTTTATTTTGTATTTTAGTAAAAAATCCCTCTTCACCGTCCTAAGTATTTATGAGTTTAAATGTCAAATTTTCAATTTGCATCATCCAATAATATGCTTAATTAGATAGAAAGAATTAAATAATAAATAATAATAATTGAAAATAAAATTGGTGGAATTTAGTTGAAGCATACAATTTTTTTATTAATAAATGTTTTTAATTTATTATGTGTTGGCTATGAATACATAAATGTGAAAATAAGTAAATAACATAAAAAATTAATAATTTTTTACTTACTTATAAATTAATTATATTTCACATTCATTATATAAATATTATAACAAACTCACTTCATTTTTTTATACATGCCAATTTTCTTAAAAAGAAAACATTTATAGGTTTTAGGCAATTTTTGTATTAATAATAATTTTGTATGATATTTTTCTTTTTTACATTTGGGCTATTTTTTAAAAAAATATTATTTTTTGTAATATAAAATGTCTTTATCTACATTTCTCAAGTATAGAATTTTGAATAAAAAACATTTAAAAACTAAAATAATATATGCCCGATCTAAACAATATAAGGGGCACTGGCTGCCTGCCCCATACGGTTCTCATACAATATCGCATCGTAGCCGTCGAATAGAGATCCAACGCCAATTGTTAATTTTTTTTTATTTAAAAAATATATATTTTTATTTTTTAATAACAAAAAACAATTAGTATTGAATCTCTATTTAACAATTGTTACATAGTATCGCATAAGTACTGTACGAAATTGCATTGCAGCGCCCTCATTCTTTGATCTAAACTAGCCCGAATTTAACTATAGCCGAAACAGATGCTCACAAACTGAAAATGCTTAGATTTTAATTTTTTATAAGCACATATTTTATATTTTACATAAATATCAAGTTTTTTTAAAAATATCTCATTGAAATTTTTTTTGTTCAAATAATAATTTATTTCTTTAACGACTATTCTTTCAAAAAAAATTTAAATTTATTTCTTCATATATCATAATTTTTTATAATTTTTGTTGTAATATTTAAAATTTTTACGTATTTTTTAAATATATTTTTAATAAAATCACTTTAAACTTAGAATGCCCAAGGCCAGCGTGAAATGATTCGATTTTAATTATAAACAGTAATGTATTTTAGATCCAAACTTTGAATAAATTTTGGACGAATTGGTTTGTCGGTTTTCGGTTACCGTTCTTTGAGCTTGAGATCTTAAACACCACAACTTCAAACGAGAGGTCAAATAACGGCGGAATTTAATCACAAAAAAAATACTCCAACGCTCAGGCACCAAACAACTTTCTGAAAATAAGAATGTAATACTTATTGTGAATTAGAATTTAGCCTATGAGATTTTATAACAATATTTTAGATTTTCTAAATCAAATCATACATATTATAATCCAAAATTAAGAGTTTAAAGTATATGAATAATTCTTTAATTTTTCATTTGACGTTTAAACAAATTACTAACCAACTTAGAATACCTAAGATTGTTAAAAAATAAAAAAAAGACTTCTAGAAGGTAATACTTCATGCCTTAAAATTTTTAGGTAAAAAGCTATCTAAAACACAAGCTCATAATATATTCTATATGTAGGGTTAAGTGATACTGGACTTATATGTATTTAACGAGTACCTTAAAATTGCTCTATGTAAGATTAAGTATTCAGAAAAATCAATTGTCCTTTTCATGCTTTCATTATTAAAATATCTTAGTATGATTTGTGTCTTTTGTGTTAATAGATTTTATATTTGTAACATGTTGGTATGATCTTAGAGTTAATTGAATAATTTTTTAAAATTTTATTAATCATTTTTTTTTAAAAATTATGATTTAAGTATTTAGTGACTAAATAGGTTATTAATCTCCATGCCTCGTTAAAATAACAATTTAAAATTTAAAAATTAAAAATATTTGAATATTTTAAATCTGGATATTATTATTTATGTACTAAATCCATAACTCACATTTACCAAACAATAAATTTTTATTTTTATTTTATTTCTAATAACAATTATTCAATATATTGTATCAAAAAGACGTATTTAGCACATCTGTTGAAGCAATTTTTTGATCTAAAAAACAAGTACAAATCCCCAAAGCCAACTCCGTTGGTGGGCCCATATGCCATAAAGCGCTGCACGTAGCCTTGGCGAATGGGATGCCGCCACCTAAGACCATGTACGTCACAATTTTAATCACCCGCCAGTCCTCGTCACGAGACGTGAAACGAAGACGGTGGTGAGCGTGCCGGTGGTTCTCGTCATCGCCGTCATTCGGGCCTTGATCCTTCGTCTACGGTTCATTCAGCTCTGTTGTTGAACCTCCATATTCACTGGAAAATCCGATTTTCTCTAACACGATCGCGACTCCGATATCCACGCTGGCATATAGGAGTATTTAATCGCCGTCATGATCAGCAGAGCTTTACCTTTCGTCGTCGTCCTAGGGTTTCTGCTCGATTTCTCTCAATCGGTGAGGTTCGATCTAAACTCAGGCCGTACGAAATGCATCGCCGAAGATATCAAAGCTAACTCGATGACTGTCGGCAAGTACCATGTCACGAACCCTCACGAAGGCACCCCTTTGCCAGATTCTCACAAGCTCACCGTTCGAGTAAATGAAAATCCTTTCTTTTTTTTTTTTGGGAAAACACATCTATCCGTTTATAATTTGCGTGATCATGCCTGAAATTGCTTGGATTTGGAGTTTAATTTGTGTAGTTTATGTGAATTCGTGGGGATTATGGCGTAGGTGAAATATCGTCCGCCAAAGAATAAAAAATAAAAATAAAAATAAAAAAGGACGCTGTTTTGTTCAAAATTTGGATAGAATTTGGAATAACTTGATTTTCCGGCATATTCATTGAACGTGTTAATTAAGGGGGTTTAAGGAGTAGATGAAGTATACATAATTTGTACAAATATGTGTGTATTGCTTGATTTGAAAGCTTTATTTCTCTTGTTTACTTTTTTTATTTGGTTTGGATTCATGGCGTAGGTGACCTCGTCGCACGGAAATAGCTATCACCACTCGGAGCATGTGGAGTCAGGGCAGTTTGCGTTCACAGCGTCAGAGTCAGGAGATTATCTGGCGTGCTTTTGGTTGCCTGACCATAATCCATCCGAGACGGTGTCAGTTGATTTTGATTGGAAAACTGGAGTTGCCGCTAAGGATTGGGGTAATGTTGCTAAGAAAGGCCAAATTGATGTAAGTCGCTAACTATTTTTTGAGTCTGAATTGCTTTTTCCCCTTCGTTTTTCTACATTGACTATCTTCAGGTTTGTTTGTCTGTGAAGTTTGATCTTTTATGTTACGTAATTTGGTTGCTGTGTTTGAAGTTTGATATATGTTGATGGTGATCTTTTCAAGTCGACGATGGTGCTGTAGAACATAGACTGCTAGATGATCAAGACTTAGTATGGGCACATAGATTTTGTAGAAGCGGTCTAATTCTTGTTTGTCATTGTGTTTTTTAAGGAAACACCTTCGTTCAATTGGCTCCTAACTTTTGAAAATGCTTAGAATGTTACTGGAGATGAGGGTGTTCATTAGAAAAGACATCTTATGCTTGTAAAAATGGGAATTAGTTATGATTTGAGTGAAAACATTAAAAGATAAATTTAGAAAAATTCAACTGAGATGGTAAAAATAAATTAAAGTTGTTTGTACTATTAGAAGATATTGTGCTAACCTAAACAGAATGATAAAAATAAATTTATATAGATGACTCACCTAGTGTGATCTAATGTTCTTTTTGTTATTATTATTGTTGTGCTTTTTCTTATGCTTAGTTCTCTTAGCTGTACCAATTGTAGCTGAATTGTCAGCTAGCTGGTTGCATGTGTATGCTAATATATCTCAAATCAATGGGTGAAGTGTCATGGTCTTAGCATGAGTCGGTTATATAATAAAGACATTGATTATATCAATTAACCATAAATGACTAAAGCTGGGTCGGATATTACACCCAAAATCATAAACAATATAGTAAATCATAAACTCGCATCGGATATAGGAATTAACCAAACTAACCCCGTTTGGCCTCCAATAATATAAGTACTTCTCCAAATCCAAAATTTCTATAGGGAAAAGTATCTGATTAAATACACAATATATCACAAATTGAAGCTGTACACGACTGCCATTTGATACTATTGCGTCCCCTTACCAAACTCAAATAATTAACAAAATTGATCCATCTTATCTGAATCACTCATATTATTAGTTTGAATCCATTTCTAAGCTTAAGACTAGAAATATAGCTGTCCCTAGTTCCAACATCCCAAATCGACTTTTGACGTGAACTATAAGTCAATATTGACAACCAACACAAAAATGTAATAATCAGCCACAACATTGGATCCGAAAATGCCACATTAAAAAATGGCTTCAAATATCGACCGTAACATAATGTTAATACATGCGTAAGGAGGTACGTCCATACAAAGCTCAGCGTAACCGAATAACCATACTAGAAAAATCGTAATCCAACTACATCATCAACCATAGACATCGTAGTAATCAGACCAATTACAAACCATTCAACCGAATGAAAATGGACCTCCTAAGGCTATCGTTTGAGACAGCAATACAATATCAAAATATCCACATTCTAAGTCTACATTCTCAGATTGTCCTTCCGATGGCATCCTGTCACGTTCTAAAACCAAACCCGAAATATTAATTAACAACAATTATTCCATTAACAATTAATAAGCTCAAATTAATGATGGACATGAGTTTTACGTCGATATCACAATCGACCTAAAATAAAGTAAATAATCTAGCCATAGCATCCAAAATGTCATATCATTAGGTGGCTAGAATACAGACCATATTATGACGTCAATTTATGTATAAGGAGTTATGTCTATACCAAAATCAGAGTAACCAAACAATCAAATAAAAAAATCAGAACCTAACTCTACTCGTAATACGCTGCAATAACTAAATTAACACAGAACCAAATGACCGAAATGAAACTAATTCGGTTTACGGTTATTGTTTCGAAACAAAATACAATAACTGATTTCATCAAAATCTTAGTCAAAATTTTTTCAAATTAGCTCTTCGACCAAAATCCTCACTTAGCAAGTGCTTGAGTTCGCTAATATAAAGGGGGTTAGTGAAAAGAGCAAATATAAAAGTGAGCCAAAAGCTCAACAATGCATATACTTGTATAATTTAATATATAATTTACATTAAAACATGTTGCAAGGAACAATGGATTAAATTCAGATGCTATGTCGTGAATTTTCATAACAAATATGCACAGTTTCAAATTTTTCTTTTTGATTTCTAATCAAAGCATGCCACATAAATTATGTTCAAACATGCTGTTTCTTATAGATTAAGGGCGAGTAGGGTCTTATCAACTAAATGAGTAGATAATTGAAATCCTAGTTATATTTGTTTTCGTATAATTAAAAGCCCAACGCTACTATTCAAGACCCGTATGTGGGCTGTCATATATATTACCTCATAAATAGAGTCAAATGCTGCTTTTATCCGCAAATGACAAGTTTAAACCTTGATCACCACTATAATATATTAAGACATACCATGATATATCACTGCTGATTTTCTTATAATGGTTCAATATATAAACAAATGAAAATCTATACAATTACAATAATCCTTATATTTTCTTATTCTGAAAAAAATATTTTTTATTCTTCAACAAATTATAGTCTTTCTTCAAAAGTTTTCAATTTCTTAACACGCTATGTTTTAATTTTTTGTAAAAACTTGAACATGCTTAATTTAAAACATGCAATGCCATATTATAAGATTTATAAACAAAGTTATAGAAATATCAATAAAATTTCTCAATTCAACATTTCATTTGAAATAACATGCATGTAGGGACAAATTGATGAAATTTCAGGACATGTAGAAGATATACTTAATGATTTTAAACATGTAGGAATATTATGTACGAATTTAAAGTATACAATAATTGTTTAAACATCATTTCAGCACATGGATGGGTAAAAATGTAGAGAAATAAGTTGACAACACAAAGTATTTAAACAAAGAACTTGAATTTCATAAAAATTACAAGGAATGGGAACAGAAATTCATGCATGTGAAATATAAACAATTGAGCTACAAAAATATGACATGAATGAGTATCTAAAATAATAAATACGTAATGAAGTAAAGATCAGCAACAAAAGAAGGAAGGTTTGGGATACTCTTGCCTTATCTTGAATTTTATCAAAATCTTGCCTAAAATCACTTCAATTAGCCTTCTCTTTTTCATTCTCTCTATTTTCTACTTATATTTCTCTTTCTTCTCTCAAAATTTGGTAGAAAAATGACTACAATCACCCAAATATGATTTATATAACAAATTGGCACATATACGTACGTTAGGCGTACAACAGGCATTGCGGTCAAATACTGTAACACGCAAGTGTCACATCAGACGTGCATTAAGCGTTGATATTTTGCCTCAACACTCTTGAGCGTTTCTCGGGGGTGCATTGAGCATAAAACACACTGGAAAACACTCTTGAACTCAAGTTAGGCATCCGTTAGGCGCGACCTCTTTACCGAGGACACGCATGTGTGCGCGTTGGGTGTCGTTTAAGGTTTATTCAACTTGATATGACCCGGTCCAAAATTAATTTTGACCTAATTTTCTTCCTTCTTTGACCTTAACTTTACTTATCTCAATTTAATTAATTATAATTAAAATTTAAACTTTGGAACTCGTTCTTTACACATCCTCTATCTACAAGTGCCCGAACTGCCTGAACCTGTTAATCTGAAGGGGATTAGCGAAAATAAAAGTAAGAGTGAGTTAAATGCTTATTATGGCATATAAATTTTGCATAATCAAATGTACATTTTAATTTAAAACATGTTGGAAGGACAATAATTAAAATTTTAGAGATAAGATCATGAATTCTCATAATAATCATGCAAGGGTTTCAAATTCCTTCCTCCAGCTCTAAGTTTACCATTTTCTATGAACATGCTCAAATCATGCTAGTTCTTATGGACCAAGGGCTAATAGGATATCACCGAAAAATGAGCGAATAATCGAAACTTAAGTTATATTTGTTTCCACACAACCAAAGGGTTTACGCTACTATTTAAGACCTGTAGATGGGTCGTCATATATATGACTCTATAGATAGGGTTGAACACCGCTTTCACTCTGTGGATGATAGGTTCGAATCTCAATTATCACTATAATATATTACCGGTAATTGCTTACAATAGTCCAATGCATAATAAAGGAAAACTCTACACAATTACAAATAATTCTTTGTATTTTCTTATTTCGAAAAAAATATTCTTAATTCTTTCACAAATTATAGAGTTTCTTATCAACTTATTTCAAATACATGCCATGAAATGCTTTAAGTTTCTATGGAAACTTGAACATGCTCTCATTAAAACCTGCTAAAGCTATATTCTGAATTTTACAAACAAATGGACTGTTACAGAAAAAGTTTCAAGGGAAAATCATTAAAATCCTGTCATGCTAATATCTTCTTTCAAATATCATGCAAAGTATAAACTTATGGATTTTAGACATGCTGGATACTATGTACGAAAATCGAGCATATAAGAGCAATAAATCAAAATTTTAGAACATGTATAAAAGAAAATTGTAGAAATCAGTTGAATAATACAATGTACGTAGATTTAAACATGAATTTCGTACAATATTACTGAAAAATGAGAAGAATAATGCATGCATGTGATGAATAAATATCTTAGGTGTAACAATATAGCATGCATGAGCATTCAAAATAATAAATACTCAGAGGGATGGAAAAAATCAGCAATAAAGGAAAGATGTTTGGGATGCAATTGCTTTAGCTTCAAATTTGCTAAAAATCTTCCTTGGTTTTGTTTCAAATGTTTTTCTTTAGCCTTTTCTCTCTCCTTCTTTCTCTTCTCCTCCTATCTCCTCGCTCAAAATCTGGCAAAAAATAATCGAAAATTAGCTAGATGTGACTTTTATGAAAGATTGGTGCACATGCGCTTGTTAGGTGCACGTCAGGCACTATGACAATTATTCTGGCGCACGAGCATCACATTAGGCGCGCATTTAGCGCTAGCAATTTGCCAAAAGTGTGCTTGATCTCTGGTGCGTCTCCATAGATGCACGCATCGGGCGTGAGCATTCTGTCAAAACGCGCTTGATCTCTGGCTAGGCATCCCTTAGGCGCGACTTTTCTACCCAGGGTGTGCAGGTGTGTGCGTCAGGCGTCGGTCAAGCATCATGTAACTCGATGTGGCCCGATCTCAAGTTAATTTTGACCCAAATTCTTCTTTTGATCTCAAATCTTTTCATTCTAAACCTAATTTAATTATAATAAAATTTAAAATTGAAACTTGCACCTTATATTCGAATTGTAAATAATTCAAATATACATAAATCCCAAACAATTCTCAAATCTACAAATGCATTTAAACAAAAACTTTCATCAGTTTTCTATCAATCTCCTACAAATATCTGTGGCCTGCTAATCTGAAACAGTTAAAAAAAATTATAAATAATGAATCTAATACTCAATAAGTATATATATATGATATATAAATACATGTTAACAAAACCGATAGAAGGATGGAAAAATGTAAAATACATGTAAATTTCAATATGTCAAATGTTCCATTAAGAAAATTTCAAACCATAATTTCGTACTAATTGTTCTCTACATATATGAATATTCAAATTATGCAAATGTATGAAAATATTGGAAGTCCAGAACGTATAATGTATTCATAAAATCATGCAATCTGAAAATCATACCAAATCCTGCAAAACTCAGCAAGCCAAAACATCTCAAAACATAAAATACGATGCCTGTTAAATCTTGAGAACCAATGATTGGTGACTCATACACTAACTAATCAAAAGCGAGATTTTAAAGAATGGGTTACTCATATTCCCAATAATTTTAAGTTGATATACTACTATTCAATACATGTAAGCAGGCTATTTATATTTTTCTCCATATAGATGGGGTCAAACGTCATTTTTTTTTTCACCCGTGGATAATAGGTGTATTTTTCAAGCGTGCCTAATATATTATGATATGTCTGAATATATACCATCAATTCTTTTTGATAATTATCAACAAAAACAAATGAAAAACTCTATAATAAATATACTAAATTTTTTAACCCTCTAGGAGAAGTGCATATTTAGATCAAATAATAAAATAGAGTTTTCACTAAATACTTGTAAGGAATATCACATGAAAAGTTAAATATACAATATTTTATGACTTTTTTTCACAATATTTCCATTAACAATATAATATTTCCAAATATTCACTTGTTTGGTAAAAAACAAATAAAATTTTTAAATATTTGATAAAACCAAATAAAATTTTAAAAAGTTTGGTAAAACACATGCATACAATGATAGTTGAAAAGTGTGTGTAAAGAGTGACATATATGTACAATAAAACAAGGATCATATGTAAAATCGAAGGATTCATAAATAGATCAAAGAATGAGTTTAAAAATACCTGCATCTAACCTCAAATTTAGCAGATTTGATGAAAAATGGCTATTAAAACCCTTTCAGTCTCCTCCTTTCTCTTCTTCTTTTTTACCCCTTACTCTCTCTCTTTTCTCTCTTTTTTTCCATGTGAAGTGACCAACTTGGCACAAGAGCCTCTTTATATATACAATTGGCATATGAACGTTAGACAAGCATGTATCAAGCTCCACTCGCATGCATAGGTGTGTACAGGCGTCTTATCAGGTGCCAATATACTGCCTCAATTGCACATGAGCACCCCATTAGGTGTACCTCATTCTCCCTAAATCTTGCATAAGTGCCCTATAGGCACCCTTAAGGCATATAATTTCTGCCTTAAACACGTACGAGCATGAGGATAGCGCCATTTAGACGTTGACCTAATTTCCCTTAATTAGATTTTTTCTCACATTTTTCATTGTACAATTATTTCCTATATTAATTCAATGCATATTAATAATGACATTATAATCATGCATGAAAAATTGAGTATTAAGAAAAGTAATAATATTGATATTGGTATTGATCGTAACCATATTGGTCTTAGACAATATATAATGGTATCAAATAAATTAAAAAAATTTTTTTGAGAAATGTAAATTGATAGGGAAGTATTGGGCAATATTTTTCGATATGGCAAATATCATGATAGTGTTTTGGTATCAAGAAATATTTGTATTAGATGCCCGATATTGATACGTATCAGTCGATTTGTTAAATATCGGTTGATATCTTCATCTATGTTAGAATCAGTAGGCTACTAATCTTAATCCCTGGAAGCTTGACTGCTAACAATGGTAACGAAATGGGTTATACATGGCCGAGCTCAAAGCAACATTGTTTCCGCATAGAGTAGCAAAATAGTTGTATGGTTTAGATGTGATATAATCAAATAGTTTAATTTGGGCCCTATTGATTTGATCTAATAATGGATTTATTAACTAGTTGGATCATATATCTTATAGTATCACCTTTCTGACAACCATCAATCCCAATTGGATGTATAAACAATGACATTTTGGGTCTAAAATCAGTAGTGAGATATGAAACGGTGATGAAATGTTTATGTGAATACAAAAGTAGTCAAGGGACTATTGAAATTGTTGGTATGACTTTTTGAAATTTGGTGGTATGCTTATGTGAATACAACAGTACTTAAGGGGATGAAATGCTTATGGGATTGAAGCCTAGCCTTTCCAGCATTGCGGCCTGGGGAGCAATATGAAGATTGGCTTAGGTAGGGTGGTCGGCCTACTACTGGCACCTATAGGAATTAGTGCATGAAATTGTGATCCACAAACTAAAGAAGGGAAACAAATTCTTAATTTAAAGTGAGTAAATGGAATTCATACTTAATCCCATAGATACATATAGAATTTTGTGGAAAGTTGTATTCAAAATGAAAGTCGTATGCACATCTTGGTGAAGAATGTCTTGTCCAAGTCCTTCCAGCTTATATCGTTCTTTTGCCATTGGGAATGTAACATCTCTCAACTTGTTAGTAAAAATTAAGGGTTTTGTTGTATTCGAAATGGACCTTTTGATGGGGTTAAAGTACCCTGTAGGCCATGAATCATGGTTGTGTGTATGCCCTATATCATAGTTTCATGGTTAGAATGCTCCATCTTTTTTCCGTTGGTGTAAAGAAGCATGTAAGTTTCATTTATTAGGATGTGATGAGTCTTTGATGATCAAGGCATGGATGCCTGTAGATGTTTTTCTTGGCTCTATACTCTTTAACTCTTCTCTATGTTTCTTTTAATTTCAATGTTAGTGTCTCATGCCTTGTTCATACCATTCTTGTCTACCACTAGTGTCACAGCCCAACAGTGGTTGGCAAAACATTGGGAGCTCATGGCTAGACCATCAGCCCGCAAGGATAGCTGACAAGGCAACCTTAATCACTTGAATAAGATGTCGTAATTGATAGATGTTTTCAATTTCACTTCAAGTAAATCATATACTACATTTTTTTTTACGTCATACTCATTGTGGCAACTATCATACTAGTAAAAAATGGAATAAAGTGCCATGGAAAACACCTAAAGGTCAAATCCTCCTATTACATTAAACCTGTTTTGTGGCTTAGGCTTGGCCGTAACTGCCAATTGGTAGATTAAGATGCTGCTTCTCATCTGATTTTAGGTATAGAGAGAAGCATTAGTCATGCAAATAAATAAGCATGCTGCTTCTCCGTCGACTATCCAAACCCAGCCATCAATGTCTGACCTCCACACATTTCTCCATCTAAGCATCTGCTGTCCATTTCTACCCGAGCCACATTATTGAATTGTTGTTTTCTAATTTCGAACCCTGACCTCAAGCTTGCTAAGAAGCATGGACATTGGCATGGCATGATATTGATATGTTGTTATGGTAGATACATTAACTAAAATCATAGTTATTATTTTTTTATTGATGAAGAATATTATTTTATATTAAACTAGTAAGAAATATGCATATTTATTATTTCTTCACCTCAAAAAATTTATGGAAAAGTGTCAATTAAACTAATACAAATGAGTTATGCTATAATATTTTCAATAAGTTACTATAGTATAATAATAATAATAATAATGATGTAACTTAATAAATTAAGGTAAAATTTAATATGACAAATTTTTTGGTATATTAATTAATATTTATATTTTAACTATTGTCACTTTATACTTTATAATTGTTGAGAGTATACTTTATTAATATTAGTTAATACTTAATTTTTTGGTATACTTTATAATTAATATTTACAAAAGAAATAATATATAAACAAGAATTCCAAACTAAAGGGTACCCAAAACAGGAATTTAACAAAATAAAAAAAATGTGGACACATGTCGAGAGTTGGTGTCTGATAAATGTTGAACACTGATACTTTGGCCTCGGAAAAGTGTCCATGTCTTTTAGTTTAGAAACAAGTGAATCCAGCCAATGAATTGGAGATTCTGTCTGTTTGTGGCATTACCCAAAAAATAAAAATAAGAAATGTACCTGATATCTCAGGTGTTTTATTTGGGATCTCGAGTTTTTTTTTTTTTTTTTTTTTGAGTTGTTTATTGTTGTTGTTGTTATTGTTGTTGTTGGTGGGGGTGGTGGTGGTGGTTCTTGTTTCTCTCCTGTTCAAACATGAATTTTACATTTCCTGTGGTCATGAAGACATATCTAAGTATGACCTCCACCTGTTTAATATCAAGGCTATGGAACTGGAGCTGAAGCAGCTATTGGACAGCGTTAACTCTATTCATGAGGAGATGTTTTACCTCCGCGACAGGTGAGGCAGAATTGTCTTCTATTTCTTATCAATCTGTCACATGAAACAAAATATAAAAAGTTAAAGATTGTTCCATTATAACCTGAGAATTTAAAACCATGTAAATAACATCTTAACGATGCATAGAGTTAAGGCTGCGTATCTCAGGCAAGGGCAGTCCTTGTAGTGCTGCTTACTTCTATGCTGATTGGTTTCTAGGGAAGAAGAGATGCAAGAGCTCAATAGAGCAACCAACTCAAGGATGTTCTGGCTCAGTTTTCTCTCACTTGGAGTCTGCCTATCGGTGGCTGGCTTGCAGTTTTGGCACTTGAAGACCTTTTTCGAGAAGAAGAAACTCATCTAATTAATCGGATGGAAAGATCTTGAATGTGTCATGTTTGTCATTGTAAAATTTGCAAAGCCATCACTGTCGAGGTCAAAGCAGTTCTTTTTTCGATTTTTTTGTTTTCTTTTCAATTTGGATCTGAGCATAGCCGTTTATTGTTCTAAAACCTTAATGATACTTCAATTCAGGCAGGAGCAAAATTTTTCTGAAACTATATCATTTTTGAGGATTGTTATAAATGTAAGCCGTTTAATGTGAAATAAAATTAAATATAATAAATTTAAAGTAGACTAATCTTTTCTTAAACTTTGTACGGACTATGAGTTTCATATATTAGGATATATTTTTTTATTTAGATCTAATTCGAGATGGAGCTCCATGTGAAGTATGTAAAGTAATGCAGTTGAAACTTACATGATTTGAAGTCTGCTTTGTTTAACGCCTTTAAAATTAGATTTGTGTGTCATGTTCAACTAAGCAAATAAGTTTGAATGAGTCTTGTTGGGTCCAGTGTAAAGGCCCAAAGAAGTTTGAAGTCTAACCCGTGGAGCAACAGCCCAAATGACAAATCCAGTCCAGTGTTCCAAAATGGCCTACGTGGCGGCCTGTATTCGTAGCTAATGGGCGTCGCTTGTAGCCCATTAATGTGGCTATTGGGTGATAGTGGGGGCGCAGAGAAAATAAGCAAGTGGGGAGAGAGCGTTGTCAGCCGTGGCTTACGCCGCTGCCTATAGTTTTCTAGCCAATTCCAGCATACGCTGTTGACCAAGCGTGACCTGCAACGTCCGACGGTCTACCTGCCACCGCAAGGTAACAACTAATACATCGGCAATCGCCATTAGTAATCAGCGGTGGACGAATCCCTACGACGAAAATTTTCACGCCCAAAGCCCCCAACTAGGGGCCTATAAAATCCCTTTCCTTCTACAGGGGAGATGATTAGATCCTAAATAATCGACTCTACGTCACACAAGTTAAACTCCAAAACTATCTTCTAGATCCGACCCTCTTAGCCTTCTCAAGTGTTGAGAGTTAGCCACCCAATGCGGTACATTTCGGGAGCCATGCCTCCCATTACCCGCTCACTAATGTCCCATTTCTGCATCCACGCACTCTCAACTCATTTGCAACATATTTCCACATACTTCTAAGCTTGTGTCCCTTTTCGTTTATTGCGAAAAGTTACTAAATTGAGTGTCAAAGTGTTTTCGATAGAAGAAATTTCGCCGGGTTTGACCTTCTATTTGTTAGTTATATTGTGCAAGTCTTATGTTAATAGAGACGAAGACCAGATTCGCTCGTGACCACCTCCAAATGATGAAAAATTCGAATGCTCCCTAATTCGTATGACAATCAGGGACTCGGGACGCAACAAGTCTTTATTCGTGAACAATTGAATACAAAAGTTGAATTTTGGTTTATTCAAATTTGGATTGTTTATTTAATGGACTTGAAGCTTATGTGTTACTTAAACAAATAAACTCAAATGAGTTTTTTTCGAGTCGAGGCTCTAAGTTGTTCACAAATAGTCAATGTCGAACTATTTGATCCGTGATCTCGATTTTGACAAATGCTACTGGGTTGATACATGTTGTTTACTGGTAAAATCATAAACTCGAAATTTAACCCAAATCAACTCAGGGAGAATGGAGATCTTTTAGTTACAGAAAAACATTATAAAAGAACACATGATCTCAATTGCATAAGACTACAGTCTTATCCATACTTTGTTTAGAAAACAATTTTATAGTTTGAATTCATAAATTTTTATATTATAATGTGATGACCTAAACTGTTATGTCAAAAATCTCATCTAATGTCTTAATCTGATTATTTGCTATTTTGCTATTGCTATGTTTTCCACATTACCAATAAAATGCCAAAAAAAAAAAAAAACCCCGCCTAAGGGCACAAGAAGACAGTCAATCTTCACAATTACAACTAAAAAGTGTAAATTCTTAAGCGTAAACAGCCTGCAAATCCAGCATTTGCAAAGAAGAAAGCAAGCTGAACAAGAACAACCTGACCTACTGAAATGTATATTCTTCTCGCAATTTCAAACATCTGTCACTTGTACATATAAAGGATGCCGTATAGCACTGCATGCTTGACTTCTAAGCAGTTCTGAAGCATAATGAAGTTGCAGTAGTGCAGTGGTTGGGGGTTGACTAAATCTTCGAAGATGTTGAAATAATGGAAACCAGTGTATTTAGATTATTCTGTTCATATATGAAATCAGATATGGAAAAAATAGCAATTAAATTGTTGCATACAAACCTAGTTACGTTCTCAAATTACTCATCCGGTCAAGAAGTTCCAGTGATTTTCGGATGGAAGGCGGTCCCTTATCTTCTCAAGTCTCCTCAGTATCTGCAGGAATGATGGCCTCTTGTGCACGTCCGCTGCCCAGCACTCCTCCGTCAACCTAAAATGTAAAAAACACAGTAGCAAATTGGCTCACAGATCATGTTGCCAGCGCATTAGGTGAGGAAATAGGTCACCTTTGCTGTGGCACGGGCATGGATTATAATGACAACAGATATTATTAGTATAAGTGGAAAATCACGATATGTTACCGTATTAATCAATATCGTTGATATACACGTATTGGGCCAATATGGTCGATATTTGTATGTCAGGTTAGGAGTTTTAGAAATATTTTACTTCTAGCATTTTTGACTTCGATACATATTACCTAATATATCCAATACCGATATGACCACAACAGATAATGAAAACGATATTTTTATCCATGAGCACATGTGATGAAGGATCCTGGCATTGATCATATTTTCTACCCATATAACCTTTCCAGCAAACAAGAGTTGCAGTAAAAAAGGGGGATACAGAAAATTTGTGGGCTCATTAAAGGAGAAGGATAGTTTAGTCAAGAAATAAAAACTAGATGGACAAAAAACGGCAGAATTCAATTCAGGTGTTAAAGTACAAAAATAAAATGAAGTGTGATCAGACAAAACATAGGTGACGATGTCATGAACTTCATAAACATTGTCCTAGCATCGACATCTGATTGAGAAGCATTTTTTTTTTTTGGGGGAATGTGATAAGATAAAATAATTGCACCATTCAATTTGGATTTAAAAAAAAATATAAACAACTTAAGTTTCGTGGGCTGGAATTCCTACAGAAAATTCAATTTTGTCACACTCACAAAGATCAATTTCCATGGCAACTTAGCTCTAGTTGCTATGAGGCTCTTCTCATATCTTACATTCAAACACCCATAAGCCTCTTCCAATGCTTCTACTAAACTAACAGGTCAAGCTATTAAACAGAAAGCAATACCATATTCATCCATGAAATGTTGAGATGAAATGTTGAAATTTGATATATTATCAGCGGTATATGCATATATAGAGGAGAAATATAGCTCTCAAGAAAAACACTGAATATTCAACTTACTCTCTCAGTTCACAGATGTATCCTTTTGCTCTAAACATTGGTCTGTGCCCTTCAGCAAAGTATTTTGCAGCATCGTAAGCTTCATAATGTTCTAGTGGCGGCTCTCCCTCCAGCATCTAGATCAGCGAAGAAATCATCGTGAATTAAATGTTTCACTCAAAATACTTATCTCCCTCAGCTCGTGTACCATATACAGAAGATCTCTTGCTTTTCCACATAGACATTGAAGGTCAAAAGTAAAGCTCCTTAAATGATTATTTGAAGCATTGTTCTAGAGGATCTAGCTTAGTTGCTAATCAGAAGAAGAGTTACTGATATTGTAATGCTGTGACTGAAGTTCAAAGGTAAAATCATAGATAAAAATATCGGCCAATCTATTTAAGTATCGGTCTCCTAATATTACGATATGTTGCTGTGTCATCGATATTTGGTCGATATATTAGTCCATATTTCCCTATCAGCTTACTATTCTTATAGAAATTTTTCTCTTACTATATTTAATACTGATATGTATTGTTCGATATGTTTTATATCGAAAATGATTGCAATTGATACCAATATTTTCATCAATGGGTGAAATAGTAGACACTTGATGCTTCAAGAAGGGGGACTGCATTCAGATACCTTGAATAGGCCCTAAGCAAGAGTTTCGGTGCAAGAGTAAGATTATTATCCAATCTGTCTATTAGTGAAATTCCCAATACGAAATATGAATCTCTTGCAAATGAAGCACAATTTAGTGGCTTAAAAGCTCCTTTAAGCCACACTTCTATTCCTCCTAGGTACTTTTTTTCTGATCAGCGTTGCAGTCAAGCGATGTTCATCAAAGTGAAGATAAATAAACAGGCACTTGAGCCTAACTGATAAAATTAGGGAAAAAACTTAAAAGCTGTTACTATACTAGAGGAAGGCAAGAAATGACCGCAACTTAAGATCCAAGTACCGTTGAAAAGACTAAAAAAATGCAGTAGTGATAACTGTAATAAAATGCAAGAAAATCACCGCTACAGACTTTCACTCCTTATTGAAGAAGACTGTCAAGAGAATTAATTTTCTTGATTGCTTATCGTTGTCAGAATCAATAGCAGGACTTATAATTTCCATCCTATTGTTTAGTCATCAAGTTCATTTGGTAGTGTGTTTATTTTACCTAGGGAAGTCGTCAAAGAGAGAGATTGCATTTGTGCATCTTTTCTTGGTGTTTAAGAGCAAATCATAAATTCCAGTTGCTGAGGAAAAGTTCTGCAACCAAGGAAAAGGGATAGTTGTGTGTTAAAATTTTACCAATTTGGGTACGTGCTGCGTAGGAAGACGTGAGAGAATCGAGGGAGGACACAGGAGAATCAATGTTGCAATTTCAGAATGGTGACTACAGTGGAACTTCCTGATAAACATGCAGTGACCGTGGCATATAATTGATTTATAAAGATTGATTAGAAGTTGAATGAATTGTAAGCTTGTTCAAAGGGCAGTCTAATGTGGGAGGCTCCCACATTGTGGGTTATAGGGAGAATCAAATTACACAGCCTTACCCCTTTTTAACAAAGAGGTGTTTTCGGCATTTAAATCTGTAAATTCCAGGTAACATTCGAGCAACCTTTCCATTGTGATTAGGCTACCATGGTTTCTGTCGTACAAGCTTGTTTGACGGAGTAAAAACTTCTCCAACAATCTATATTTCTTTGGATGGTTTACATTTACAAATTGCAGATTAAGGAGAAATTGATGAAAATGGCTTCCTTCGTGGGAAGGAGAAATTTTATTTTTACCATGAAGCTATTGGAAGAGTTTTCCTTATTAAATACACCTCTGGGGAGGGACAAAAACTTGGGTTATTTCAGCAGAGCAGCCAGGAGAAACAAGCTTGGCTGTTATAACTAATCACATTCAACAGCAAGAATGTCTTGGAAGCGGATCTAAATATATGCTTAACTTTGATATGCTTCATAAAGAGTTCTCTAATTAGAAAATAATGCTCAATAAGATCCTATATTACTGATGGGTCCAGGCCAGACCCGGATGGGGAAAAGCAGAAGAACCGAATGGGAAAAAGTCCAGGACCTGGATGAGTGAACAAAAGAAAGAATGTGGGCTCTAAGGTTCAGCCTGATAAGCTCATGTCCAAGAGCAGGCGAGGAAGCTAGAGAGAAAAAGGGAGGATTCCCTTCACTTTCTCGTTCCAACTCCACACCATCCTAAGCCTCCATAACCTACCACTGGTATCAGCCCCACAAGGACTTCTCCCTAAGCAAGTCACCCTCGCAACACAACTAACTTGTTTAGAATACTAGTCAGCCAGAGGGTCTACTGGAAAAACATTGAGTTCCTCTTGGACAACCCACCAACCATCATGCCGATCCCAGATTCAAGGCCTACATTAGGCTCAAAGGGACATAGAGCATGAAGTCAGACATCAAGATAAGACCCTACAATATCCCACCACAGGGACCACACAGCTTGCATAAGCCTTAACCTCCACATTCAACACACTACGTCTAGTAAATCTCCTCTTATTAGTAATTTAGCTATATCAAATCATTATATTATGATGTCTACTATTTAAATTATTTTACTAATTTGAGCTTCGGAAGGTCTCCCAAGAAAATCCTTCTGGAGTTCCTTTCACTTTTTGTTTTTGTTGAGGTGTGCAGCAAAACCAGTTCAAGCCTTCGGACCATGCTCAAATACAGGGGTCCGGGTTGAAATGTTCTTTAGGTACACATCAATTACTAATCATGTGGAGCTTGACATTGCTTGTTTGTGTGTTAGCTCACTTGGGCATGCCTACATTTTCTTTCATAAGGGTATTTTTTTGCCGTCAGCTTCCAGGGGCAGTATGTGTCATTTATGCGTTGGGACTATTACACACTGACAAAAAGGAAAGATTACCTCGTACAGTATCATGGCAAAAGAGAACACATCAACTTTCATATCATATTTCTGATGGTGGAATACTTCAGGAGCCATGTAACGGTCTGTTGTTTCATTTAATGAAACAAAGAAAGATTATTAGTACAGATGCAATCTATACAAATCTTTCAGAAGTATAGTAGAGCACTCACAGCTTCCTGTCTCGCCAGTCATTTTGTACACATCATGAGCATGTTGGACCTTAATGAGCTTGCTTAATCCGAAGTCTCCTACTTTTAAATGGTCTGTACTGGAGTTGACTAAAAGAACATTCCTGAAAACATCAACAATTAATCCGAGTTTAAGGAGTAAAAAACACATATACATGAATATCAACCATGAGTATGGGAGCAGTAGTATAGTTATGTTCAGCACTTCGAAGAATCTTACTCTATATGAGGAATAGCCAATTAGATCCAAAACACATAATCTGATGAAGAAATCCACTAACCTTGGTTTTAGATCACGGTGAATTATTACATTTGGCTCGTTGTGAAGATAAGCCATTCCTCTGGCCAAACAAGAATCGCAAAATGTCAATTAGCAATATTCAGAAATAAAGATTTGCATTTGGACTGTAAAATGTTTAACATTCTCTGTTCCATACTTACCAAAAAAAAATAAAAAATAAAAAACATTCTCTGTTCCAGATTCTGACTCTGTTGACCATTTTCTATGAAACTATCAAGAGCCTTCATTCTCATGAAATCTCCACAACTAATCACAAAGAATATTCATTTTGACCACAAAAGACAGAAAAAAAAGCAAAAATAGCTCACGTTGGATTTTGTGAATTTGCAGCAAAAACAGTCTAAATTTTATAAATGTAGACTGAGAATCATCGATAAATGGAAAGTTTATACATAAGGCACAGCACACCTTGCAATGTCCAATGCAAAGTTAATAGCTGTTAATGGACTAAGTGCACCCTTTTCCTGAAGATACTGATGAAGATCGCCCTATAAAATAAATGAAACCTGCTGTTTAGCAAAAAAAAAATTTTTTTCAAAATACTATACTAGAGTTTTACCAAAAAAAAAAAAAAAATCCAGGTAGAATCAGGAATTGTTGTAAAACATTGCAAAAATATACCCCTCGTAAATACTCAGTAATTAACATTAAGGGCTTCCTTTCCGTAACAGCTCCAAGGAATTGGACAATATTAGGGTGGCGAAGCTTCACCAGCAAATTAACCTCATGCCTGAAGTCTTCGCTGAAAGAGAAAAAGAAACAGTGGAAGTCAACAAGGAATTCACTTCCATAAAGAAGGATGCTTAGAGTCATTTCTAGAACACAGGTATCAGTAGAAAATATGGATTGAAAAATCCATTTGATTTTTTTCTCTAGACTTTCCGTAGTTTATGCATGTTCAGATCATATATTCCATCAGCCCCAGGAACCAATCATTGATTGTTAGAAGTCCAGGCCTCTTTGAGATCACAGGATTTGAACTCTTGGCTACAATGGTGATAAACAAGAAGCCAATTGCAATTGTGAAAAAGGCACAGAACACAATCTAGAATGAAAACTAAAGATAAAGCTATAGAAAATTTCATTTTTCCTGGTACTTTCAGCATATCTGACTTTCTTTCCATATACAGACATTGAAATCATGCCACTTTTCAAGTCATTAAAGCAAATCCAACAGAAGACAGATGAATTGATATACAGTTTAAACAATCTGGCATAATGCCAGAGGTAAAAATTTATCTTACATGACCAGTCTATCACGTGAAAGAGATGGAAGTATGCGCTTGACAGCAACTGGAGTTCCACGCCAATAAGCTTTCAAAATTTCACCAAATGACCCCTGTGTGCTTCAACTATGATCAGAATCATCTCACACCTTAAATGTAGAACTAGAAAGTATGCTAGGGTTCCCATTGTGACTCACAATTTTAAGAAGCATTGAAAAACAAGAGTTACAAAATGATGTCATTTCAGAGCAATAAACATATAAAAAAAGAATCAGCAGATAGTAAGGAGAACATTCCTGACAGCAGATCAAGGAATTTTTCTAAGGGTGAAATATGTTTCTGTTTCCTCTTCCTCATATTTCATTCTCTCTATTTCCTGTTTTAGCATGGCTGTGGAGCATAGTAAGGGCACACAATAAATTTGTTTCCCATATAATGGTGAAGAAGTGACAGACATTCGCAATGCTTAATAATCAAAATAAACGTAACATAACACCCCCCAGCCACAAAAAAGGGAATAAGGGAAAAGCAATTCAAGATGATAGGACAGAGAATTAAGGAAGAGACTCACAAATGAACCTTTAAACATCATCATCAACCTCTAGAGAATTAACCTTTGAATATAAATAGAGACATGGAAAGACAAAATATCCTATAATATGCTTAAAATAAATCAATTGACATAAAGCCACACCTTCCCAACTATATTGGAGTTAGAAAAGTCCAGCTCAGAAGGGTCAATCTCCCAATCACACTTGTTTGGCAGAGGAGGGGGAACAGGCTTTTGTTCAAAATGGCTCCCATTTTGTCCCTGCAGGAAGATCAAGCATTGAAATGGTAAAGAGAACTATACAGAGCTCATGCAAACAATTGATGGAAGTAAACCCAGAAAAACAGCAACTGGGGAAGGAAGCCATAAGTTGATCAGAAGCTTGAAGCAGAATAAGAAATCCCTATGCATGCCTCAAAATAAGCACAAAAGCTTCCTCATCAATAACTGCCAAGAGGTCAAAGTTTAGTCAATCAAGATGAATCTGACTCCCTAAGCCTACCTTTTAACCTTAACGTCTAAAAGAAAGTACAAAAAGAAGCATAATTAACTATGTGATGTATTTATCTCTTCATAAGTATAAAAAGTACATCTTGAAAAAACGGTTAAGACCCACCCCTAGAAAATATTGACTTGTTGCCCAGAGTAAGATGATCACAACCACAATAAAATTATAAAAATTTTATGGAAATGAAAATAGTACATGATCTAATTAACAAAAAGAAATTCAATAATCTACTAGTTTAAGAGAAAACCTTCAAGGCTTCCCAAACCATTAAAATACAAATCCATTAGAAAGTCAAGTTACAATACAGTAGATAAAGATACACTAGGCTCCCAATCGACTCTCGTTGACACGTGACCCCTATCGAAAAGTCTACTCTTGCAATTAGCTCTCCAAATCATGGATTCGGACTCATTTTGGACTTTTAGGATCTTCCTTCACTAACTCTTCCCGCTGCAAACACACCCCATTCTACGTATGAGCCACATATTGGAACTCTTCAATATTGCAGGCAAAGAATTTATTTAAAAGTTGTGGGTGAGAGATTTTCAAAAGCTTTCATGAATGCATCATTAAATAAAAATATAAAAATTTCTCAAATGATTAGCAACTCTCCAAAAGGTAGTGTTCTCCACGAGCCTTGAGGATTCAAGCCACCCATAGGCTCTCTCTACATTAGAGGAAATGAACCATTGCATTTGCACCTCACTTTTTCAGAAGCTGAGCCCCTCTTTATGTAGAAACCTCCTTGTCAAAGCAATTTAGAATAGTGGGAAGTGGGCTGGAACTGCATTTTTGAATGAAAGAAGAGGAGCTGAAAGGTTGTCTCTCTTTAGCATGAATGACCGTCTTGTGGCTATCATGCAGATCAACACTGGATATCTGCAGCTTGAGCTTCAGTCTCACGGCCATCTCACACAGCTACAGTAATGTAATCAAATAGTTATCTCGCAATAGCGTCACCTTCAAGCACTAGGCCAAAATCTTTCTCAATACCACACTGACACTCAAGATTTATAAAGAAGACTCATACAATACTTTCTCAGAGAATTTACTAACACAAAAATTTCTACGGCATTTTGAAAACATCACCTATCATTTAACCCTAAAGTAATCATTGACGATTATCTAAAAGAGTGCAACACTCATGTTGCTATAACCTAAATTTTGTAACATTGTGAGAAGATTCATCATAATAAACTCCAGCACTATCACATAAACTCAAAATTTTAAAAATTCATAAACTATTCGATCAATTATTACATCTCCATTTCATAACATCATAACAGAGATACCACGAGATATGTGAAGGAACCAATGACACAAATCACAAGAAATACTACAATCTTTCTTTAAAATTCCAAAAAAGAACAAAGTAACAACACAAGAAAAACTTACGTAAGACAAACCACCATATGATTTTAACAACTCGACCATAGCAGGCTTTTCTGCTCCTGCTGCATCAGCTAGAGGCTGCCATAAAGTGAAACCTGAATCAAACTAACGGCAACCAAGTTGGATACACTATGACAAGTATTGTGCATGCATATAGTGATAACTATTCAAGGAAATTAACAGCTTTTTAGAGCTGATTCATGGTGATGGGAGTATTTTTCAAGGGTATATATCAATCATATAATTGTGAACAAATAAATATATCTGCATATTAACCATTCAAAAGCTTATGCTCATGAGAAGTATATGCATTTATGATAGCAATTGAAATTTAGAGGGCTAACATCATGAATATGGTTTCAAGAAGTAATTGGCACAATGCATTATCACAGGACTGTCAAGGCTTAATAAATAGGTGGTCAAACAGCAATGAAGGCTGTATGGCGTTCACAGGGCAAGAATTGCAAGTGCTGATAATAGAATTAATAAAGAAAATAGTGGAAATGTATTGTATATTTTCTAAGACAAGGAAGGATAGAAAGGAGTGCAAGGGAAATGGGCGCCGGTCCGACGGTGAAATCGAGAGGACAATAGCAACAATCACACATAGCGGAAGAAAAAGGAAGAACAATACACACAATTTTACGTGAAAACTCCCTTCTCAATAAGAGAAAAAATTACAAGACACTTAATCCACAAAAATGTCACTATATAAAATTTTGGTTACAAAAAAACCTTGGTTACAAAAACTCTCGAAGAACAGAGCATATGAGTAAAAGGGCGACTCCTTGTTTTTCTCTGCTTCTTCTGCGCTACTTCCAACATGCGGCAATGTACATATATAGATGCAGATGGGTCTTCTTCACCGAGTGGCGCCTACTCTGCAAGTTGGTGGCGTGCCTTGCAAAGCCTACCGCCTACTCTACAAAGTCGCCTTCCAGCTATGAATTTTGTAATTGACCTACTCTGTAAATTCGGCTATAAACTCTGGAAAGTCAACTACCTGCTCTGTAAAGTCAGCTGTCTGCACGGACTTTGCAGATGACCAGCTTTCCAGACAGGTTGCCCTCGGCCCATCAGTTAGGCCATCCTTGGTTTTTGCATCAGTGTCCTTGGTCGACCTCTCTAGCCAGCCTCATCCTAGTTTGGTCACACTAGCCTGACTGCTCCTTGCAAGTCTCTTCTGAGTCGGTCAGCCTTCTTGACTGGCTTTTTCTTCCATCCAGTCGGTCTCTTGCAGGCTGACCTCCTTGTTGTCTGGCCGGTCGGTGTCCTTTCAGCCAACCGGCCTCGTATTAGTATGGATTTGATTGGCCTCATTACTTTGGCCTGATGGCACCACTCCAGCAAGTTCACTACTCTAGCTAACTCTTTGTTATTAGGCCATATGCGCACGCAACGAGCACAATAATACTTTCTTTTAGTATTGCACACAAGCATATTTGACCAAACTTGTCATTCTGTTAATCGAATATGAACTCACACGGGAGTGGCGCATACTTCAACAAGGAGGGGTTAAGCTTAGCTTCCTGTAGGCAGCCAAAGACAAAGAAAAGATAAGAATGTAGAAGCATCAAAAAAGGAAAAAGAAAAACAGAGGCAGCTAAGAAATAAGGATGTAAAATTTGGAACATCCTCACCCGGTAGTCACAGGCAGCACCTTTGGGCAAGAAAAATAAGGTGTTGCTGAAGAACCAAACAGGTGATGAGTCAGATCAAACCTCTTCAGCAACCACATACAGAAGAAAGGAAAATTATGGATGGCCTTTATCGTGCAAAAGCCCAATGCCTCAATTCCAAAAGAGATTTTTCAAAAATAAACTAAGTTCAAAAGCCATCATCCAAGGGAGATATAAACTTTACACCAAGTTTCGTTTAACAGAACAAAAGTGAAAGTAGGAAAATGAGTCATCTCTCCACATATATTTTAGATTGATAAAAGAGATGATGAAGGAATTGACAGAACACTACTCTTCTAGGCCCATGCTACTCTTTCAGTGGAATTTTGACGGAAAGGAAGAAACAACTATAAAAATCACTTCTTTCTTTCCTTTGTAATAAACAAACAAACGAAAGGAAGGAAATATTCCAATTATCTGTCACTAATAGTCTCCTCAGGATCCTCCCTAACTTATAATGAATCACGCATAATCTCTTCATAGTACCACTATGCTACAGCTTCACACTTTCTTTCTTAAATTCTAGATAATGCATACCTAAAATTTAGATTGTGATTCAAATAAATTCGGGTTAAACTATTGAACATTCTATCCGAGTCTAGCACACCATAATAGCAAATAAGAGTTCAAAAAATACGGAACTCAATCTCTGATATATCCTCCGATACTTAATTCAGTAACTTTCCCTAAAATATGAAAGTGGGAGAAATTATGAGGATGCGAGAGAGAAAGATGATGGATTTGGCTCCGTAATATATACAAAAATAGGTGCATTAGAGGATTTTTGCTCTATTCTTACAATCCGACTTCTGGTCCCTTTTTCTAGGGAAGTGAACGTATTTATAATCGCATTGCTAGTTGATGGCAGTTTCTTAGAGAGTAATAACTGGCCATGATCTCAGTGGTTGAGTAGGTTGAAAACTGATTAGTTCAACTGCATTTATACATGCTCTAATCAGAGATTTTTCAGAGGCAGTCTAATCAATGATGATGAAAAGCGGTTAACATTAGTAGAGAGACCCTCGCCTAGGTTAACTGTAGGACATATAAACCACCCACTTGATTTAATCGCTTGGTTGAATTAACCACTTGGTCCGATCAATTGCTTGGTTAGATTAACCATTCGGTTTGTTATTCGAATATTTAGTCGTTCAGATCTATGATCCAACCTTTTTTGTGTCCTTTCAGCCATTTGACCTCTCAGTCATTTGATCCTCAGTATGATTTTGGTTTATTATGATTGAAATTTGGTCAAGACAGGATCATATTTTTGTACTTAGGCCTAATGGGCTGATTAGTACCTTCTTCTCTCCAAGCTTATGATACTAACCCTACAAAGGCTATACCAAAAACTAGCCCCCAACGCCTAGAAGTTGAATTTAAGCTCCGAGTATTGTAATGCTCGATTTTTGTTATTGAATTATGACATCATTAATATAATCTTAGGTCAATTTAAAATAATTGTGTAATAAAATTTTAGAAGAAATTTTAATTTTTGGAAATCAGTCCCAATGCATGAAGAAAACCTGATTCATGCTCGTGCGTGTCTGAGGTAGAAGCCTCACGCCTGAAGTGCACTTTTGTGGTACTCGTACGTGTTTGTGGGAGATTAGTGGCGCCAAGGTGCACCTGAAGGAGCTTTCGTACAGATTTAGGCATTATAGTGGCACGTGAGGTGCGTCTACGTGGCATTTGTGCATGGATGAGGCAAAATGTTGGCACTTGATATATGCCTGATGTAGCGCTCATGCGTGCCTGATGCGCATCTGATCAACCCTCGTGTATTGATTGTAATATATAGGAGCCTGCATGCCTATTTCATGTGAAAAATGAGAGAGGAAAAAGAAAGAGAAGGAAGAAGAAGAAGAGAGAAAAATGAGGAAGAGGATTTCAAAGTGATATCTTGTCAAATGTGCTAAATTGAAAGTAGAATACAAATATTTCTAAATTTGTTCTTTAATCTATTTCAAATTCTTTCAATTTTTGCTTATATTTCTTGTTTTATTGTGTATGCATGCCGCCTTTTACTTTCTTAGTTTGAATATTGTTGTATGTATGTAATGTTCCCCGATTGTATTGAGATTTTGTTGGTTTTTACCAAATATTTGAAGAGATTGTTTTTCACAGATTAAATGAATATTTTGAGGTAATATATTATATATGAAAATATTTGTGAAAGAAAAATCATGAAACTTGTGCATTTGGCCTTGCATGTGGTATTCCATGTAATTGATTCAGACCAGACTCTATTTTGTTTCTATATGAGTTTGTATTTTTTCACAAAGTTATAATGACGCATTAATATATTACTTTTGTTTTGTTCCTCATAGTGGTTCTCAATTATGACAAATCATAAAACTTTCTTCTTTGTAAGAAAAATACAAATCAAAACTTTTCACAGTTTATATCAGGTACACTTCTCACCTCCAGGTCTAAATAGTAGTGTTTCAGTCTAATATTAATGAAAGTATGTGTAACCCTTCCTCAAGATCAGTCTTTTGGTTATTAATTCTTAGTTTGGCATATTTTAAATTTTTAAAATTTTTACTTATATCTTATTTGATATTTGAAATGTTTGACCCTTGAGATTTGCAGGTTTAAACATAGTCATTAGAATTATTCGATATTTGATTTTGAACATATTTTATTTGATATTCATATATGTGTTATGAATTTTACATACGAAATCAGATTTGGACATTCGTTATCGGACATTTGTCATATTAAAACATTTGATGGATTTGATTTAACATGTGTTTTGTTGTTTTTCATTCTATTTTGTGGACACGTTTTTGTTGTTGTATATATATATATAGACACACTAAGCCTTAAACTCATGATTTATCCTATTTTCTAATCATTTTAGATTTGAGGACTTTGGATACTTGTAAGATCTCGGACGAAAAAGATTGAAGGCATTGGTTATTATTTTGTTATTGGATATGTATCTGGATTAAGTTTGAGATTATGTTAGGAAGTTAGTTATTTTATTTATGGTTTGTAATATTAGAAATTACAATTATCAACGTAGATTTTTGTACAATTCTATGTTATCAGTATTGGATGGTTGGTTGATATTTTCCTTACGGATTGATTTTGTATGAATAGATTGATATATATATATTGTTTATTTTGAAACTAAATAGGAATAATTCGGTTAGATCCTATGTTCGTAGTCGATCATAAATGTCATTGGGTTTGTTAGATCTGACTCGGTCTTTAGATTAATTGAATATTGTTCAATTGAAAAAAAGAAAGGAAAAAATTATTTAATTATTTCTTTAATTATTTGCTTGGGTAGACGTCGTGACAAGTATGCCTAAAAAAAGGATCAGATTAGTCTGTCTTGTGCACTGTTTGAGCGCTTCTTTCCAATGGAATTGAAATCAGTGAGTATTTATTGTTGATTAATTGTATCAATCAAAGTCTACTATATTGTGGTTTCGGTAGAGATTTCCTGACTGTTGACTGCATATTTTTATTTCAGAATGCTTTGTTTCCCGATTTTTCTTTGCTATAAAAGAAGCTCCTCCATCATTCCAACTTCATCCGATTTCTATGCATTAATAGCTGATGAAGTTGACTAAATCTTTCAATCCTTTTCGTGTTTGTTGGATCGAATAGAAGAGAGACTATTCTAATGCCATGGTTTTCCTCTAGGTGTCATTAATGAAGTCTGTCTTGGTTTCTTCCTTTTAGAGGAAAAGTTATCTTGGTTTTCCTTATTTACAAACTTTATCAGCCAACTTGGTTTTCCGCTTGGGTAGCTACTTACAGGACTTTATGCCACTGGGTGCAGCATGGCTCATGTGCTCCACTTTGATGGGATGCATGGCTCATGTGCTCCACTTTGATGGGATTAACATGTGTTAGGATGTATCCGTTGTGGATACTCTAGTTGCCTACCATCAGTCAATTGGAGTCGTCTGGCTGGGTGTTGTTCTTTCTTTCTACATTTGCACGAGTTGTAGTTGCTGAGGGGCATATTAAATCTTCTCCTGCTACTAATGAGATTCATCCCCTGACGTCTTTTTTCATTTCCCTCAAGCCGATCAACTTAATATTTTTTTGTTAAAATATATCTTGTACATGAATGTTTCCAAGAATGAATAAAAAGTTGCACTTTTTTATTTCCGTATTCAGATTGTATTTGTTAGCATATTCCTTTCATATTTAGATTTGTGTTCATTCGTATGAGATTGTAAGTTGTCAAAAGTTTAGATTAATCAATAAATCCAAATAGAATTTCTTCAATTCTTGGCCTTAAAGCTTAAGAGTTTGTCGAGTGATAGCCCGACAAATGACTTTTTACTTAAATAACAATTGACAACTCAACCTTTCGACAAGTTGAGACTCTCAATTAAATAAATTAAAATTTAAGAGTCTAACCAGTTCGTCTCTTGAGACCGATTGGATTTTTATTTCGTTACATTTTAACAACTAGTCAGATAATAAGTTGGATGATGTCAGTATCATAATGACTCCTGTGACTAAGATGACCAGTTGATGGCATATTTGATGCAACATCAGACGACTTCCTCCCTCAAGGCATATAATGCGTCACTTAGAATTTTCTCATTGCCAATTATCATTACAAAACGTTTTGATTTTAAACGAAGTGGACGTGTCTTCATATGAGATATCCTAGGGAAATGACACGTTGTTTGGATCAACGTTTTTCTTTAAATACATTGCTTCTAAATTCAACCATCTTTTAAAGTTCCATCGTCTCGCTTTCTTCTATTTAAATTCAAGTTGGATCCTCTCCTCGCTTCTACACTTTCTCAAAATGAGATTCTACAAACTCTTGATCTTCAAAGTCTTACAATCTCTTTGTTTTCTATCATCATTGGCCCCGCAAAGTTCTCCTAAGAATGTTGCCGATATCGCCTCATGTTTATCACTATCCGATATTCATGACAACTACGATTGGTTCAAATTCTAACTACCATTCCGTTTGTTATTCCTTCGTTGGATGAGAGGCCTTGAATTTCCCAAGATGACTTCATTGCTGTTTATGAAACTCAATTGAAGGATGGGCTTTACATCCCTATTGCCAAGACATTTATAGAGATGATGGCGGCCCTTGAGATTCCCATCACAGCTTTTCACCCCAATGTTATTTGATTATTGGTAGCTTTGTGCGTCTTTTTCCAGCGTCATGAGTTTAGATTAGATACTTAAATGGCAGAAATTATTTTCCGTTCAACCAAAAAAATGATTTGGTTTCCTTGACCCCTAGAAAGGGTTTTAAAATAAATGAAGGAAATTCTAACTCTGTGAAAAACCGAAAGAATCGGTTATTCTTTATTAAAATCTCATTTTACTAGATTTCATTGCATAATTGAAGTGATGTGAATCCAGCTTAATTTGAATTAGTCAGTGACAATGAACTTTTATGCACCAAGACTCATGCGGATCTAGTGAATAAAAATGTTGCCGAGTTACGGAATATTGGTAGATTTCTCATCCTCGTTGCTTTGGACTCAATTAATTGGTATACAGTTGTTGGGGTGATGTTGTTGCCGACTTGCATCCGCTCCCTTTGAAGAGGAGAAGAGGCATTTTGTTGAGTTCACCTCCTAAGGTTCACCCTGATATCGATCCGTCAATCAATCATCCGATGACTTCACTACGAGTAGCTATCGAGGGTGGTGGATGCCATTTTTAACGAGTGCGTGGTTAAAGTGAGAGCTGAAATGAGAGCAGAAGCGGCCACATGATCTTTGACCCCAATAGTTGCTTCTCTTATGAGGTCCTTAGAAATGACACCTATTTTGCCTAATAATGAGAAGATCCCAATTGTTTTATTAGATGAACAGCATAACTCTCCACATCACTCCCCATGTAAGAGCATGCCAGTTGTCGTTGTTCCCATCATTACTCAATATGGGATTCATGTCATTCCCAATTCTCTTTCAATCGGAGAAGTATTTGACGATCCATCCGCTCATCTCATCACATTAGTGCTAAAAGATGTTCCTAATGACACCTTTATTGCGAGAGATAACTAATATTCAATCAATATCTCATTCTTCGTTTAGCAGGGAGGTTGAAATTTCAGAGGGAGCTCTAGGCTTCGATGACCCAGTATCTCATCCAACCTTGCCACTTATTTGTTAGAGGCCTTTATCCTCTGCAAACCCTGATGTTATCAAATCTTTGTCAGACTTCATCACAGGAGAGGATGTTCCCACCCGGGAGATATATTTTTAGTCCTTTTACTTCAATTCATTTACTTATTTTCGTATTATTAATGCATTTTTTTTTTGCAATCCTTGGAATTGGCAAATTAAGTAAGATGTGGGCTATTCTTTCAAGATCAAGAAATTGCTTGCCTGTCAAGATTTTACATTGATCCAACTATAATTAAAAGTTTAAAGTGCAAAGCAGTAGCTGCTTAAGTTAGAGCGTCAAGCCTCGATGATAGATTGGTCCACATGGAGAAAGAATTAATTAAGGGGATAAGCAGAGCTTAAAATTCAGAAAGACAAAATGAATTGCTTGAAGATCAAGCAACTATTGGAGAAGAGAAGGCCAATTTTTTCTCGGATAGGACTATTGAAGCAAATTGACATACTTCTGTGGCTGAGAACATTATCGAGGGACAGCGAATAGATTGTTTGCAGCTCAAGAAGTTACTAAGGAGTATCCGACCAGAAGAATTTGGTTCTTTGCTTGATACCTGATTTAATGATGGCATAATCTTTGTAGGATGATAACTTCTCAGGTGGCTCTTGACTTTCCTATTTGTTACTTGGATGTAAGGAATTTTAGAGTTGTTTTGACTTCAGAAGTCAGAGATTTTAGGGCTCAATCGGATCCTCAATTGTCTGGAAACATCAAAAGAATAGCATACTTAAGGTCAGTAGATACTGGAACACGATTCGGAATTTGTTCAGATACTCAAATCTTCATCTTCTCCCTTTTTTTCTCTTTTTATCCTCTTTTTTTCACTATGCCAGCACCCTAAGTCTCAACATTGTAAGCGGTTTTCCCTAAAAATATACTAGTGAGTTTTTATACTGTGAACGGCGCTCGAGAGCCCGTCAGGCACACCTAGGGGTGCGGGTACCACTGGGAACGGCGCTTCGGGTGCCCCTTGGGTGCACCTCAATCGTGTACTTTCTATTTTCGACACTTCGGGTGCACCTCAAGTGAGCATCTTCTAGTTTCGGTGCTCATGTGCACGTCAGGCCCCTGTTGCGCACTAGTCTGCAATTTTCCTCCGGATCAATACAGTACACGTGTGCCCTTATTTGAGCCACTGAACGACATATTAAATGGGTATGGGCCCACACGAGAGTGGCTTATAACCTAACAAACTTTCCCTCACGACTGTATGGGGGCAATTATCATCCGAACAATAGTTCAGCAAACTTCAAGCTTCCCCCTTTATAACACTTTACTTATTATATCTGATCAATTCTCCTTGGTCTTAACCTTGTCTAGTGCTAATAATTCTAAGTCAACGATATTTTGCACCCAATAATATTTTATATTAATATGCTTTGATCTAGAATGAAATGACAAATTTTTGCAAAGGTGAATTACGCTTTGATTGTCACAAAGCAGCATATATCCTTCTTATTTGAAGCCGAGTTCTCAAATGAACTTTTTCATTCACAACATTTCCTTGATTGCTTCTATTACAACAATGAATTCTGTTTCAGTTGTTGAAAGAGCAATACACTTCTATAATTTAGATTGCCAAGAAACAGCTTCTCCTGCAAACATGACTAAATACCCCGATGTAAACTTTCGAGAATCGACATCTTCTGCCACATCGTATCAATATACCTAATCAGAAGTGGCTTGTCGCTTTCGAAATACAAGCACAATTTGAAAGTTCCTTGGAGATACCTCAATATCCGTTTCACCACGGACTAATACTCCTTACTAGGATCTGACAAAAAACGGTAAATTGTTCTAACAGCATGAGAAATATGTGGTATTGTACACACCATAGCATACTTTAAACTGTCCACGGCTAAATAGTAGGGTATGTATCTCATACTTGCTTTTTTATCATCCGTGAAAGGATATTGTCAGATGTTCAGTTTAAAATGATTGGCCAACAAAGCGCTCACCGGCTTTGACTTCTTTATGTTAAAACGTTGAAACACCTTCTTCACATAACTCTCCTAGGACATCCACAGTTTCCTTATTTTGCGGTCACGAAATATTCTTATATCCAGAATTTGTTTCGTCGGCCCTAAATCCTTAATGGCAAAAGATTTCCAGAGCTGTTGCTTCAATTCGTTGACCTGGGAGGTATTTCGTCCAACAATGTGCATATCATCCATATAGAATAGGAGAATAACAAAATCGTATTCGAAAAACCTTTAAACAAAGACATAATGATCTGAAGTAGTCTTCCGGTGGCCCTGATCCACCATTACAGACTCGAACTTCTTATACCATTATCTCAAAACTTGCTTTAACCCATATAGATTTTTTTTCAAATGACACACCAAACGTTCGATCCCCTCAACATGGAATCCCTCCAACTGCTCCATGTATATCTCCTCAAGGTCACTATGAAGAAACGCCGTCGAATTGTTCAACTTCCAAATCAAGAACCATAGCCAATCCAAGCACTACCAAGATTAAAGACATCTTCACAATCAGGGAAAAAATCTCCTCAAAATCAAGACCTTTTCGTTGATTAAAGCCTTTCAAAACTAGCCTCACCTTATATCTTGGTTGCGAGTTGTTCTCACAAGCCTTCAAGCAAAAGACCCACTTATTCTTTAACGCTCGCATGCCCTTCAGCAGTTTTGTTAGCTCGAACATGTGATTTTCGCACAATGATTTTATTTCATCTTATATGACCTTCATCCATTCTTCTTTGTGTTCGTCTTCTATAGCTTCGTCAAAGTTTTCGGGCTCCCCTCCATAGGTAAGTAATACATACTCATCGGCCGATAAACGAATAAAGAGCCTTTGATTTCTCATGGATCATCGGAGTGGAATAGTCTCGGCAGGTTCAGCAACATCACGTGGAACAACATCATCTTCTCCATCAAGAGTAGGAGTCTCACGGTCTTCTTCCCCTTCGACATTGCCTTGATCATTGTCTTCATTATGAACAAACACCAGTATTAGGGGCTCAAGATTCATATCGCAAGCCTGACTGCTATCGTTGTTGGAAACAACCTTCACCTTTTTTACTGATATCTTCAATTGTCTCATCCTCGAGGAACACCAAATCCTTTGATCAAACGAGCTTCTTCTCTATTGGATCGTAGAATTGATATCCTAACTCATTTTCCTCGTAGCCGAGAAAAATGTACTGCCTTATCTTTGATTCCAGCTTTGACCTCTCGTTCTTAAGAATCTGGACAAAAGACTTACACCTGAACACGTGCAAGTGGTCATAGAACACCTCCTTTCTGGACCATACATTCTCTGGAACTTCTCCATTTATTGAGCTGCTCAGTGATAGGTTAATAACATGATCCACGACATTCAAGGTTTCCCCCCAAAATGAACTAGAGAGTTTCGCCTCTGAAGGCACACAGCAAACTTTCTCGATTAGTGTTCTATTCATCTGTTCAGCCACCCCATTCAGCTGCGTTATCTTCGGTGGAGTCCTTTGGTATCAAATTCCATAGGTCTGACAATACACATTAAATGCTCTGATGTACTTATCGTCATTGTCACTCCGGATCTACTTTAGCTTCTTCTCCATTTGTCTCTTCACTAGGGCATGAAATTGTTAGAAGATGTTAAGGGTTTGATCTTTCCACTTCAACGGATATATCCACAACTTTCTTGAACAATTATCAATAAATATGATGAAGAAAAGTGCTTCTCCTAGTGTCTTCACCTTGAGAGGGCCACATATGTTGGTGTGGACCAACTCAAAGAAATCGACCTTTCTCATGGACGAGTTTTCATGGAACGAAGCTCGCCGTTGCTTTCCTTCCATACAATGAGTGCAAGTCTTCAATTTAACTTCCTTCACACCCCGAAGGAAGCCCTTTTTTATTAAACAGTTTAACCCTTTCTTGCTCATGTGACTCGGTCATTGGCGCCGCAAATCAAAAAACGCCTCACTTCTAGCAACATACACATCTCCAGCTGAAATAGAGGCTTGCAACACATAGAAATTAAAAACTTTCTTTCCTCGGATAACTACTAGAGATCCTCTAGTCAACTTCCATACCCCTTCACAGAATGTGCTGCAAAATCCTTCATCGTTGAGCTTCCCCGCCAAAATTAGATTTAGCCGAATATCTAGAACGTGTCATACATCCCTCAACAGCAACTTGGTCCCATTATTGGTGGCGAGGCACACGTCACCACAACCGACAATCCAGAATGTGCCTTTAGTACCCATCTTCAACACTCTAAAATGACCGGAAGTGTAAGACATGAAGAATTTCCTTTGTAACATGACACGGAGTGAGGCACTGCTATCCACCACCCAATTAGTTTCATGATCCACTAAATTGATCACTTCAACTTCCTTGCATCCCAACAAAAGGTCGCCTTTGCCTTATCCACTTTCTTCTCATTACCGTAGGTGTTTTCATGCTTTCACTTGTAATAGTGCTTCTTGATGTATCCCCTTTTTCTGCAGTGGTGACACTCGAGGTTTTGGTACCTTAACCCGAATTTGCTTCGACGCTTTTCATCAGACTTAACGCCACACCCTTCATTCTTTTCTCGTAACTCAGAGGCTAGCACTTTAGAGTGTGAAGAAGAAGAGCCTCGTGATCGATGTCTCATCTCCTTATTTATCACTGCTTCCTTTGTTATTTCTAGAGTCACCACACCATTCGGAGCTGTATTGGTAATGGTGATCTATATCACCTCCGAAGAGTCCGGTAAGGTGATCAACAATCATAAGCCTAGCAGCTCATCATAAAATTTGATACCCATTCCACTCAGTTGATCTACACATCCTTAAAATTCATTCAAGTGATCGGCTATTACTGTACCCTCCTTTTACCTCACTTGCATCAACTTCATCGAGTGGTATAATTTATTGTTACTGGTTTTTGAAGCATAAAGTTTCTCAAACTTCTCCCATAACGTCTTTGCATTCATCTCATTCCAAATATAATTATACACATTGATGTCCACAAATTGTCAAATATAGTCAGAAACTTATTCATATTCAACAGCCCATTCCTCATCGGATTTTGACTCGGGATTTTGAGTAGCAAATACTAGAAGATGTATTCTTTTGACAAATAACAAATCCTTCATCTTGCTCTTCCAAATATCATAACTTGTGCCATTCAAACAAACTATTTTATTCCCGACCTCCATTAATTCAAATAAGTTTCATTACTTGACACTAATAACCGTGTCTCTAATACTACTTGTTAGGACCAGAACTGCGAGGAAATATTTGACAATACTCAACAAGCAAATAATAACAATCACATACAATGAAAAACACACGATTTTATATGAAAAATTCTCTTTAGAATTAGAGAAAAAATCACATGATGATACGTCCGAAATATCTCCACTATTCAATAAATTCAATTATATAAACCCCACAAATAAAAGGACACAACACCTTTAATTAACAAACTCGACCAGTAGAAAATGCTAGACGAAAGAGAAGAAATATAATCAGTAAAACATTCTTTTCAATTTTAAGAATATCGTCCTAAGGTCGGTGGAGACTAGAACACAATTTGAAATTTGCTCGAATACTCGAATCTTCCTCTTCTCTCTTTTTTTTTCTTTTTCTCATTGTGTCGACGCCCTTTAGGTCTCAAAATTATAAGTGATTTTTCCTAAAAACACGTTAGCACATTTTTTTATTGCGAGCCGCACTCAAATACCCATCGGGTGTGCCTCGGACGTAGCTGCCACTGGGAATGGCGCTTGTACCCCTCAGGCGCACCTAAAGCGCGCATTTTCTGTTTTCAGTGCTTTGGGTGCGCCTCGAGTGCACACTTTTTAGTTTTGGCGTTCATGCTCGCATTAGGGTCTTGTCGTCCACTAGTCTACAATTTTCCTCTGAATTAATACGGTATACGTGCTTCCTTATTCAAGCTATTGAACGACACGTTAAATGGATATGGACCCATATAGAAGCAACCCATGACCCAACAATGAAGAGCATAAAAAGAAAGAAATGTTGAAAAAATTGGTGCTTATATTAGAAATAGAGATACTAATCAACTTTCTTGTGAACACTAACAACGAAATGAAATTCAAATACTAATCAATAAATAATGAAATTCAATTAGCATTAGTTGACATCCCATTAATATTGGACAACTCAGAATTTTTTTTTCTTAAAAAAAACTTAGTGTCTTTTTATAAGAGAAAAAACTCAGTTATTAAGCTAATTGGAAAAAGGTTGAATTAATCTTTTTTTAGAGGGATAAGATCCCGAAAACAAATTACAAGTGCATTAACGACTTCATTCAATCACAGCTCCATCCAAACCAGCAAAACGCAGAACGTAAAGAAAGAAAGAGAGACGCGAAAATTACGGTATTCTTCCAACGATCTTGAGCGTTGACGTCAGCGCCAAATTCGATCAAGCAGTTCGCAACATCGATCCAACCATGAAGCGAAGCCACATGAAGCGGAGTCCGATTATCGTAATCCCTAGTATTAACCAATGACGGATCTTCCTCAAGAAGCTTCCTCACCGTTGCGGCGTCCTTCTGATGCGCGTGCCACAGAATCGCCGACGTCTTGCTTACTCTCGTCTTCCCCTTTTTCTTATCCCCTGTCTTCTTCGCCGGCGACGAACAATTTGTACGTCCTAAACTGCCCGACGAGCTATCCCCGCCTTCGCTCATGATCTTTCCGACAGACCCAATTATCAATATAGTGCCAACAGATAGAACTTTCGACAAGCTTCCAACGGATGTAACCGCTCAGCTCTCAAAGCTACTAAATCTCGAGAACCAGACTAACCGTTTATTCAATCTCTGCAGGACATTGATTTATTAAACAGAGAGAAGACAGAGGAGGAAGAGAGAGAGAGAGAGAGAGAGAGGCTGACGTGGGAGTGGGAGTGGGAGTGGAAATGCAAGTATTCATTATTCCGGTGTTGACCTTTTCTGCAAATGCGGTTAAAATTAAAAATTAATTAATTAATGTTATATTAAATAATTTAAATAATTAATCAAATTTATACTATTTATTTATTTATTTATTTTTTAATTATACCCATTAAATAAATACAATAACTTACTATAAACAATTGACTAGAGGATGCTAGGCGAAGTAGCGTTTCCTGCTTTATTTTTTTGGGCCGTTAAATCAAACTAACGGCCCAGATTTTCTTTTTTTTTAAAAGATTAGAAAAAACATATTTGAGCCGTCTGTAAATCGACGGCCCAAATTTTGTTATAATTTGGACCGTCGGATTTTTAACAAATGGACGGTCGAGATTTATCTTCGAAATAAAAAAATAAGAAATAGTTAGGCTGTCGATTTTGAGACACGTAGACGGCCCATATTAAGACTTGAAAATTAAGAAAATTGCCCCCCAAATTTTGTATTCCCTCCTCTCACTTTCACTCTGAAGCAACTCGCTTCTATCGCAACGGAACCCTATTCTCCTCTCCATCTTTCACTTTCTCAAATGCTCTACCCTATCATCTCAGTTCTGAAAACCCTAATCCTCGCCGTCGCCTCTCTCTGCGAATCTCAGTCATTAGACGGCAGCGACCGGAAAACTATTGCTGGTACTTATCAACAACCTTTCTTACAACCGATCTGTACATTTTGCGATATCAACAAAGGTCGAAGAGCAAGCAATAGTATTTTTTCGTTACTATTTGTATTTTTTTTTTACTTCACAAAATCTGAAAAAAAAAATATTATTAATTTATTTCTTCATGTAATATTTCTCCTGAATCTGGGTGTGCAAATGAAACTATATTTGTTTCATTAATAGAATTTTTTTTTTTCATTACAAAGTTTAAAAAAATAAAAATAAAAAATTACCTGTTCATGGTGTTTGTATTTGCTGTGCACAGAAATTGTGTATAGAAAATAAGTTTGTATTCTTTGTGCCATTAAGGAATTTGTTTACATCCCCCAATCTATGTTCGTGCTGGGGATCTTGGTTTTCGGCAAAGCAGGATCCCCTAATTTTGGGTCTCCCTTCTGGGCCGTCGGTTTCATCCGACGGCCCAGATTTGTGTTTTTTTTTTTTAAAAAATGATGAGATTAAAAAAAAATTAATCCAGATTATAAATGATGATATTATAAATGAAGGAGATAAGTAATATTTTTTTGTAAGTTAACTCTGTATCTGAAAATATGCTTGTGAATTTTCAAATGAACTGATCAGGTTGTATACATAATGTATATGGATTATTGCCCTTAATTTTAATCCAGATTTTTGTGCTAAATATGTGTACAGTTTAAAAAAATATGGATTTACATCTGAATTTTTGCTGTGTACAGATTTAAATCTATATTTTCATAGGCAAATATAGTAATTTTATCAGTTGTAGTATATAGAAAATATGTATACTGATGCTAATTCTGTCAGTAGATCTGTATATTGTTGGAAAAGCTGTATATAAAAAAAATATACTGATCATAAATATGTTGATTATGTTAGATGATTAATCTGTATATAGTAAAAAATATTAGTAAATTATTTATAATGGATTGTTTGTAAATACAAAAAAATTATTTGTATATTCATATTCAATGGCCGAGTAGACTCCTCCTGTTGATATGACATTTTAAAGTATGAATGATGCTTAAAATTTTTGGAAATAATATGGCCAGAAAATGGATTTTTCTATGAAAAAAATGGCCGTAAGAAAATAAAAAAAAGATAACGTAGAGATATTTTAAATATTTTTTTGTTCTAAAGAAGACAAACATGAAATTAATAAAAGAAGGGAGGTCATACAACCGCCTTGGAAAACAAGATGTGGGTGTCCTGCTAGGATGGAATGTATGTTAATAAGGGAGAACATGACTATTATTGTAAAACATTTTGTAGGGGATCAGAATCATGAACTAGAGTCTCCTGAGACACGCTATATGCTGAGGTCCCAAATGGAGGTGTCAAATTGACAAGGTCGTGTTATTGAGATGGCTCAAGATGCCGGTTTGAGACCTTATGACACCTATGAGTTAATGATGATGGAGGCCAGTGGTAGGAAAAATGTTGGATATATACCAGAAGATCAAAAATCATATATTCGAGTTAGGAGGCAACGAAGTATGCAGTGTGGGGAGGCAGGGGCCATATTAACATACTTTCGGGATCAAGAAATAAAAAATAGACAATTTTATCATGATTTTCAACTTAACACAGATGAGTTGATTACTAATATTTTTTGGGCTGATGTGGAGATGGTTGCTGATTATGCAACCTTTGGAGATATTGTGACATTCGACACAAAATATGGAACAAACAAATGTTTGAGACCTTTTGGTGTTTTCACGAGGTTTAGCCATCATCTGCAAATGGTTGTATTTGGTGCTGCTTTGTTGTATGATGAGACAACAGAATCCTTTATGTGGTTATTTGAGACATTTTTAAAATGTCATGATGGGCGGGCACTCATTACTATTTTTATTGATTAAGATGCTGCTATGGCCAAAGCTATCAGTTTGGTAATGCCTTGTACTTTTCATGGCTTGTGTACATAGCATATTTTACAAAATATAATCAAGCATTTGGCTTCCTATCTGGAACTATTTCATGAATTTACTAGATGTATGCATGGAATTGATCATCCTGCAGATTTTAAACTTGCATGGGCTACAATGGTCTCCAATGAAAAAGCTTCCCATGCACTTTTGTGGCTAAAAGGCATGTATAGTATACATTTTAAGTGGGCGTCATGTTATGTGAAAAATGTCTTCACATTGGGCATATAAAGTACACAACTATCAGAAAGCTTAAATAGTGACCTAAAAATCCACTTGAAATGTGATTTAAATATGAGAAATTTCTTTCATCATTTTGATAGAGTGATTGATAAGAAGAGACATAAAGACCTGATGACTGATTTTGCATATAAACAGAAATTTTCACTTCTTATTATGAACCATTGTCCTTTTATACTTCATACTTTAAATATTTATACCCCAACAATATTTAAGATGGTGCAAAAAGAATTACTTGAGGTACCAGGTTGGCGTGTCATATCCCGTGCTGATTCCATGCATGTAATGGTTTATTATACGGACTCGAGGAATGATGTTGCAGTTATGTTTGATGAATTGAGTAAGAACGTTGATTGTTGTTGTAAAAGATTTTAAAATGTCGGAATATTGTGTTTTCATACTTTTGTAGTTTTTAATATTCATGGTTTGACTTCAATTCCCGATCACTACATTATGAGGAGGTGGGCCAGAAACGTAAAATACTGTATTGAATCCGTTGTTGCAACTGAAATTCAAAGCAATGAAGATGATTCGCGTACATGGTCTGCAAGGTTGGCTAATAATTTTATGAGAAATTGTATTCGTATAGAATCCACATTAAGTGGTTGGGCAAAAATGGAAGAGATTGTTATAGGGGTTAATAAAGTTGTTGACAAATTTTGTAATCTAAATATCAATGAATGGACAAGCAATGAGGCTTTACCTGTGGAGAACATCCCAGAGGAAATTATGGACGGATCAATCAAAGGAATGAAAAAACGTATTGGACGGCGGGCAACAAAGAGACCTAAAAGTTGTCTTGAGAAACCTAAACACAAGACGCGGATATATTTATTTACTATATTACACATTATTAATTATAATTGTCATAATGTCTTGTTGTTAATACATTTATTTACTGCATGTGCTGTACACTAATGATGTAGATATTGTCATCCTGTAGGAATTAAGTAGTTCATCATCACAGTTACATGTTGCGTCACCATACAACAGCTTCAAACCACACAATATCAGCAGCCGATGATATATATGCAGTTGTTAGTGGTAAACATACATTGATTACGTATCATACATTGTATACTAATGCCATATATTGATTTTGTCTCAAACTTATCATTAAACCTTAATATATTTTATTTTACTTGTGAAAGGCAAGTTATGTGAAATATTTTGTATATATCATAGGGACAACAATTACTACTCTGTTGTGTGGACCTGCACATGTCGAAGGGTATACAGCGACGCATATTGATACTTCAAATGATGATACTACAACTCTTCCAAGTTTTAGAGTTTATGAGAATCCAAGTCATCGGCATATAGGTGATGAAAAAACCGCGTAAGAGGTACTTTGCCCATTCTCATTTTTTCATGATGCTAGAGAATCAAATTGATTGAGCAAGCTTTAATGTCATTTCATTTCATATCTGTAACTCTTTTCTCTTTCTTGGAGTAGTTGAAGGATCTTTTTAAAAATATAATTGTTGCTCAAAACAGTTGTAGACTGTAGAGACATACATAGTAGAGTAAACTATCAACCTTGAGCCAAATTTGCGCGTTACCTAATTGACACTTAGTAGCTTGAGCAAACTTCAAGCAAATGTTGAGCATGGCCTTTCTTCCACCATAGTGCACAAGTGAAGTTAAAGTTCCTGCCATTTTAGTGCTCAAGCCAAAACTTAAAGTGATAGTTGAGCGTGACCTCTGTGTCATTATAGCACAAAACAACTTGAATTGCAATGCAATGCTCTAACCAACTTGAAGCACACATCGAGCATGATCATAATGACACAATATATAGTAGGATGACTCAAAATATAACAATTTTTTATGAAATTTGCCAATCACTCAAAAACTTGCCAATGAAAGTATATGGCCGTTGCGAGTATAAAATGTCTTTAAAATGGGGGAACTCATAACAACTCTAGTATGCAGCCGCCTTACTCTTGTATTGATATGTTGTTTTCATGGTTTGAATCACCTTCAAGTCTGGGACAGCTATAGAGCAACCTTAGAGGACCTCTATATAGGCAAAGTCTCTTATCAGTTATCCGTGGAACAATTTCATGAAGCTATTTAGATACTTGCGTGAGCTGCTGCTTCTATTTGCTCAATTTCAGATCTTTTATGGGTAATTATGCATTTCAAGTCAGAGATTTGTTGATAAAGGAAGTTACTTGCCTATCATTTGCGCCCATTCCCTTCTGTAGAAGGCTATATATGCTTGTTTGTTGCAACTCGAGTCTGGTTCTACTCGTATAGATGGAAGAGCTTAATGTGATTGCTAAATTCAGTAATGATGGGTTTCTTTTGCTGCATTCCTGAAGATGCAAGTTGCATTGGAGTGTGAACACAATTGCTGATTTGATTTAACAAATTCTTCTCAGTGTGCAGATGGATGCAAAATGATGTTGAATATTTCACCCAAACTCAGAAAGTTCAATTTTTTAGTTCTCCTACGGGGTTAGTACAACTGTCCATGAAAAAAGGAAGTACAACTTTCTTTAAAATGGAAAATACACTGTTAATTTTTATCAGGACTCTTTTCTAACGCTAGCATATGGATAGCATATTGGTTGAATCATTAATAGCCTCATGTATTCTTTTTAGCAACTTTTGACAACACTTTCAACCTCACTTTGTATTCTTTTTTAAATTAGCAAAACTTTTCCTTTACTCATAATTTCTTCTTTTCAGAATTTTTCCAAAAAAATTTGGTATTTTGTTGAGTGTTTCTTTTGCTATTTTACTATGCTAAGACATTCACATAGTCACACCATTTCTTCTTTGGATAGCTTTAGGTGCCTAGATTTGTAATTGTGGTCAGCCTTAATGTCCTTTCATCAATTATTTTTACTATTGACTAAATTTAGCTACTTTATCATATAAATTGACTAAATTTAAACCACATAACACTTTTTAAAATTATAGTATTTCAATTTAATTGATTATCTCTATTCCCCATTGATATATTTCAGGTAATGCTGGTGATGTCTTGGAAGACAATCCTGTTGAAAGGTTGAAGGTTTTTGTTTATGAACTTCCAAGCAAATACAATAAAAAGATTCTACAGAAGGATTCCAAGTATCTTACCCACATGTTTGTAGCAGAGATATATATTTTTTCTTGTCCATTACAATTAGGTCACAATATTTTTTATTTGTGTTTAGAAGGAATATTTTTCAATTATTGATTATTTGTATTTAGTTTAATGTATATGACTTTATATGGATAAAAATAAATCGGTTGCGAAAAATTTTGTATTAGATTGTGATCCTGTGGAGGTATAGTGATGGGTTTGAAATTGTATTATGAATGTGAATTGGATAAATATTTTATTTCTATTATTTCTTATGATCTATAGGACATCATTAACATGTTGTATTTTTTATTTTTTTTTAATTTTAGATAAAATTTTATTAAAATTTTTGTCGATTATTATGTGGAATGATTTTGGATTCAGTTCAACTAATAACTATATTGACATATTAATTTTAATTAGATGATCATTATATAAATATTATATTTATTAATAAAATAATATATTATTTTATTAATAATAACGGCGGGTTCGTCAAGACTTGCGGGACTCATGACGATAAGAATTGTGTCAGCCACATGATACAAATTGGAAAGTTGATATCGCATCACCATCGCCCCTTTCGATAAAATACTATATAATTCTGATTTTATTATTATTATTATTTTCTTTTCGTACTTAACTTAATTATCTACACTGTGTCATTTCTTAAATTTTTTACTTTTAGCGTATTAAATTTTATCTCTTAATTATTTTTACTAATATTTAAAATTTGAAGGATTAATATTTTTGCCCTTTTTCATATTTTTAAACTTTTACTTTGCTAAAATATTATATATATAAATATATAATATACATAGTTTTTAAGGCATATTTTTCTTATACTACTTTGATAAATATCACAAACACACATTATTGATATTAATAATAACGAAAATACAGGCTAATTGAATATTGATTCTCATGATGGGTAAGTGTTAACAACTAATACTTATGAAAAAAAAATAATTTCCTTGTAAATGAGTTAAATATTTTGTAATAAGAACATGATATCTTTTTTTTTTTTGTTAAACAATTAAAATATATTGAGATAAATTAAAAGAATACAAATCAGATGTTCAATCTCCAAATGTTGTTATTTGGAGATAAACAATTACGCTACGGCAAATCCCGAGCAAAGTGATACAAGACTCTAAAAAGAAAGAAAAAAACAATACAAATCAACGGCAATAGATCGGTTATCATACAGACCAGTAGAGAATCCATGCGTCGGCAGCATAGCAACCTTGTCAATGAAGAGAATCCGCTCCCTCCCAGACTATCCTAAAGTCTAGCTCGTCACAGCAAAGCGGCAATTAGCCAGTAATAGATCAGCGCCCGAGGTCGTCACCATGGCAAGGATCCTCACATGTCCGGCAGGAGATCTGAGTCCACACAAGCTAGTAAGATCGTTCGAGCCAGAGGAAATCGTCGACCGTGCGTCGGCAGGAGAGCATGTAGAGAAGCCACGCCCAACAAATTCACCAGCAAATAATAAACAATAATTATAATACTAATATTTTTTTTTGGAAAAGAGAGTAAGCCCAAAAGTTCCGGAGAAGCACACCGAACGGTCTAAAATTTTTTATTTTTTATTTATAAGAAAAGACCCAGAAGAATCGAAATGCACACCGGATGGTCAAGGCCTTTTTTTTTTTTGGAAATAAAGAGAGAGAACCCAAAAAAAAAAAAAATCGGATAGCATACCAATCGGACTATACTAGAGCCAACCTGCGCAATCCTCCGTTTTTTTTTTGGAAAGAAAGAGAAAACCTAAAAAAATCAGAGATGCACCCCAATCAAACTAGACCAGAGCCTACCCGCACAATCCTCCGAAATATTTTTTTCTCAAACCAGCCCGATAGCAATCCAAGTTGACAGCTAATGATCAGCACCACGCTCCAATTATCCCTAAGACCAAAAGCCTGTCAGAATAGTCCTTTCCCTTGAGTTCTATGCCATCCCTAAACCTCGTCAAGTGAGTCTTAAAGGGTTAGGTTCCATCGGTCCTTGATATATTTGAAATCATGCTTACTCTATCAAGCGTACTAAGCCGACGGTGGATGCAAAGTCAGAAAATGAAAGTATGGGTAGGGATATGGTAAAGACCCCAAATTAGTGAGGCCAACACCACCTTTTCTTTAGGTGCCCGAAAAAGGTCATACGCAGACCGAATTGAGAAATGTCCATCCATAGATAAACTATAGCTAATAATAAGAACATGATATCAAAAACACATATGTGAAATATATTTTATAAATTAGTATGAAAAACAAAGTGTAATAAGCCAAATTAGTATGAAAAATCTACTAATTTCCTTTAACCCCATGCCCACCACCATCCACTCCCCTCCACCACGACCGCCACTGCCATCGCCAATGACCACCACCCACAGAAAGCAACATTCGGCACAAATGTAATGGACAAAATATTTCTTAGTGGGATTTCCATCTCCAATGACCATCGCCGATGACCATGGTACAAAACTCCATCTCCAATAAACTTTACAAATTTTCTTTTTCAAACTTTGTAATGGAAAAAAAAATTTATTAATGGCATAAATGTTGACAATATTTCTTTTTTGTCAAATTTTGTGAAGCAAAAAAAAATAAAATGAGATATGCAGGGAGAGGCAACAGGGATGAGAGGGCTTGAGAAAGTGAGAGGGAGAGAGAACGATGACGGCAAGGATTAGTGAGAGAGAGAAAGTCAATGGCGGCAAGGATTAGTGAGAGAGAAAGTCGACGATGAGGGCTTGAGAAAGTGAGAGAGTGAGAATGGCGAAGGTGAGCGGCGACAGCGAGAGAGTGCCTGAGACGATTAGGGTTTTCAGAGGGAGCAGATTTCCGAAAGTGAGCGAGGGGAAAGACAAATTTGGGGTTTTTTTCAAAATTTTCAAATCGTAATTTGGGCTGTCCACGTGTTTCAAAATCGATGGTCTAGATATTTTTTATTTTTTTATTTCGAAGATAAATCTCAACCGTCCATGTGTCAAAGATCCAACGGCCCAAATTATGTCAAAATCTAGGCCATCGGATCTTCACATTAAAATCGATGGCCCAAATTTTAAAACAAATTTAAAATCTGGGCCGTCGGTTAACGGACAGCCCAGATACGTTTATTCAAATTTAAAATTTGAGCCGTCGGTTAACGGACGGCTCAGATGCATTTGTTTTAACATTTAAAAAAAATAAAAAAAAATCTGGACTGTCAGTTTGATTCGACTGTCCAAAGCAGTAAAGTAGGGGATCCTGCTTTGCCTGGCGAAGCAGGATCCCCTGATCCCAACCTTTCTTTTCAATTCCTCTCTGTCAACTCTCTTTTGTGGTTACTATTCTCTCATTAATTAATTAATTTTTATTATCTAAATATTAAATAATAAAATATAAAAATAAAGTTTATTGTGCTTTAAATAAATTCTTTTAATCACATAATTTATTTATTATTATTTAATTATAACCATTAAAATAATAAAAATTTAATTAATTAAAGAGCAATAACAGGTCATCCCTCTGCCTATAATTTGATCTCCGATACCTTCCTGCGATGGAGGGCTGGTGAAATGGGTAAATTCAGGACCTAAAGGCTAAGCCTCAGATTGAAGAACAAGCCTCTGGCTAGGGTTATTAAGTGCCAAATGATACCAAATCATGCTGGTTATTTGAGCATTCATATTTGAATTATCTTTTTAAAACATTTAAATTAGACAGTCTAAATTATTATTTTAAATTTTAACATTCACTATAATTTATATAACATTAAATTATCTATACTGACCATCTATATCAATTAAATATTATTTAAAAATAATTTTAAAAAATAATTCAGCATATTTTTACCTATCCCATAAATATTGAATTCAATTTATCATATCATCCAATGATATTTTTCTAAAACAAATTAATATATATATATTTTTTCACAAGACAGACATAAATCGGAATTGAAATTAGTAGCAACTGATAAACTTATAAATATCATTTCATTCTTATTAATTGCTTACTATAAAAAAAATTAACAATTGTTAGATAATTTTATTTATATTAGAGGTTTTGAATTTAATTTCATTAGAACAATGAGTATATATAAACAAGATTTTATTATATTTTTAAAACGATTCACATGAACACATCTACACTTAAAAGGGGGTGAATGTCTTGAGAAAAGTTACAATATAATGCACATTACAGGCTTACTTCTAATATATTATTTGATTTATCATACCATTCTCAGAGGTTTTGAGACAAAATTCTTGCATGAAACCAAGACAAATGATCCATCTAGGGGAGAAACAATAAAACACATAATTCACCTTTAGAATATTTAATAATAATATAACATTTATCTATTTATCTATTTTTATATTAATTTATTAATATATATAAATAAATAAAATATTATATTATTTTAAAATATCTCAATAGAATGTGCTCACACAACGAACACACAGGAAGAACAAAAAAAAAAAAAAGAAATGAAACAAGCTACGAGAGGCAACCAATGGAAATCAGCACTTCAGACATCCATACAAGACAGACAGCAGTGGAAAACAGCCGTATAAACAGCAAACGAGGGGGCGCCCCTCCTTTTCCCTTTTCCTCCGTTGCATTAATATCCCAAAATTAATATTTTATCATATAAATACCATTAAAATAATTATTTTTTATTCTTTAAAAATATTAATATTCATTGTATAATCTAAATATTAAAAAAAAATTTAAAATATATTTAAATAATTATTCTTAAACGATAAATAATACCCATTGCATCGTAACGCATGCTTTCGCTTCCTATGTGGCTATTTAGAGATAAGTCCAGGTCGTCCACTGGGTCAAGTGGATAGGCCACCTACCGCATGTTTATCGGAACGAATAAGATGACACCTTCTTCTCATTATCACATTTCCTTAAAAAATAATTTTAAAAATAAATATTACCAGAAAAATGAGACTAACTCCATGAAAAAGAAAATATTATTTTCCATCAAATGTGAATATTAATCATCATCCCAACTCGCCCCCACCCTAGGCCACCTGTAGTCACTGCTTGTCCACGGCTGGTCCATCAGTCACCCCTCCATGTGTTCCATGTAATGGCCGGTAGAAGTGGCGGGCAGGTGGTTGGTGCCAGCAGGGGTGCTTGTCAGCCCCAAAGCATGGGCGATCCTTGCCGGCAGAAGGTGAGTGGCCTGCACAGTTGGGGTTGCCAGACCAGCAAGGATGTGTGACCAGCACTGGCAAGGGATGCCAGAAGGCTGCGTGGCCAGCAACATTGTGAGCTTGCCGGCGCCAGAAGAGAGTTACTGGCATCGACATATGGCTGCGGGGTCTCTGCGGCCACCAACACCTACAACTAGTTATTTTAACTTCTAGTATTTATTCCATTCAACCAAACACAGCCTAAGTCAGGCAACAAGCGCCCCCACAAAAGAAAAACATAAACATTATGCAGGGATTAATGAATGCTGTTAATGGAAAACAATATTGCAGACTTAGAGTTAACCTTTGAGAGAAGATCACTTACCCGGCCCTGGGAAGCCTGCCTGTCAGTCTAGGAATTTGACTCCTTTGGCAGTAGCTTGTGAAGTCCTTAGTGAACCAGCACTTCAATATTAGAGAAGAAAAGGCCTCCAAGCTGCATATCTGTACAACTATTAAGACGGCAGTACAATAAAATAACAACCAAGTCTTAAGTTATATTAAGAGAGGTCGGACATATAAATCCAATATTATAATTTCATTTGATTTAGTGTAATATCATTCAAAAATAAAAGTAATTTTAACTTATTTTTCATCATCTCACTCCAAGTTTTCACAAGGATTTTTTTTTTCCCCTTTTTTTTTCCTTCAGGCACAATTATCTCATATTTTCTAATAAGTACTTCATTTGGCCAATATTTTGGGGTGCTTCTACCCAACTCTATCATAGGAGGGGGGTTGCGTTTGGTAGCTCACAGTCAGTGTAAAATCTTGTCACATCTTTTAAGGGAAAAAAGCAGTACAATTCTGGAGAGGAATTCACTTTTTTTGGTACAGAAAGAGGTTTATCGTGCCTCCCTTACAAATTAGCAAAGTGAATTGTTAGACTGACTCACAATTTCTCCGGATATAATTACCTATATAGAGGCAGTAAAATCAAGAATGCCATAATATTTTCATCTTTTTCACGCAAATGGTAAAATCCTGCCATTGATGCATGATGAACGCGGTAGCACAACAATGATCTATTGTTTGTCTGAGAGGGAAAATGGAGCTGACATTTTCATTTTACCTTCCAAGGTCAGTTCTTCTAATGGTGTTGCATGTCGTAAAACACCCCGTAGACAGCGCTTCTTTTAATTAGGAGAGGTTTCATCGGGAGCAGAAACGGTTCCATCAGAAACTCGGATTCCCTCGTCTTCACCCGGATAATTCTGCTCTGAGCCTTCACTGGGGAACATTTCAGATTGCAAAGATGGAGCAATATTCTTCACATGTAACCAAGTGAGTTCCCATAAGCTATCACCACCTAAAGCACTCCGCTGCACAAGCACTCCCCTCGTCTTCATTATAAGCAACACATTTTTAAGGAGCTCGGGTACAAGCTCCTGCAGTTTCTCATTCTTCTTCCCTCGGATCTTCACCTTTGTATATTTTTCCATCCGGCCAAGCACACCAAGCCATAGTTTGCAGAATGTAGTCAACTGAGAGAGTTCATGGAGCAACTGCAAGAACACTTTGGACAGAAGCTTCATTGCTAGCACTAGTGTGCCTTCCATGTTGCGGTAGTCCTTCTGAGATTGCCCCTGTGCAATTTCAAGCAAGTCATCAAGCATTGTGAATATGACCAGGTCAAAACACTGCAGCCAGAGGCTCGGGGGAAGGTGGATTTCATTCACACCGGTCAAGCACTTCTGCAATGATGACAGTGCATGATTCCGAACTTCTTCTCGCTGATCGAGACATACTTTTCTTAATGCCTGCACGAGTCTCAGCCACATCTCTCCAATATCCGAACCCTCATTCTCGTTGGCCCACTGCACCAAACAAGCCACAGACCCAGTTATAAGGTCCAAGGCACGAACAGAGCGATCTGCCTGTCCAACACGAGACTCAGCAAACTGTCTAGCTGTATCTACACACACAACAAAATTTGCGGGCGAGATATGAGCACCCTCACACATGATGGATACTAATGCGTCGAATCCTGCTTCAGAAGCATCCGGATGCCGAGCTGTAACAGAAAGAAGGGACGTAATTGTGCGCCAGCCCATTTGTGATCGGATATGAATGGCATTATCTTTGACTAGCCGACTGACTTCCTGGGTGATTTGTTCGCAGTAGGCATCAGCAACGCGAGCATCAAGCTTCAGCACCAACTGCAGTGACCTTAGAAGTTCATCAGCCAAGTTCTCTTTATAGGGCAGTAACCGTTGGCAAATTCGTAGCAGCCCAAAAACAGCCTTTTCCACCAAGGCACAGGGCATCACTGTAGATTGCACGATATTAGCAATGTGTTCATAGACACCCTGCCAGAGGAGCACAATCCTATCTCGGTTGTTCAAAGTAATTGCGATCAGTAACTCGAGGCAGAACACTGCAGTATCTTCATCCTCAGCGGAGACTGTTCCCTTCTGGGGTCTACCTGCAGCCCAGATAAGCGCCCGTGCAAGCTGCAATAAGGATTCAGCTTGCAGAAACTTGCTCTCCGTGAAGATGCTATCGATGTGGCACTTCTGAATTGTTTGAAGGGTGCGTTGATGAGCAGCGAGTTGTTGTTCGGTGGGCTGTGACCTAGGCTCCTCTGTCTCAAGGGATAATAGCTGACTAAACCGGCCCATTAGCCCAGAGGATCTTCTAGGAGTACCCATGGATGCCAAATATACTGACGATATTGAATTGGTAAGCGGCTTTCCATGACCAGGCTCAACAGGCAACTCCAAGTCTTCTGCAGCATCACTGGCCACACGAGCTGGAAGAAGACCAAGCTTGTGCAATCTTAAGATACAATCTAGTATGTTTCTCCAGCCTGTGCCGATGTAGTCACCGTATCTATTTGCAATGGTGAAAACTGTCACTGTTGCCATTCTGGCTTTTGAGTCATCACCAAATGCTAGAACAGGCTCCTCAGCAGATGATGGATTCAACAAGGTGGTGAACTTGCAAAGAGAAATGACCAGATCATCAAGCACATCCTTGAGATGGCGGCATGCTGAAATCTTAGCAACAGCTAAGAAACCATCAATACAAGTCTGGTAGATATCTTCATGTTCTGCATGATAAAATACTACCGAGATAGCAGCAATGGTTGGACCTGAAATTATAGCAAACATGTCATGGTCAAGGAAGGCTCTCGAATCTGCCACAATGTAGGGTGCTGTCTTCTTGGATTTGTGCATTAGATCAATCCAACGGCTAGGAGTCATTTCAGGCAAACCAGCGCTCTGCTCAGGGGTAGTGCGAATCTCATTTTTGCAGATAGAGTGATACAGCACCGACAGAAATTCTCGAGGAAGGTCACTACCTCCGTTGATGTGTCGATTATTTCGAATAAAATCCTCTTCAGTCATCTTTTTCTTCACCTGTACATTATGCTGATCTGTGTTGAGCATGATAAGTGAATATGAAAGCAAAAGAGCAGCATCCTTGTTAACTAAAGTTTGTGGTGATTGCTCATAGTATCTCTCAGAGAACGCCTCAAGCACCCTCTGTATCTTTTGTGACTCTCCAGGCAGCCTGAAAGTTTCTAAAAAGAGCCGCAATGCAGTATCCAAATTCATTTCTTGGAAATCAAAAGTCCCAGCAAATTCATGCAGAACCTGAACACAAAATTCATCATGGTTTCCCAGAAAGTCCCCAACGAGATTCTTATCTAATCCAGCAGTATACCTGAAAAAGCAAGCCACACTTTGAGGGTCAAGTTTCTCCGGCAATAAGTGTGTTCCTTGAAGAAACTCTAACCCTTTCTTTGGGTCCCGATTAAAGTGATCAGCACCAATCATCAATCTTCTCTTGATATATTTCCTTTGGCGGACAAAGGGAACCCAGTGGTTCGGATCACTATAGTTGTCACACTTGACCATCCAAAATGGAGTGTATTCTTCAAGATTTACCGAAGCCTGTTCTAGACCAAGAGATCCATTGCCAATCCTTTCAGCCATTCCCTGAATCACTGCAATCAAACCATCCAGAGCAAGAATATGCATTGAGGAGAGTGGGCAGTTTACTGGAAACACACTCTTTGACAACAAATTAGCTAGTTCTTCATACACATTGCTGCACGTGATGTCACAGTCAAGGTTAGCATAGATCTCTACCATAAACGTCTTCTGCCTACAGAAGTCGACAAGGGCCTCCATTGCAACCTCCTGCTGTTGGTAGGAAGCGCCATATCTGCTCTGTGCAAGCCTCAATATCACACAAGAAAAAAAGGCCTCCAGTTGTAGCTTGAGTTCAGAACGTAAATGATGATATAGATTGAGAACAATGCTACATATCCTAGAGAGAATCAGTGGACTCATAGACAAACCAAACTGCATCAGATTGCGGAATAATTCATCTTGTATCAAATTTAACAACCTTGGGTGTTTGAGAAAAGAAGCCCCACCCAATTCAATAGCTGAATTAATGAGTCCCAAGGCAAAAAGTGGTACATCTTCATCATATGCTAAAGTATTTGATCTGGGACCCATGCCAATGTGCTCAACAACATTCAGCAAAGAACATAGGAAGTGAAATATCTCAACCATGCAGGAAACTCCATAAGGCTCTGTCATCATTCGTAATTCGTATTGTCCACCCTCCTTCCCATCACCAGCCGCATTTGCATTTTCATTCATTGCACCACCAAGCAGACTAGTGTGGGCGCTGGAAGCAAAACCAGCAGATGAATACTGACCATCATATTTAGAGCCACCATTGCCATTATTCAACTGCCCAGTTGCAAAATTGTAATCATTATCTAGAACCCCAATCTGCACAAGAAATGAACATAATGATGTAGTCATGCCAAAAAAATTAGTGCATGAACAAGATGCTTTAAAGGGCTTTTGTTAAAAATTACATACGTGAGAACTTATGGGTCAAGCAAGATGAGCATTCCATCATAATATCCTAGCTAAAACATCCCTTATTTCATTGTCAGCAAGACTTCTTTTTCTCAAGACAACAAATGAAAACTTGTTTAATATATTTCAAGCTATATATTCAGGTTCTGCAGCATACCAATCCATTTAAGGCACGGACATACAATAGTCAACATCAAGATCAGTCACCGAGTATAGGAATCTAGTATACTGTATTCCACAACATCAAACACATTTGAGTACTACAGGAATAGAAATTGAGAAGGGAAAAGAGCTGGCCACAAGCAATGCATGGGACCAGCAGACCTTGCCATCCAGTCTTCTTTCAAGTGCCCCGTGACATTAAATTTCTGTACATGCCCTTTTGTCATTTTGTATGTCATTACAGAATATCCCTTACCTGTCAGTAGTACTCCTGCACTACCTCTTTTGCAAATACCGATGTAATGGGAACCACGTAAAATTAGGATGCTTGTAATTTTGAAACAGTGAGCTGGGGCCATCAATCTCTGTTGGACTCTGAAAGTTTTAAGTTTCAAGTGCTTGTTGCAGCCATTGAAATAGTGGAAATATGCCTTTCCCTTGCTCTCATTTTCGAGTATTTTGCTCATGGATAGCTTTTGCAACATCAGAACAAAACCATACATTATTCTGCTGATTGTCTGATCCATTTCTATTTCCATATTGAGGGCAATAACATATCCACTATAGCCTCTATAAGATGTGTCACAGTAAGCTATACGTGTTTCTCCTTGAACTTTCCCTTCCCTTAATGTCTGTGTGTTTCAAAAAGGACAAATATCAGCTAACTTGCATGTGAACTCAATCAAGCCTATACATAGGCTCTAAATCAGGCAGTTCTTAAGCCTATCAACAGCAGATGGGGCTTAATAGGCTTGACAAACTAAATTTAACTCTTGTGCTTGGTTTATTTAACAAATAACTGACCTTTGAACAATTTTTCACAAACCTGAACCCTAGCAAGTCAGAAATTTGCAACTGGAAAAATGAAAATTTTATTCACTCCAAAATATTTGCTGCTTTTTGTGTGTGAGTAATTTAAATTCTCTTGCAATCAAACCCATTAAGTTTTTGAATTATTCAACAAAGTCCAATCTTCCCTTTTCTCATAAAACTCTTTGTAAAAACGTCATGTCCTAGCTTCCATGCTTATATGGACCTCTCTTTTGATGATATATTCAAGCATTGGGTCACTGTAGGGTCAAAATTGGTTTTAGTTGGACTCTTTCCAATAGAAATTTAGGGGATAATGAGAAATTGGATTAATTGAAAACTTAAGAAACTTAAATTAATTGAAAACTTTAGAAACTTAAATTACTTGATTTTAATAAAAAAATTTCACGAACAATGTCATTATTAATGAACTGGAAAATCAACTTACCCATTTCCCAAGTACTAACACTAAACTTGCAAAGTCCTAGGAAAAAAACAGATGATACTCAAGCTCAATCATATGCAAGGACGTACATCATCATCAACAACAACTACTACTACCAAACCTTAAGTCACAATAAGGCAAGGATGTGAAAGAGAAAAAGACAGAGGGGCATACCTCTGGTTTAATTGAACTGCCTCCATTACCTAATGCATGTTCCATGTTGTCCACATCGGGAAGATGTGCAAAGATACAACTGACAAGCTCATGCATTGAATTTCGAGCTATCCACTGCAGCAACTCACCCTTTGATCCTGCTTGATGGACAACACGAAAACAAGTGTTCACTATGGTGCAGACGTGCTGATTGCTCAGGACAACAGATGCTTTACTTTTCATGCAAGCTAAAAGAACTTGAAGAATCTTCATCAGTAAAACTTCTTCCGATGCAGGGTCAGTAAACTCAAACCGGCAACATGTGACAGCATCTACTATCAAATGAATTGCTTCTTCAACATTTGCAGGGCTTAGATCTAGCACATCAAGCTTTATGATCTTATACACAGCTGACAAAGCAATGCCTGTAATTGCAGCACCAGTTTCATCTGATCGAATTACATCTAAAAATGGCTGGAGGTACAAAACTGGATTGATGTTATGCCATTGATGCTGCCAGGTGAAGATTTGCTTACGTAATGCCTTCAAAGACTGAATGAGAGAATGCTCTAGCTGATCATCACCAGACATATATCGACCACCCCATCTCACATTCCTCCTCATAATTGCCAATACATCACCTATTTCTGAGTTAATCATACAGGCTAAAGCATCGTTGGTAGAAGGGGCGTCTTCACATTCCTCACGTTCTTCCTCAATGGCCTTAATATCACACTGTAGCTTCAGGCGGCCCATCTTTTCACTGAAAATTAACTAAAGTCCTCTCTGCAATGTACAATGTGCAGCTGCTAACAGGAGAAGGCACAGTCTAGTGAAAGCATATCTATCAACACATAAGCAACTCAAGCATATGCCATCAGAAACTTTAAATTAAACACAACACCTGAAGTTCAACAAGTGAAAATAGTAAATGTATATGAACTTCAAAATAGGATGATATCAATTCCAGAAGTCATGGCCAAGCTGAAAAAACTTACAACAGTATACAAATACATATAGCAAATTAACTCATCTTCTTCCAAACTCTGAACTACACTCCGAAAACAAATACTAGGAAACATTCTAAATTCACAGAAACAAAATTAAAGCTATAATGTAAGACTTAATCAAGCAATTGCTAGGACAGAGAAAAGCATTCCCACCACCACAAGCTCTGCTGCAACCACGATTGGCAAGAACAACATCATTGTGCAATTACAAGCACTAATTTTGACAGATCATTTTGGAAAGGGCAGCATCCATTACACTCAAAAAACAAATATTATGCGAAATTCAAATTTCACTAAAAAAAATTCAAGCTATAATACTTAATCAGACAATCATTGGCACAGATATATGCAGTGCTACCACTACACCACCATGAGCACTGCTGCAACCATGATTGGAAAAGAACTGCATCATGGTGGAATCACAGGCACTTTTTTGGCAGGTGACATTGGGAGGGGAAGGTGGTGGGAATAGAACCCAGGCCATTGCCTGTACAAGAAAGTAGCCAACTGGGTAACCTTAGTTTCCTGAACTTATAAGAACATTTGATAAAATTTAGGCATGCAAAGCCATTTTCCAAAACACAAATTACACAGAGTAGTAATGTGGCAGCTGCTTTTGTTTGCCTGTCAAAACAAAAGAATAAACCAAACTAAACTAAACCTTTTCCCACTAAGTGGGGTCAGCTACGTGCATTCTTTGCCTCCATTGAGCTATGATAAAAATGTTTCCTCTACTAAATCCCCAAAACACAGGCTCAAGCTTGATGTTTCCTCCCAACTCTTATTTGCTCTCCAGTGACTCTTCTATAATGAACTTCTTTCGAGTTCTCACATGTACAAAAAGATGCATTTGGAGGTATTCTCTTCACATGACCAAACTACCTCAAGCGTGTTTCTTGCATTTTTTCTTCTATTAAGTATTGTATATTATCCAGGCCTATCTGTTCGGGTATGGCCAAACATCCACTTCAGCTGCTTTTTTAACATGGTATTTATATGTCCGATACTCCACTCCATACTGCATGGCTGCCCTAACGGCTACCTTATAATATTTTCTTTCCTATAGTTTGACTGGTATTCTCCAACCACAAAAGACACCAAAAGTATCTTTCCACTTCATCCAACCTGATTGAATCCAATGAACTAAATCCTCATCGATCATCCCATTGTTATGAACTAATGATCCTAAATTTTTGCAATAATTCCTCACTAGTAGGTTTCAGTCTCTATCCTCACCTTTCCACCAGCTACTTACCTGTTATTACTAACTTTTGATTCCCTATATTCAGTATTTGTTCTACTAATTCTAAACCCTTTCATTTTCAAAGTCTCTCTCCAATCACATATTAGATTCCACTTGATTCTTCAACATGCTCACCACTTAACTAGAGCATATATTACAAAAGAAATTCTGTCGTATATTTTCAAACAAGATTCACTCTTGTTGAAATTACTAATCAAGTGGAATACATTAAACAGGGTGTATTCAGTTGGCGTTTGCAAGCATAAAATTAAATTTCGTATATATATATATATATATATGAAATTTGCTTCGGTCAAAATACCAATAAGCCCAAATAAAACCCTAGTGCAAGCACAAGAGATCAACATTCTCGGATAAAATCAGCAAACAAAAATGAAAATTCAAGAAAGAGAAAAAACATGCCAATGAACTGAATTTTTTCCAAAGAAGTACACATCAGTAAACTGAATTAGGATAGATGATCCATAAACTTACCAAATTATCTTAGTTCCAAAGCTCAGAAGGAAAACAGAAAGAAAGAGGCAAAATGCATACGTACAATGACGATCGAAATCTAACCCTCACCGATTACACCTCGCATCTTCACCTATACTCTCTCCAATTCTCCCTCCCCCATTTTGAGCAAGAGCATTGGAGTGGAAAGGCTGCTTGTGGTGAAGACTGATACTTGATAAAATGGCAGGGCCTCGGACCAGAAAGAAAGGTTGAAGGAAAGAGACGACGAGTGCTTTTAGGGTTCGAGCTCTGTCAACACTGGAAGTACTGCATAACGGAGGCCGTGGAAGAGTTCCGTTGTTCGGAAAATTTTGGAATCGCGAGCCGTCGATTTTGCCCGGCCGTCCGGCTCTGATGCGTAAAATTATACGAAAAGCGTGACCAACCCCATAAATAAATAAATAAATATTTATTTATTTATTTATTTAAAGTAATATAATTATTTATTTATTTTTTACGTTTTAACACTATAACTTATTAATATATATAAATAGATAAATATTATACTATTTTAATATAAAATTTTTTTATAAAATTTAAATATTTATATAAATTATTAAAATTATTTTATAATATCTTATAATATAAAATTAAATATTATAAATATATCTGAATTTATATCTAATATTTTTTAAAAAAATTTTAAATTAAATTTCTCTTTTTTTTCCATATTCTTTTAATTTTTTTAAAAATTAAAGAATTTTATATAGAGAAGAAAATTAGTGCCTATTTTAGATAAGAAAATTTGTGTCTATTTAAAATGTAGGAAGTTAAAACTTCATATATATTTAAAATAAAAAATAAAAAAACCCTAACTTACAATATCTAGAAAATCATCCAACTATCATCCAATGAATAATTTTATTATTTATATGATAAAAAAGAATTAATTTCTTAATACTAGTAATGTATTTTTTTATTAAGAATCAAGCTATTTTATATATAAATTTCATTTTTTATTTGGTGAGTATATAAACTTTTTCTTAATCTAAAACAATTAGAATTTAGTTTTTATATCTTTTAAATAATATTTAATATTTCTCTAATAAATTGTAGAGTGAAAGGATAATAAATATATATATTTTTGCATAAAAATATTTAAAATATGATCTTTATTAAATATTTTATTAATTTATAGTTCATCTACAAGTATTTCTTCATATGTACAATTTATTAGAATTTAAAAAGTAAAAAAATTAAAATAGTGATGAATAAGTAAAATAAGTAGAGTTTTTTAAAAATATATTAAAATAGGAAACATTTTATTTTTTTTATTTGAATTTATTTAGATAAGTATATCTAAATTTATTTTTTTAATAAATTTTATAAATCTTTCAATTTTGCTTATAATTTTTATTTTATTGTATATATTTTTTATTTTTTACTAATTTTTTAAATATTGTTACATATATATATTTTTTTTATTGAATATTTTGAGATTTTGTTTGATTTTACTAATGATTTAAATTTTTGTTTATCTTTTATCGAATAAGTGAATATTTTAAAGGATGAGTTCATATATAAGCATATTTGTGAAGAAAAATTATAAAATATTATGCATTTGACCTTATATACAATATTCCATTCAAATATTTCAATGATGACTCTATTTTGTTATTAGATATGAATTTGCACTATTTCCACTGGGTGAAAAAGCTTCGCATTTTGTTTTTTTTATTGAGTGAAAAAATTTGTATATTTATTATAAAATCCTCCATTTAAAATTTAAATAACCATTGTAAGTAATTGATGATATATTTGAACATATTATAATATATTAGGCGCATTAGAAAAAGGCACCAATCATCCATAATGGACAAATAAAAGTGACGTTTTTTCAAATCTATAGAAAGTAATATATAGACAATCTACACTAAAAATATTTCGACCTAAAGTTATTATATACATACATATATATATATATATATGTAACCCATCCTCAATATTGACTTCTTAATTCCCATCCTCAATATTGACTTCTTAATTAGTCTATATATGAGTCATCGATATTTAGTTCTTTGATTTGACATAACTTGATCTTAGGGACCTGACTTACACTATATTATATGTTTTAAGATATTTTGATCTTTTTGAGATTTTCAAATTTTGTTATGATTTTAAATTTACATTATTTCAGGCTTTTGAATTTTATAAATATATTATACAATTTTGACTTTTAATGATTTGTACGATTTATATAATTTAATATTCGTATATGTGTAACAAACTATATATACAAAATCATAATTTGCACTGTATTATTTGAAAATTTTGATATATCAGATTTTACATATATTTAATAGTTTTTCGCCCTTCAATATATTTTATAGATTTCTATTTGTATATCATATTTATATACTTATTGAATGTTAGACTTATACTTTTGTAATATTTTTTAACATTTTTAAATTATCGGGTTATGAATACTTACAAAATATGGAAAAAGAATTGGATGAGATTTTGTTTAGTTGTATTTATATTTATATTTGTATTTTGCTAAATGTTTGGTATTATTATATATTTTGATTTTTACAATTTATATATGTTAGGATGTTATATCAAATGGATTTTTGTATAATTTTATATAATAAAAATTTGAACATTTAATCCGATACTTTTTCTTCTAAATATTTTGGGCTTGAACAAGGTCTTATATTATTTGAATATTGAATGGAGTTTAATTCAGGCAAGTTTCTATATTCGCCACTGAGTTATAGTTATTATGCCATGGGTTTTGGTATGATATGTCCAAACCGGCTTTGAGTTATTTAAATTTTACTTATTTATAATTTTTTATTATTTAGATATTATTATTATGACTACTTATTCGTGTTGGAATCGTGATAGCGGCGTTAAATTTTTTTCTCTTTGTTTTCTTATTTTCTAATCTTACTCATGCATTCTCTTTGCACTCTCATTATTCTCTTCTCTTCAATGCTTGTTATTCTCTTTACAATTATCACTGTCACTGCTCATTTTAATTTTAATTTATATAATCTCCCCACAAAATAATATTTTTAAAATATTTTTTTAGAAAAATATCATTAGATGTTACAACTATCATCAGGTCGTGACAACAATACTAGATTTTTTATCGCTCTTCTCTTTTTTTCTTCTCTTACTCATGCCTTCTCTTCATACTATTATTATTTTATTTACAGTTGTCACCACCATTCTTCTTAACTCCAATTTATATTTTTCTTATGCTAAAAAAATATTTGTTATTATTTATTTAAAAATATTATTGGATAATAAAACAAATAAAATTTGACTGTTGAAGGTAGGTTGAAAAGAATACATTTATTTAAAAATATTATTTAATTAGTTAGATGGTTAGTATAGATAATTTATAGTGTTACATAAAATAAAAATTTAAATTTAAAATAATAATATAAATAATTTAATTTAAATTTTTTTAAAAATAGTCCAGTCTAAATGCTTAAAAAAACCCCAAAAATATGACTATGTTACTCTATATGATAAATTTCAATCAATGCAACAATCAAGCATTTCCAATAATTACTAACATGTCCACTTTAACTAATTTGATAAATTTCACACAGTAAATCCATTCCACTCAATTTAGTTTTTTTTTTTAATATTGATAATATATCAAATAATCAAGGACTTTTATCTTAAATATAAAATTTATAATTGAAAGATATCGCATCATATATAATCACAGTAATAATACTTTTAAATTTATAATATTGTGTATGATAATGCTTTAAAAATTATTGAAAGAAATTTTACGGTCCCAAATCACATAAAAGTTTCGACCCTATAATATATTAACGGAAGTGGTACGAAAAAAATATTTAATATATATAAAGAATATATAATTCTAGATGATTTGAGTAATACGTACATATAAAAGAAGACAATAATAAATAACAATAAAGAGTCAATTTTTATTGACGAAGAAAAAATTTGATAATCACGACTATTGAGAAAAATTTCCTGAGCTTCAATGGTCAGGAAAGAAATATACTATGAAAATTAATTTATAGATCGGGTAGTACCGACGCGCTAATTTAACCGACTTCCTCCCATCTTGTGATCTTTATCAAGAAACTCATTGGATTTGCCCACGGTAACAGAATCGGACACCTTCCGACCTTCACGTCAATCTTCTCTCTCAAGCCGCTTTAATTCTTGAACACCACTAGAGCTTAGTGTTTATGCCACCGACGTTATTATAAAGGTTAACAGGTGGAAAAGAGGTGTATGTGAGAAAATATAATATGAAGAGAAAACTTTGTCAATAGAGCACAATCATAGGTGAGAAAATTTCTCAAAAGTGGAGCATATAAGCCATAGGTTTTTCAAAAGAAGAGGCACATCACAAGTCTATTAGAGTCCTTAGGGTTCAAAATATAAGATAAGAATATATAAAAGTCTCAAAATAGGGTCTAAAAAATAGAGTCGTTAGAGATAAAAAGGCAACACCGCTCGAGTGCCCATCGAGCGCGCTGCGGGCATGGGATAGGGTTTGAAGCAAACGTGTCTTAGTGCTCGAGCTCAAATAGGGCCTGCATCGAGCGCCCTGATTCTCAAAAATGTGTCCGTTAGTACCTCAGGTGCTTATCAGCGCACGGTTTTGGAAAAATGAGTCTCGTTGGTGCCTTAGGCACTAATCAAGTGCATGCTTCTAGAAAATACGTTTCGGTGACGTCTCAGGCGCACATCGAACGCAGTGCGCCTTGGTGGCACCTTAGGCAACAAACAGGCAAAGGTTTCGGAGAAAGATGGAATGAAAGATAGGGAGGCGGGAATGCTAAGATGTGATGATGAGGCTTTCAAGCATGACACTGATGAGAATTTTCCAAACTGATATATTGTTATAGTTACCGAATGCGCCTACAAGAGACTAAATAAACAACTCGACACGGTCATAAAATACTGTTTTTCAATTGCCCAGATTTAGGAAGTCAAATGAAATATCATCAAAGTTGAATAAAATATCGATATTAAAGTGTCGATGTTTAATATATATATATATATATATATAGACAAAATTGACATTTTTTGGCACATTTGGTCACATCTCAAATCTCAAAATTAAACTTTTTATTTTATTTTTGGAATTAATTTAACTCAGATTTTAGTCATTTTATTTTTTTAAAAATTTTTATTATTTATTCCATCAATAAAAATAAAATTCCAAATAAATATCATACCTGAATTTACAAATTGAATATTGACAACTAACCTAAAATAAAATAATCCATCAAATCACATGATCCAAATTGCCACACTTACAAGTGGCTGAAAACCTAACAATAACCAAACCTTGAAACATTTACAAAAAAAAGTATATATATATTAAATTAGAGTGAACGAATATACAAATGTAACTACTATAAATAGCCAGAAATATATTTCAATCACCGACATCATACATCATTGACAACATAACAATTAAACTCTAAATAAATAAAGTCTATCAACATAGGCTGCTATTTCGATATTATTAATACAAATAAATAACCAAAAATTTTTAAAACTATGCCTGATTACCTGTCCCTTCGATCCAACTCATGCAAATAATCCAATCATTTTAATCTGAAGGGGATTTATAAAAATTAAAGTAGGAATAAGTCAATTGAAGAGGAAGCATCTAGTTTTTATAATTAAACATATATATACATCAAAACATATTGGAATAATACATGATCAAATCATATGTAATGATATATAAATTCCATAATATATTACACATAATTTGAGGTAAATAATCAATTTTTTAAACAATACATCATTTAATTATACTTAAAGCATGCAAAACTTACGGATCAATGATTAATGATGGTCTTACTGATAAATATGCAAATAATTAAAATTTAGATTATATATATTTTTATATAATCAAATGGCATATGCTACTATTTAAGATTCGTAAATAGACTATCATGCATATAACTTTATAAATGGGGTTGAACGCTATTTTCACCCATGGGTGATATATTTGAATGTTTTTTCACTGTAATATATAAGATATATTATAATATGTCTCTATCAATTCTCTATAATGATTTGTGTATAATCAAATTAAAAACTTTATACAAATATAAATATTTTTAAATATTTTTTTATATTAAAGAAAATATATTTATCTTTTAATTTATATAGAGCTTTTTCATTAATTTTTTAAATACTTAACATGTAATATATCATAATTTTTATAGGAACTTGAACATACAAAAGCTATATTATGAAATTTTCAAACATGTAAAAACTATTATTTATAATTTTTTATAGAAAAATCAATATAATTAGTTGATTCTATCATTTCCTTTCAATTATAAAGCATGTCAAAGTAATTACGTAATGGCCCAAATTCTAAATCATAGAAAGTCCCAATCATTAAGTTAATATAATGTTAGAGTAAAAGGAAGTCTATCCGGTCAACGCCAGTTGACCGAAAATGTGAAGGATACTTATCCAGTCAACGTCAGTTAACCGAAAGTAACGAATGAGCAATTATAAGAATAGAAGGCAAGTCAGGGTAGTTTGAGTTAACCAAAATTATGTGGTTATTGTTTAAAAAATTTAGGAGGTAATGTTGACTGATTTTAAGAAGATTTTAAGGATGTTGTCCGGAGAAATGATAATCGGCATCAAAATGCTGACCGGCGTCAAGAAGTTGACCAGAATGGTTGACCATAGTGTTGATCGGTTTTAGGAAATGTTGAGAGGAAGCCGTGGCTGGCGGTTTATGACTCAATGGCCGACTGTTTTATAATCCCAATAAGACGATTAACGCACTATTGACCAAGTTTCAATAGGTATAATTTCCCGAAGACCGTGAACAGTAATTTTCGGAGACCTTGATCTCCGTAGGCAAGAAGAAACAATGATTTTTAGAGACCTTTGGCAGGACTCCAGAGACCACTTTTCCGAGACCTTTGGATGATCTTCAGAGATCACTTTTTCGGAGATCTTTGATAGGCTTTCGGAGGAGATTTTCGGAGGCCATATGTGAAATTTCCAAAGATCTTGATCTCCGGAGACGTTGAGGTTTGGAAACTGAAGTTTCCAGACACCTTGATCTCTGGAGACGTTAAAGTTTGGAGGTTGAAGTTTCGAGACCTTGATCTTCGGAGACGGTTAGGGAAAGACTTCTGGAGACAATTGAGGAATTCTTCGGAGAAGGCTGACGAGTTTTCCGAAGATGATTTTCGGAGGAAATTGAGAAGTCTCTAGAGACGGCTTCCGAAGAAGATTGATGAGTTCTTCGGAGACGATTTCCAGGGAAAACAAAGGAGTTTTCTAGAGGCCAATTCCGGAGACCAGTTCCGGAGGCCATGAAAGAGTTTTTCGGAGATCATTTTCGGAGGCCATTGAGGAGGCTTCCGGAGACGATGCCGAGACGATGAATGCGAATTCCGGAGACATTCTTAGGAGACAATTCCGAAGGAGATCTGTGATAGAAAAAGAAAAATTAACGAAGAGTTGACCGCCCGATTGACATGATGACTGATTATAACTAGGGTCAGGGCAACCATGCCTAATTAGGTAACCGACTTTTAACAATCCCCGAGTGGTTGGCCTGCCCTACCTACTATTGCCAGACCAAAGGTCTATAAATAAGGAACTGGCAAATTTAAGAGAAAGCTCTCGGCTAAGCTTTCTGGTGAAAAACCAAAAATTCTAAACGGTTCTAAGTAAGGAGATTCAGGCAAGTGTACTCACCCTTTTTAAGATTATATTTGTAATGCAAGTATACCCTGGTTTTGATAAATTTATTTTAAAATTTGACAAGGAATATTGTTAAGTTTCTACGTGAAGCATGCTATGGCAATTTACTTTGATCTTCTGAATTAATAGCATGTTTAAAGGAAGCCCTATTATTTCATGATGTCTAGCTATTTTACTTAAAATGCATGAAATCTGGTTAATTGCTGCCCTGCATGATATTCGATATTTGTATGTTCTAAAAAGTTTAGCTATTTCACGTTTAAAAGACCTCCGGCTTTATAATAAAAGACCTCTGGCCTTATAACAAAAGACCTCCTGCTTTCTTTATGATAAAAGACCTCCAGTATTTCGATAAATGATCCCTAGCTTTTAAGACATTGAAATAAAGACCTTATGGTGCCCGGTTAATTGTATAATTTGACTTTAGATTTTTTGGGAAAGCATGATTTGAGGAACTTAGTATTTGGATGGCTGAGTAACTGCAAGCCTTAAATTTAACCGTTTTAGATGGTCATGACTGCGGACCTTAAATGTAGCATTTTGGATGGTCATGACTACGGACCTTAAATGTAGCATTTATGAGATTTGATGATTCAGATGATCGAGAGCTGCAAACTTTAAATGTAGCCATTATTTGAGACATGTGGGTTGAGAGCTGCAGATCTTAAATGTAGCTGGTTTTTGATGGAAATGAATTTGAAAATAGAAGTATGTGTTTGGAAATCAAATTGTATGAAAATGACTTTGGAACCTGTTTGCAAGAAACATACTCCGGCCACGTTTTATGAAATTGCATGCACAAATGCCTCTATTACATTCTGTCTGTTTTCTCGCTATTTATGACTATGCGTGATTTATGCATGAGTACCTTGTCGGGCTCTCTAGCTCACCCTTTTTATTTTTCAGATGATGATGATGAGTTTATACCAAACGGAAAAGAATAAGGTTCGATGGACTAGCTAAGCAGAATAGCTGACCAAGATTAAGTAGTAGTGCACAAGCAAAATTGATGTACTCTCTTTTGATTATTTTGGGAAGCATTTTGCAGGACACTTCCACTGTGAAAGTTGTGAAAGTTAATGAATATTAGTATGCTTCCACACGATATTGTTGTTTGAGAAATTTGTGATTCCTAGTGGCATCTTAGTTTGTTTTCGGGACCTTCACGTCCGACCGATCTTATCTTTGGCCGGTCAAGAGAGAACCCATGCCCCCTGGCCGCCAACTCATGAAGTTAGGCCTTATGCAATCCTGTGCATACGATGTAAAACATATAAAAAAAAAGAAAAATTTTAAGTTCACCTTTTAAACCAAAGTATATGATCGGTTTTGATCAACGGACGGCCGCATGCGGTGGAATGTGGCCGATCCGTCACAAATTAAGTGTAAATTTAAGGCATGTAGAATATATATTTAAAGATTTAAAATATGCAATAACCTATATTTGAGAATTAAGAACATATAAGAATATTTAAGTATAATTTTTTAACATATATGAGTATTGTTATAAAAAAATTAACTTAAAAAATACAATATACATAAAATAAAATAATAAATTTCATATAACTTGCATAAAATGAGAATAAAAGTATATACATGTAATATATAAATATCTTATATATGAAATTATAGTATGTATGAGTATTTAAGATAATAAATGTCTATAAAAATCTAAAAAAGATAATAACAAGAGAAAGAAGGATTTGAATTCATTTATCTTATACTGAAATCATTAAAAATTTCTTTAGATTCACTTTGAATCCTTCTTCTTTAGCATTCTCTGTCTCTCTCTTTATTTCTTTTATATTTCTCTCTCTTCTTTCTAAAATTAGGAGAAAATGACTGAAAATCGATGATATGAGCCTCATATAAAAATTTTACATATATGCGCCTATTAGACGTTAAGATAAAAATCGTACGACACACAAACATTCATCAAACATGCATCAAATGAGAACATTCTGATAAGACATGTGCATGCGTCTCTCGATTGCGCATCGGATTTAACCAATTTACTTAAAATACATATGAGCCTCCCAGATGTGTTATTCATGTATGTCCTTTATATCCAAAACACGCATATGTAAGCGTTATGCGTCACATAGTCTAATATGATTCAGTCAAAATATTAATTTTAACCTAAATTTTTATTTGACATTAATAATTTTTTATTATGACTTATTTAATTATAATTAAAATTATAATTCAAAATTCATACATTACACACTCTAAAACATATCTAATTTTTTTAAAAAATTTAACATGGTTCGACAAGTTACAATATATTTGTAATACATTTATTCACATTTGTAAAATGTTTTGGGCATGTTTTTGTTAGAATTTTTTATTATGTTTGGCATATTTAAACAATTATAAAATAAAAATTGATAAATTTAAATGTTGGTGTTAATTCTCTATATTAAGTTTTGCATTTATCAATATTATTGTTCAAATAGCTTATAAAAAGTTATAACAAAATTTATCCGTATTGATTCAATAGATAGGAACAAATAAAGTACCTCTTAAAACTATCAGAACTGTGACATAAATTGTAAAATATATACTTGTTTTATAAATGTTTGGAATCAAAAGACAAAAAATAGATATATTTATTACTAATTTAATATAAATTAATATCATTCATTAATTAAAAAATAAAAAAACTATAATTTTATTTAATATGTCCCAACATTTTATATCCTCATTTTAAAACAACAATATATCTTGTGTTATTATCATGCCATGTGTGATGTCCATGCTTCTTAGCCAATAAATAGAAACCAATTATTTGCATATCCCCATTCAATTACCATGATTCCCTAACTTGAGCGGCTTCAATCAATGCCCAAGCAATATGTTATAGTGACAAAGTTGATGACTATGATCATAAATGACTACTAATGCAAACAACTTTATTAATCTCAAACTAGGTTTTTTGAAATTACAGCTACACTTTCTTGGGTACCAACAAAACAAAAATTGTAGAGTACAACTAAAAATTTTTCTAGTAGGATCACAACTATATTACAAATGGGCATTATTATAAAGACATTTTTTAGCCATCATTCAGTCACTGTATCTTATCTAATGTTTTATTTATTTATTTATACCAATAGACCCAGATAAAAATATAAATGGATGAGTGTTACTACAGTATGCTTTCTTCATTCACTGTCTTTTGCACATTAAAGAACCCACCATAGCTTAAATTGTCTTGACAGTGAAATATTACTAAGAAATAGGAATCTTTGTTATTAAAGGATTTTCGCGTCAAGCTTAAAGGATGACAAATAAAGATCTTCCCTGTGTTCGCGCTGAACTTTTCGGCTTCTATGTTCCCAATTGCAACCATTTTTAGGACATAATATTTTAGGTTCTTCTGATTTGAAAGTGACAATATCTTATATAACTCAGAAAAATACTGGTTCACCCATGCATGAAAGTAGTGGACTGAGAATTATGCATTGCACTAGTTTGGATAACACCGTCCAAACCATAATGAATTCTGGCAAAGATTGTCTACGTAGGAATAATGACACCAGAGATAATATTATTTCTACAAAATAGTGATCTTGAAAAAATTCACAAATAATATTGATATTTAATGGAGAAGGCTAAATGACTTCATATTCTGTTGGGTAGGATTTGACAACCAATAGGTTTGATTTAGTGATTGGAAAGCTTCCTTTTCTCCATATTAATTCACTTATAAATTTAAGAAGTACCAAGTAAACCATATCCAGTCACCGCACGCATGGTGTCATTGAGCAGCTGGGGTCGTAGGGGAACGAGGCATCATTTCCAGAATTGGCATAGCTTCCTCATTTGACGCTGCTGCGATGTTAGAAGACCTGCAGCTGAAGTAGAAAACTGCAGTCATCATAGAATCGATCAACACAGCAAACGAATACATGATCACCAAAAGCGGCCCTTCCCATATCCTGGAAGATCCGTCGCCATAGCTTAGTGTCTTCACTCTGTGCTCGAACAACCCCCGCACAAAAGCCATCACTATCGTTGAGCCAAGATACAACAGAAGAGCCACCTGAATCTGACCCTTGATTAGAACAATAGATCTCAGCAGGGCCCGAGAACCAGAGACATTCTCCAAAACTGAGATGACAATTGCAATGTTGCAAGTGATCATAGCTTGCGCAAAGACTACAGAGAAAACAATCGCCATAGCCAATCCCGGATAAACGATAAGATCAGAGGTAAAGCCAAAGAGCAATACGAAATTACAAACTGCTACAAGAAGCACGAGGAAAAGGATCAGCACACCAACAATCAACGCACACGCCCACAGATATGTCAAAACAACACGCCTCCAGATCTTCTTGATTATCACACTAAATTTGGATGCATCGAACTGCGTCTTTGAGTAACTACAGTCTACCGAGTAAATAGCCGCGGCCTTCGATAACAACAACAATGTGATGTAGAGGGGGAAGCAAACAGCAGCGGAAACAGCCATTTCCGAGAACCTCTCGAACGACTGCTTCACAACATGATTAAGAGGTAACCCACTAGTCCTAGCAACCGACAAAAGCTCGACACTCAATCTCTTCACAATTGAAGGATCGACTAGCACGCTAGACAACGAAACCGCTGACACTGGGCATATCAATAATGCCACAATCGCCATAAATCCCGCAGAATTGTATCTCAAAATCGAAACCGTTTCCCTCAAAATCTCTAAAGCACTCATCGAACGAAACTGGTGATCCGAATGAATACTGAAATTTGAAGAATCGTGTAACTGTTTCAGCTCGGATCCTTCGATGTGCAAAGCCTCTGTGTCTCTAAAACTTCCATTTCTCTCGAAACTCAATAAATAAATTTCTACACAAATTGTACGTAATTACGCCTCTTTTACTCAACAATTCATTCACATTATTAGATCTATAACCCAACTGACCTTTGAGCGAGAGCGGTGAAATTCCGATCTGAGTAATGCGGGAGGGAAAAAAAAAAACACTAGCAATTCACGAAATTAAGCCAGCGGAGCAATTCACAAAAGGAAAACGATTACCTCTAGTAAGACTATTGATTACTCGTGCGATCAGGGTTTCATGGAAAGATTGAAGTGATGTGAACAATTGAGGGCAACGCAGAGATTAGGGAAGAAGAGAAATAGGACATAAGGAAAGCCTTCATGGCGGTAGGTAGAATCGGAGTGAAGAGGAGGAGGATTTGAGACCACTGAGAAGACGACAAGATGAAATTTGGGGCATAATGTAAATAACCTAATAAATTTTAATTTTGAAATTTAAGATTATGTTATTTAATTATAAATAACAATTCTATGATTTATTTTAAATAATCTTTTAGAAGTTTTTAAAGTATACTGTCTAAAAGATAAAATCTCATCTTTAATAAAAATGTTGCCTAAAACTAATTTAAAAATGTTATTTATGAAAGAAAATATTACTTAAAATTTATATTTAAAAAATTAAAATTAGGATAAATAATTACAAGAATTCAACATTAATCGACGAAGATTAAATAAGAAATAAATAATAAAAAGAAAAATTATTATCGATCTCACGCTATAAGAAAAAATAATTTCAAAGACTGAAATTATAGTCGTTGAAAGTATGATATCGTTAGTAATAAGTTTTAATGAATAAAAATTTCTGTCAGTATTTATCCCACTGTCAAAAGTATTTGACGATTAGATTTTTAAAGTATTTGACGATTAGATTTTTATTTTTCGTCATTAATAGTTTAAGTACTACTAATAACGATATTTTTTTCATCAATAAAGGTAAATAATTGTTAAAGTAAATACTGTCTTTAATAATAACTAATCTTTTAATAATAATATTTTTGATCATTAAATATGAATAATTATGAGTACAAATATTATAAACTTTTAATGATAGTCTTTATTCTATTATTAAATCAAAATAATTTTGAAAATAAACACCATTAATAATAGTAATTAAACTATTATCGACATTATTTGTCTCGTTGTTAAAATTGAATAATTTTATGAGTAAAAAACTATCATTAATAGTATATCAATGATTGTAGAACTAAATCTCGCCATTATATTGTACTTGTATATATACTATATTTTTTATTTATCATGATTAAAATAATCAATTAACTAATAATCATATAAAATAAAAATCTAATTATAAAAATAATAGTAGTATAATACATAACATTTCGTTATTTAATATACTAATACAATGTAAACAAGTTTGAGTATACAAACATGTATAAAGTCGGAGCCAAGAAATTTGATAATTTCTCATCAATTAATTTTTACTTCAACATTTGAGTTCTCATATCTACATATAAAAAATGAAAATAAAAATCATACCGATCTTATAAAAAATTCTATACAAATATAAAAAATTACCTACCCAATTGGCCATTTTGTTCCTCAAATTTATAATACTGTAAATTATATCATTTAAATATTACTCATTTACAATACTGTCTAGTATTAGTATTCAAATTTGAAAACGTCTTTTTTCTTTTTTCTTCTGATTTCTAAGCTTATGATTTTCTTCTTATTGTTCATAAAGAGAAGTCTCAAATTTTTAATTTTTGTATTTTTTTGTTCTTTTGAAATATTTTTTTCTCAATCTACCTCCATAAACAAATACGGGGCCGTATTGTGTAGTTCAAAATATTTTTCAATAGCATCTAATTTTGACCATAAGAGATCCAATTGTATTGTGGTATTGATTTTATCCTATAAAATATAATTCTCAAATTATTATATATTTATACACATATTAAAATTAATATAGAAATACTAAATAAGTATTTTAAATATACAAATATACATATTTATGTTAAACTTCTTTACCAACCAAATCATACATTTCATGTACTTTAGATTTATCCACATTACTCTATAACTTCATTTTTCTTGTTTAGAAGAAAATTTTTTCAATATCTGGTATGCTACTGACTTTATCTTCCTTTAGAATGAAACATAATTTTAAAAATATCTTAATATATTAAATAATCCAAATATTCAACTTATCATATATTATTAATTTATAAATTATCTCTCTATGAGACTTGCTGTTGGTACATTAAGACATTGATGAATTTGACTTATATTAGCTCTCAGAGTTTCTCTAACTAATTATTTACATAGAATATGAAATAAATAAAAATAGATTGTGATAATAGTATAATAATTATCTATCAGTTTGAATACAAATGAGAAAAAATATCATATGTATGAGTATTTAAAATAATAAATACTCATAGAAATTAAAAAAGAATAGTAACAAAAAAAAAAGATGGTTTAAATGCCACCACCTTATATTTGATATTTCCTAAAGTTTCTTAATTTCACTTGGATCTTCCTTTTCTACCCTTCGTTCTCTACTTCTCTCTCTTCCTCTCTTTTCTTTTTCTTTCTTCTCTCTGAAATTTGAAACAAAATAACTACAATCGGCCAAATTGAACCTTTTTATAAAAAATTAATCTATAAAGAGTATTTACTTTATTTTTTAATGGGAGAAAATAAAAGTATGTGATAATTTATAAAATGATATGTCTAATAAAATAAAAATATATAAGTGTGAAATAATTTATTTATAAAATTGTACGACTGTCTATATGAAAGGATATATCTTTTCATATTAAAAATATACAACTATTAGTTTCTTGAAAAATGAGTCTATAAATAGAGTATGAGGGACATTATCAATTGATTTACCCATAAAGTTCTATTTTTCTCGAGAAGAATCATCATGTGTTATTATTTATTATGTTAAAATTTCTTAGAAGAATTATTACGTATTGCATGAATTAAGGTACGTATCGATTTTTACTTTCTAACACTTGGATCAAAAAATTCAAATATTGCACCCCAAATTTAAACAAGAGATCCTAGGGTATATAGAATTTCCTAATTTATATTTCAACACTTAAATCAGTTATCGTGCCACAAATCAAGACCAAAAGAAGGTAGTGATAACTGAAAAAGTTAAAATTCACAAAATAAATCTCTAACCAAAAATATATTTAAATATAATAACTAAAATACAAGTTGGACCTAACAAAATATCAAAATATTATCAATAAACACAAGTTTCATATTTAAATATAATAGATAGGCCAAGTAGCCAGGGAAGAAGTCTTAACTGCTGCTTTTCAAGATCTTACGCTTAGTAAGATGCTTATGAACAGTTCATTGCAAAAATAATTTCTTAAACACTTCGTTTTGGTTCATGAAAAAGTGGCATGCCAATTGAAATGGGCTCATCTGACCATGGTTAATGAATTATGATTCTGGCGTTTTTGTTTGGATTGACAATTTGGCCTCTGATAGCACGGGCTCTAACAGTTTGATATTTTTTGATAGTATGGCAAAGGATCAGAAAAATTCAGCCTTTCGATATTAGAGTTTTTAATGAATAGAACTTTGTTAGTATGGTATTTTAACAATGTGACAACTTTAACAAAGTAATATTATAACATCATTTCTGTAACATACTGTCTTTCTAATTTAATATTTTAAAACTTTCTAACGGTTCGACTTTTTGACAATTTGATCTTTAGTTCTTAAGTTTGATTTATATTATTTGTTCATTGGCTAAGTTCTCTACCCTTTCTTATACAAATTTTAATTTATAATTTTTTAACATATTTCAATTAAATATCGTATATTGTTCTAAAATTAAAAAAAAAAAAGAAAAATTAAGCAATACAAAAAAAAAAAAAAAAAAGAATAGCTGCGCGCTATTACAAAATTAGTAACTTGAAATAGGATGTTCAGCAACAAATGGAAATTATAATACGTGAACGTAAATGCATTGAAACTCGAGGTACTCATGCGTCTGTTGGAATCTGAACTTGTACTGTATTAGCTGGCATGAAGGGAAGTTTATATAATTTAATAATAATATGTTTAAATTATAAAAATAATATATTATATAATGTAAAATAAAATTATATATAGGAGACTTAAAATATAAATTTAGATCTAAGCTAATTTTATATCCAAGATTTCATAAGTTTTCAAAAATGGGCTTTAGCACAATAATAGATTTGGTTATTATTTGATTTGGTTACGAATTTAAATTGTGAAAATAATATCTTATATTAATGGGGGCGGTAAAAATGGGTCGACTTAAAAGACGGTCAGCCCAGGAGGAATACGATCTGTTGACCCAGAGGATGATCAATGCCTCTGTTGACTGAGAGCAATCCTCGAGCCGGCCAAACGTGGCCCACATCGACTGTAGTTCAAACCGGACGGCCTACGATGTCGTTCTCGCACAGGGGAAGTCACTTGCCTTAACTGATCAAAATCCCAAATATTGTCCCAAATTATGATTTTCTCGGGAAAAGAAGCTCCCAAATCAACGTATTTTCCACGATAAAAATTTTAATATTTGCCGTGTGTAATATCTCTCTAAGAAAGGAAGGAATCCCTTTAGCCGATTACGGTTGTCTTAAATGGCACCCCCAACCTTCAGCTGATTGGCCAAATTTACTCCATCCAGTTGGCAACAAGCCTGGCCGTCTAAATAAGGTTGAGAGGACCCCAAAGCTATAAAAGACTCTCGAGACAGACTCTAGATACAAGCTCTGTTAAAGGCATACATCAATACTCGCATATACAATCAAACAAGCCCTAGAACACTAGAGCTCTCTCTCTATCTACCAAGTCTCGAGAATTTTCTCATAATTCTTACATCCACGAGCACACCACCATAAAACTACTCCACGGCGAGCGGAATCTCCCCATTAAGCTCAATCAACACCCTTTCCTGCATCTTTTCTCATAAATTCGTACATTGCATCTTTATATCTTTTAAAAAAGATTGCTAATTTGAGCGTCGAATAACATATTAGAGAGTGAGTTCCGTCAATTTTTTGACTTCTTGTTTTTTGGTTATGGTATGTAAGATTCAAACCAATGAGTATAAAGACAGAGACAAGAATCCGCATCAATTTGACCCGAAGATCCAATAGTACCCTAATTTGTCGAACTCGAATCAAGGACACACTATATATAATATAAAGTAATTAAATCTGCATATGTTAATATTTAAAGTGATTTGACCGTTTGTCACTTTTTATTAATAACAATAGTTTTATACATTGAGATATCCTTTTATCGTATGAGTTTTTGGAAATGTTACTCTTGTACTAACATGGTCTTTGTGGATCAATGTATAGATGATGATAGCCTTGGGTAATTGTAACTTCTACGGTACGTTTGGTTACTGGAATAGAATTAGATGGGAATAGAATAATTATTCCAGGGAATAGAAAAGGATGGGAATAGAGTTAAAATTGTTATTCTTATATTTGATTGTTGGAATAGAATAAGGTGAGAATTAGTATTTTATTGTTTGGTTTGTAGAATAGTATGAGGAATAAGGTGAAAATAGTAATAATAATAATAATAATGATAATAGTAATAATAATAAACATAATAATAATAAGTAATAATAATAATAATATCTTATAAATAATAATAATAAATATAATAATAATAATATATAATAATAATACCTAATAATAATAATATGTAATAATAATAATAATAATAAATAAATAAATAATAATACCTAATAATTAATAATAACAATAATAAATATAATAATAATAAAATAAAATAATAATAATAATAACAATATATAATAATATAATAATACCTAATAAATAATAATAATAATAATAAATATAATAATAACAATAATAATAATAATAATAAATAATAAATAAATAATATGTAATAATAATAATAATAATACCTAATAATAATAATAATACAAAATAATAATAATAATAATAATAATAATAAATATAATAATATGTAATAATAATAATAATACCTAATAATAATAATAATACAAAATAATAATAATAATAATAATACATAACAATAATAATAATACAAAATAATAAAATAATAATAATAATAATAATAATAATAATAATAATAAAATAAAATGATAATAATAACAACAATACGTAATAATAATAATAATATCTAATAAATAATAATAATAAATATAATAATAATAATAATAATAATAATAATAATAATAATAATAATAATATCTACTAATAATAATAATAATAATAATAATAATACAAAATAATAATAATAATAATAATACCTAATAAATAATAATAATAATAAATATAAAAATAATAATAATAATAATACAAAATAATAATAATAATAATAATAATAATAATACAAAATAATAATAATAATAATAATAATAATAAAACAAAAAAATATGTGAGAATTGTAATTCCCACCTCATTGCTAACCAAACGAAGGAATTACAATTTTTACGAAAATTGTAATTCTTTTTCCCCCCAATTTTTGTAACCAAACATATCCCTAGTGATTGAAAGCATAAATATTAAAATCAGATAATTAAACTGTTGAGAGAAAATAATCTGCTAAATTTAAAGAGACTTTTTTTTTAATTGATAATTGTATAAAATTAAAAAAAAAAGTTTTGTGCAGTACATAATTTATGATTTTATCTCCTCCCTCTTAAGACCTGAGGCACGATCAAAAAAATATATATATACAATGATATATTTATATAAGTGAATAAATAATTTTTTTATTTTTATTATAATATCAGTAATTAAATGTTTTATTATTAAAAAAATTTAATATTAATTTTTTTAAATATTAAAATGTAAATTAGATTTTTTTTATATATATATAAAGGTGAGGGTAAAAAATTGCAATATCAACTCACGAAAGATTAATGTGACATTTGCGGTCTATTGGGGACGATTGCTGGGAGCTTCTTCCTTCTCTCTCGCTCGCTCCCTCGCGCTCTCTCTCTCTCTCTCTCCGTGCGTGTGTGCAGGTTTTAGCATACTTATGCGCGGCCGTTCGGCACGGTGACGGAGGTGAGTTAAACAGGAGCTTTCTCTGGAAATTTGGGGTCGTATTTCTCGATTTAGCCATGTTGCCGTTTCGTGTTTTGCATACCATGATTTCTACTCTTTTGTCCCCTATGGATTTCTCTCTTTTTTTCTCCTGGGAAGAGTAAGAGTTGCAAATCAAGATGGTTAATGATCTAATTGACATTTAATCTGTGAAAAGGTGCCCTGTATTGAGTCCGAAAGACTTCAATGACTGTTAGGTCTTATATCTCTTGTAAGGCTCTGTTGAAAACGATCTTAGTTTTGAAGTTTATTTGTTGATGTGATCTGTGCTGTTTCTATACTTTTTTTGGATTGAAATTTTGTGAGCAGGTTCGAAGTGATATCTTCTTAAAATGATTGAAAATGCTCGCACTATTGTTGATTAGGTTGGCCGCCTCCATCATGATCAATAAGGTGCTTTTATTTCTTTACAATCAATTTCAGTTATTTGCACAGACCGTTCAATAGTAAAGAGCCGTTTAATTTAGCAGTACGAATGCTCACTGCCCATCCTGCCGAATTAGAAGGATGCAAGAGAGGATAAAAGGGGTATTTTCGGTAAAAAGATTTGATCAAAGGATCAACTTATTCATTAATGGAAATTACCCTTTCCCAAAATAGTAGCATTCGATAATGCATCAGGTAGAAATTATTTGTCCCTTTTATCTTCAAAATGAGAATATGACATGATATAACAATAAAGCTTTGCAACTCTGAGGTCACAGTTTCAAACTTGGAAACAATGTGTGCAATGCAGATATAAGGCTACGGGCATCTAACATTGTTCAAATCCATAATATCATTGTATCATACATTTGGGCTGGCCTTTATCATATGAATACGAGGAAACTACCAAATGTATTTGTACTATGAAGGTTGAAGAAACCATGTTTTAGACCCACTCACCAAACATCCAGATGCGGTTAGAGTTTGGGGAACCACAACCATAATAAGATAATTAAAAACTTATGAAAATGTAAACAATACAATGATCTTGTTGAACAAAAGAAACTCAAGAACCAATCGGTTCAAGAGAAAGCCCTCCTGGTTTTTCAAATAAGTAAAAGATAAATTTACTAGGAAGTCAACATATAATATAGTAGTTTAAGGCGAACTAAACCCCCTAGCCGACTGTTCTGACACGTGACCCATATAGAAGAGTCCACTCTCTGGATTAGCCTTCGAGCTAGAGATCTGGACTCTTTCAATACTTCTAGGATTTCACTTCACCAACTCGATCAGCCGAAATCAGTGCGTCAATATTGTGTTTAAAAGTTGCGGTGAGAGATTGTTGAAAGCTTTCACAAACACATCACTAAATGAAGATATGAAAACCTCTCAAAAAATTGGTAACCCTCCAAAATATAGTACTCTCCATGAGCCTTGAAGATTCGGGCAACCACAGGACTCTTTCTAAATTAGGGAAATTAAATCATATATTTTTCTGCTTAACTTTATATATAGAAACTTTCCGGTCAAAGCAATAATTTTTTCAGTCAAAGCATTTCATTTGTAGCATAGTGGGAAGTGTGCTAATAACTGTTTTCGGCTCAAGCTGATTTCTCACTGAAATGTGTTAAGTGTTTCTGAGCATTCTCAGGCAGTTTTTGAATTATTTCCAGATGAGCTTAATTCTAAATGATATTTCACCAACTCGTGCTAATTGCTTCAACATAATTTTGCCTGACCAAAAACTCACATACCTCGTGCTTTGTTATATCAACCCAAGATATGACAAAATAAAAGACTCAAGGTGCAATACACTCTTACAAAATTTGCCCACACTAAAAATAGACCTAACAAAGGTCATTTGGTTAAGCAGCATTGCTCCTTAACTGTCACTTAGCGTGAAGGAGGAAACATTTGTCCCTAAACCTTGTTATGTTTTTTCAGTTTGAGTTTTTATGCTCATCACGTGAACTCTTCGTATATGGTACTGTGGCCCAATATTTTTTCTCATGTGGTCTTCAAGGTTCCTTGCTGATTTCATTCTATGTATTTATATTAGTGAAGAAGGATAGCTCCAGTTCCCTGCAAATTACAGCAAATGGCATTGGTTGTGATCTGCGGGCAGCCATGCAGTGGGAAGTCAACAGCTGCAGAATGCCTAGCTGAAGCTCTTAGAGACTCAGAATCAAAACCGAGTGTAAGGATAATTGACGAAGGGTCCTTCCATCTTGATCGCAACGAGAGCTATGCCACTATGACAGCAGAAAAGAATTTGAGGGGGCTGCTCAGGTCAGAAGTTGACAGGTCCCTCACAAAAGACAGCATTGTCATCGTAGACTCATTGAATAGCATCAAGGGTTATCGATATGAGCTATGGTGTTTGGCACGTGCTGCGGGAATAAGATATTGTGTTGTATTCTCCAATGTGGAAGAGAATGATTGTAGAAAATGGAATGAAGATCGAAAGGATAAGGGCGACAGTGCATACAATGATGACATATTTGATGATCTAGTGAGAAGATTCGAGAAACCAGATAGAAGAAATCGATGGGATTCTCCGTTGTTCGAGTTGGGGCCATCAACAGAAGGAATCAAAAAATCCTCGGCTGCCATTATCGATGCTGTAATGTACTTGACCAAAAGGATAGACTCAAAAACAAGGGATGTCAAAGTCTTGCAGCCTACCATTGCAACACAAAATGTAAGGTTTTCAGAGGCAAATTCTCTTTATGAGATGGATAGGGCAACTCAAGAGGTAATTAATGTTATCATTGAGGCCCAATCGCAGGCAGCCGGAGGGCCTGTAAATGGGGTACCTGTGGGCCAGGGATTACCTGCTGTTAACATATCAAGGTCAGTTGCATTACCGGAACTACGCCGGCTAAGAAGGACTTTCATCAAATTGACGGGGCAAACAAGCTTAAGTGGGCCGCCACCTCCTTCAGATTCAGACAGTGCAAAGAGAATGTTTGTGGATTATTTGAATAGAGAACTTGGAGCTGCTTGAAGGAGTATCACCGGGATGATTTTGGTGATCTGATGTATGAAAAGAGGTAACTGAACTATGGCTTTTAATTTGCAGGTTTTTTTCTTCACTCAAGTGCTTCTATTTGTTTTTTTTTTTTTCTTCACTCGAGTATTTCTATTTGTTCATTCTGTAACTCTTGCATCAGAAGAAGACCTATAAAAAATACACTCAAATTCAGTCGCAAGAAGAGTTGAAGACACTAACAAGTGAGGAGCAGTAACCTTTATGGTAAAGGGCAAACATCGGATTTTTTTTTTTTTTTTTTATGAAATAGAGTTTGCCATGATTCTTCTTAGTGTTTCCTTATATATGTTATCAGTTTAGATTTTATTGTTAAACAGGTTTCGAGGTCTGATAAAATTCTGGACCTCTCTAAGTGGATTTTTCAAAGTTTGAAGTCATGTTTTTCTAGTATTTGATATTTTACCATCATTTCAATTGTTTGAGCTAGACTATGCTGTATGTCAAGAAATAGATGAACAATGGGACTTGACATAATAGTAAGATTATTATATTATGATTTAAAAGTTACAGATTTGAATCACGAGAATCACCTCCACCTTGTAGGTTCAAAGCTGTCCATATCTGACTTTTTCTTAAACCCACAATGTGAGAGTCTCATACACTAGATTGCCTGTTGTGAATAGATGCTACGACTGTCACCTATGACACAGATTTAACTGGGTATTAGACAAGAGATTAGGTTGTCTTGGTTTCCCTCTAATATTTTGTCAGTCAATAGGAGGAGCTGTTAGAGTTTTTCTATTTTGAAATCTTTCCATACTTACAAAGTTGAAGATTTCATCCAACAATTTGGGCTACTAAAATCATAAGATGTGTCTAACTTATTTTAATATGTTATTATAATTCAGCTATTTAAATTGTCAGAATAAAATTATTATCGTTCAAAAGTACTGAGTGATGATAAAAGATTATAAAATCATAATAGGACTCTGATGGGAGCAAGCTCACTGCTGCAGGCCAGCCCACATGCACCTTAAATTTACTGCCCAGAAGTCTCTCACATGAAGCATCAAAGTAGTCATGCAACTCAGACAGCCAACAAGTTTGTTGTTATGGTCCTCTCAATGGGGAGTTTTACATATCTGCCTAAGAATTAATACTAAAAGTTAGGTAGATAAATAATGAGTCTTATATTAAGTAATTTAAATGAATTTTCAATTTTTATTATTATTCTACCCGACTTTTAATAGCCATGTGTGGATTTGGGAGACCCTCTCGATTGGGAGGATGCCAACAACTCTCCGCCAACAAGTGCCAGCAGCAAATCTAGTGGCGTGCTGCAACGGAATGAGTACAGCAGTAGGCAAATAATGTAACATAATTGCCGGAACAGGTAACAACTGCTTCCCTGTAATAACTCAGTTTGCTCCGGTTGTGGCAAGTTTGGCACCCGTAAGACGACTGCTTGGAGAGGACGAGGGCGGATGAAATGTACACTCGCCATAAAACTTAGACTGGTGTACATTAATAATATCATTCTTGTTGGTGTGGTATGTCGATTGATATAGGTATTTTTTAACCTTGGTCAATAACCTGAGTCAATTTTGCACTTTTTTCAAATAGACAACGTTAATTTATGATATAATAGTATTTTATCTTTCTGACAAGTTGGCTTGTTGCATTCAATCGTCTAACAAACTTTTCTGACAATCCACATATCTTTTACAGAATGAACTATTTTAAAAGTTAATTGTTTGACAAATTTGTCTATTTTAGCAATTTGAATTTTGACATTTGAGATCAAATTTTATTGTTTTATAGTCGGACCCATCACAATTGAAGAAAAATTAGAATAGGATGAATGTACTGTTATTTTTCTTTAAAAAAATACATTTTTCCTAAAATTGGAAAAAAAATTCCTAATGGAAATGGATTAGGGGTAATCCCTAGCAAATTTCTGAGTCTTTTAACATGTAATATTTTAGACCTTTTCTTCGTGGTATGCACCCATTGCCTCAAAATGTCCAAAAACAGAACCTTGAGATTGTAGGATATAGAAAACTATTAAAGACATTCTAAATTTTCTATTTCTAATTTTTATTCTTAATTTTCATTTTTAGTATGGGAAATATGCTTTGTCTAATTAAATCATCTAATTTCACCTAACTTTTTCTTAAAAAAAAAAAAAATTAAACGTACATTTTTTTATGTTCATCTGTCTGATGCAACACTGATAAAAGATATAAGTATAATAATATAATTTCTACATTAAATTTATGGTGTTAATGTATTTGATCTAATCTTAAATCTATATTTTCTCCTTTATGAATAATGCTTTTTCTTTTTAAGTTATAAAAATTAGCTTTATTTCTAAGTTATCCCATAAATTACTAATATGAAAAAATAATTTAAAATATTAGAATTAAATCTGTGTATGTAAGATTAATTCTTACTTTAATATATTTAAACTCATAAATGACTGTTTATATAAAAAAGTAATGAATTCTCTTGTTAAACTTTCACGTTATCTTATCTAAATTAAAATTCGAAGAGTGAGTAAGAAACTTCGGAAAAGGTTCATGGCAATTGCAAACTCTGCCCAGCCTCACATCTAAAAGCAACGAAAATTTATGCTTGCCTGTTAATATCATCTTACGTCTAGAGGTCACCGACGTACCGGAGAAGCGTACTCGACGGCGATAAGAAATGCAGTCGCAATCGCCGCGACCTCCGCCGCCGCTGCCGGCGCCTAACGGCGTTTTCCCGGCTTTATTTACCTTCTTTTCTTGTGTAATCGCTGCTATCGCCTTGGTACTCTCTCTCTCTATCTGCTCTTGTAGAATCCTTTGCATACTTCTTTTTGTATGCTTTTTTTTTTTTTTTTCAAATATGTTTCTTCCTTTTCTAATTTGGGCAGTTTATATTCAGAAAGCGCCTACTCGATTATGGCTCCGCACCATTTTGTGTTTTATTTCACAGTGGAATGACCAAGTCGCTGCTTAATTGATTTTTCGTTTTTCTTGTGATAACGGGAGCATTACATTTGCTCGTGCTTAAATTGTCAGAGTTTTCCTTTGAGCATGCTCGATGTTTAGATGAATAAATTCTGCTAATTGGACTAATACCATGGAGATTTCCCATTGCATATTCTCAATTACACCGTTCGAAATGAACACTTATACCCAATTAAATTTAAGGAAATCAGAGCAAGTAACCCTAGAAGGTTGAGTGAATAATGCTCTCAATGGACTTATAACAGTTTTTGTTAAAGTGTCTTAAATTTCAGGATACTTTTAATGGAGTCTACCTAATAGGGTGTGAAGTGATGCCGCTAGTTGGAGTTCAAGGCTTAACTCCTCAGGCACTCATAAAAGGATATGGACACAGGATGTTAATAATGTCGGATGTTAGAAATTTTTTAATCATGGTGAACATATGTGCTATTTGTTATTTGAACTAATCGCATAGAATCGTTGGTTTAAAGCATAGTTATAACATATTTTATTAAGTAGTGATTCAATCATTAGACACTACTATTTTTGCGTAAGTTTTTAAGATTGTTGAGAATTTGATACCTTTCCAAATGTTTAAAATGGGAGGGGGGAATTTTGGAGATTTTTAATTTTGTAAAGTCTCATGTTAGATTAACATTTGGACACATGCACATATCATATGTCAATGGCAAATTCATGTTGTGTACATGTTGTGTCTATGTGGCATTTGGATGTTTTTGGTGGTTTCCTAAGCTATCCTATTTATTAACCACCATTTAACAAACTTGACTTCCAATCGCCGTTTGAATTAACTAGACATATATTTTTCATATGTTTTATTGGTCTATAAATAGATGTGCTATTGGTTTTGCAGAAGAAGAGAAAATATAAAAAAAAAATGTGAGAAAGAGAAATTCATACATTATTATATCACTCTTATTAATTATTTATTGTAGAAAATAATTAATGAGGGTTAGATAATCTTGTTTTCATTGGATGTTCTAGGTTTGATATTGTTGGTTTAAAATGCTGTCAAACAAGATTTCATCATATCCTTTAGACGATTCACACGAATTGTTTGTATTTGTAAGAGCCATGTTAGATTTTATAGGGATACAACCGTAAAGGTAAGGTATTTAAACTATACCCCAACTTAGCTGAGGCCCCCTCGAGCGTTGGGACCTAGTGCAAAAGATAAAAACCCTAACCTGAGGCAACGAAGTACCCCAGCTATAATCTGCAATAGAAACTGTTAATGTGGTTTTTGTGGTGACAGGCTGAAGCTGGTAGAGATAATTTAGTAGAGAGAGAGAGAGAGAGGTTATAAGAGAGAGGGAGAGAGATCTAGACTGTAGAAAGCAGTTTGAGAATTACATACTAGAATTGGGAGAGAAGGAAGAGCGAACAATGAAATAAGGTCCATTTTGGTGAGTCTACCCCGACCCTTGATATTTTGTAAGATTGTTTCAACATCTCTGATCAAAAGCTACTGGGAACTAGCAATAAAGGGCTAGGAGGAGATAATAGAGTGGGGATGTCAATAAGGCACAATAGGGGAAAATGAGATTTTAGTAAGGCAGGGACTAAACTGATAAGAAAAATGGGTATTCACACTTCACAGTCATATACCCACGCACACACAAATGTGAACAATGATGCTAGAGGTATTTCTGCATTGATTAAAAAGAAACGATTCTTTTCTAGAAATAAGAAGAAAGTTGAGAAATGTTACGTTGTGATTTGTTTATTCACTTCACATGCTAAACAGAATTACTATTTTACTAAATGGAGCTAGACCTTAACTATGCCTTGCCTTTAATATTACATCTCATTGTCACTTGTAACAATAGTTTTAACCAAATGCTCGCATCTGAATCTTCCCAAAGCCCATAATGCAGGAAGTCTCCTGCGGCAGCCACCCCCGGTTATTAGAGGCCTTAAACTCAACCAAAACTTTAATTAAATAGCAAATCACAACCGTTTAGCCTAACAGTTACACCCTTTTAAACATCTCTGAGTGATAATTACCTCTGACTTTTATTTTTGTGTCCAATTTTATCCTGCTATGAGATATTACTATTGTCTACAAGATGTTTTAAAGTAGGAAAAATACAATTAAGTCCTACGTGCTTTTGTTCCAAAGAATAGTATTCAGCATATGACAATTTAGAGGTTTAGGATTGGGCATACATAGCTCTGCGAGTTTAAATGGTGGTGTATGCACCTAGTCTGCATATTCCTCTTATTAAGTTTGTTATGAGGAAAAAATTGTATCTCTTTCTGTTCTCTGATCGATCATATTCATAGGGTATTGTTTTCTGAAGTTTTCTTCATTAATGCATAAGGAAAAAAGTTGCAGTAAGGGCATTTTAAATCATTTTAGGCAATCTAGAATAGAAAAATTCTAGATTCCTCTTGACCTCAAAATTATTAATGGCCAAATATGATGATTTAACAGGTCTCAGCTATGTCCACAGTTCATAGAAGCTTAATAGTTTTACATCAGGTTCCAGAAGGTCATGTTGGGGTATATTGGAGAGGGGGTGCCCTTCTTAACACAATCACTGATCCCGGTTGGCTTTGCTGCCCTTTTTACTTTGTTTTTTGCTTTTTATGACAACTTGTCTGGATAGTGTGAGCACGATGCTAAACTTACGAAGGATTATCAGGTTTTCATTGGAAGATGCCTCTGGTAACCCATTATGAACCAATTCAAGTGACACTTCAGACAGATCAGGTTAGCTGTTGTACAGTCGGTTTTTATGTGCCATGCCACAGGATTGAGGTTACCTTGTATCATATCCCTTTTGCTATTGCATTAAGGGAGTGTTTGGATCTAGTTTGAAGGAAAGGCAAATAAGATTAAAGGAAAATGTTTTTCCATATTTAGATTGCTTGAAAAATCACAAAGGCAAAAAATATGATGAAAATATATTTTAGAATTCACATTTAAGGAAATGATTTTCTTTTCATTTCTTTCTCATTATTTTCCTTTCCTTTTGACTTTCCTATAATCAAACGCAACCAAAAAGAAGAAAAAGAAAACTCATCGACTTAGTTTATTGAAATTCGTAGGTCAGAGATATTCCCTGTGGCACAAAAGGAGGTGTCATGATCAACTTTACAAGGATTGAGGTATGACGTCAGCTCATATCTATCTTGTATTAATATTGGTAATGATTTGGTAGTTGTCGGCCAGATAGTAAGGATGTCGAAAAAACCGAAAATCTGAAAATCTGAACTGAAAAATGGGGTAACTGAATCGAGCAGTTTAGTTTCGGTTGGAGTGTTGCAATCTTTTCTGATTGATGTTCGGATTTAGATTGATTGTTTTTAATTTCACATTTACCAAACCTAACCAATATATATATAGTATTTTTTTTATTTTTAGATATAAAAAAATATTTATAATAGGGGTGTTCAAAAGAACAGGCAACCCACTAAACCAAACGGAATCAAACCAATTTGACCAGTCAAATTGGTCTGTGTAAAAAAACATAGCTTACAATTCACTTATCTAAATCATGAACGGCCCTAGATAGTAAGTTTTCATTTTATATTTTTTCCCTCCCCCCCATTGTGCGCAATTTAAATTTTGCCTTATTTAGTAGGCAATTGTCACGACCTAATTTTCACTTGAATGACACCTAGGTTGTCAACCGGCTGCGCAAAGAATATGTTTATGAAACGCTTCTCCATTATGGGGTACAATATGATAACACATGGATATATGACAAGATTCATCATGAGATCAATCAGTTTTGCAGTTCTCACTCCCTTCAACAAGTTTATATTGATATGTTTGATCAGGTGAGCAGCTAAACCACTAGAAGTCCACATCTATTTGCTTAGAGGACCTTTGATGGTGATAGAACAGCTGTAATATGTGAAATTCTAAATTACATGCATTTCTCAATAAAAAAAGAAAAAAAAAAAATTGCCGGCCCATTTTATGATGAATAGATAGGAAGTTTGTGTTTTTTCTTGCCTATAGTATTAGCTGAATACTTGAATTTAAACAAAACTGTTCCCAAGCTGTGGGTTGGCTTTTCTTTTTCAATCTTTCCACGCTCCATAATCTCCTATAATTTCTGATTTGTTAATGGAAATACTTATCTCTCTTGTTCTTGTGAATGCATAATTGTTGAAAAAATGAGTGATGACTTTGTCAATTGCATAAGCTAATTGACTTGAACCCCCTAATTTCTCTGAGCTTTTGATATGACTTATTCTGTAGTGTTATCTCCTTCTGTAGTGCTATCTCCTCCATCCTTTCTTTCATTGTATGTTTTCTTGTGGAGCTCCGACATTCATGGATCTAAAACTTTTAAACCTCACACCGGCTTGCATTTTCTTGCAGTATATGTTAAATAATCACTAGCATGTGTTAAGAAAAAAACAGAGTTGTTTGGTTTGTCTTTCTTTCTACCTCTTCCCACCCCACAAAAAAGAAAAAAATAAAAATAAAATTAGATTTAAAGAGTATTCAACAAATCTTTCCCCAGTGAGCTATTTCTTAATATTTGTAGATTGATGAAAGGATGAAGGATGCTCTTCAAAGCGACTGCACCCGTTATGCTCCAGGTATTGAAATTATCAGTGTGCGTGTTACAAAACCTACCATCCCCGATAATGTGAGGCGGAATTTTGAACTTATGGAGGAAGAACGCACTAAGGTATTCACATTTTTGTTCTGTAATGCATTAATATTTTTTATTTTCTTCATGCTAACTGCAGAGGGATTCCTTCCTGTTATTTCTAGTGGACTAGTGCAGGATAGTAGTTGGTGGAATACCTTTCATTTAAAAATTGTATCCGTAAAACATAAAATCAATGAATGACGTTTAAAGCAGTTTGGATACATTGGCCAAATAGAATATCTGTGAAAAAAAATGAGTTAATTGTGATTGGAGGAAAGAATAAAAGAGAGAGACAAAATAAAACTTGTAGTGATGTGATAAAAAATTGATTAAAATTGTTTCTACGGTTGGAAGATAGTGCATAAATATAAGCCAGCCTACTTCGTCAAAATTAAGGCTTTATTATTGTTGTGTTGTCGTTGTCCAACCTTAATGCTCACCTGTGGCAAAGCTAGTCCATATGTGCCTTTGATTTGATGTTTGCCCGTTCTATTGGTTGCCCATTTCGACAAATTTATCAATTAATGGGCAAAATGCGTTTTTATTGCATGTTTAATTCCCATATTAGTATGTGTGTAGGTTTTAATAGCCATTGAGAAGCAAAAGGTTGCTGAGAAAGAGGCAGAGACTCAGAAGAAGATGGCCATATCTGAAGCAGAGAAGAATGCCAATGTTAGCAAGATCATGATGGAGCAGAAGCTGATGGAAAAGGACAGTGCCAGAAGGCAGGAACAGATTGAGAATGAGATTTTCCTTGCTCGTGAAAAGAGCTTGGCTGATGCCAACTTCTATAGGTGAGAATCAGTGCCAGCACCACCCGGGGAATATTTATTACCAAAAAAATAAAAATATCTAATTTCATATTGTGGGTGAGTTTATTTGTTGTACATACAATTAGAAATATTAATTACCAATCTCACTCGTCCCTACATTGCTGCTGCCACACCCTATGCCCCCCCCGCACCTGCCAGATGCCCCCCTCACCCACCGGCCTCTGTTGCCACCCCCTGCCTTCTTCTTCATCCTTACTCGCCCACGAACTAATATTTATAATCACCTTATTCTTGAGAATATTTATTCAAAGGATATCTTATTTCTTTCTGGCCCTAGATGAAAAATATTAGCTGATAATATAAATATCGGCCGATATGTATTGATATCGGATCTCTTGGTATCTTTGTTTTTCAACACCGTAATAATATCTTGATATATTAGTCGATTTGCCCTAAATATTGGCCAATCGACTGGTATCTTGCAATGTGTTGCGATATATAGGCTAGTTTGGTCTATGTCTGCTAATACATTAGCTGATATTTTCCTTTTAATTTATGATTTATAGAATTTTTTTTATTCATAAATAGCTAATACTGATACGTATTGCTTGCTATGTTTAATATGAATGCTTTCATCCATACTTCCAACAACCAAATGGTGACCTCCCTTTGTCTTGATGTACGGTGACATGGTCTCATATTGGCCATTGAAATTGGGTTGCCTATATTTACAGAGTGATGAAGGAGGCTGAAGCTAACAAGTTGAAGCTCACCCCTCAGTATCTCGAGCTCAGATTCATCGAGGCCATTGCTAATAACTCGAAAATTTACTTCGGTGACAAGGTATTGTTTGGACTTAGCAGTTGCTCATAAATTTCTTCTTTCTTTGGCATCAAGTTTTCTTTAATCTGAGGTTTCCTCTGCAGTTACCAAGCATGGTTTTTGATCAGAGGCTGCTAGGCAACTTCTTGCAAGAAGTGGCAAAGAAGTCGAATTCAGAAGCTTAAGAAACGAATTCAGAAACTTAAGGCACAATGGGTTTTTTCTCGGAAAAATACTTGTTATTTTTAATTTCGTTTTTCTTATCAACTTCTTCATTTCCACTTTTTTTCTAGAATACTTATTTTATGAGTTTATTTCGTTAAGAACGTATGTTTAAAGCAAGATACTAGTTGGTAATACTAATTTATAATAAACAAGATATCAGTGAGATCGTGCAATCCTCGACCCACCATTGACCAGGCCAAGCACGGCCCGTGGTAAATAGTGTTGGTTTGTGTATAGCATAGTTTAATATTTTGGATCATGCCAAGTCGTGCGGTAGGCCAATGCACGATCAAGTCGTCCCATGGCATGGAGCAGGTCATACTCGACACAACCCATTTGGGGTAGGGTTTGTAGGAGGAAGAGGAGTAAAAGGGGGATGAAAAAATATAATTTTATTTTTTTAATAAATGAGTCGTGTAGTACAAACTCTTTGGACAACACAACCCATTGGCATGTTTGACTAAGCACATCGTGAACCACGTGCTGTGTCAGGACGTTGAAGTCTCAGGTCTTGCCTAGTATGGCATGCTTGTGAACATACTAACATGGCTCATTTACAAACTGACTAAATACAGTTTATTTAGTATGGTTCATTTAATACCTTCTGATAAATATTTGATTATTAGAATAAAATTAACTTATAAAATAATTATTTTATTTATAAGTAATATGAAAATAAATATGAAAAGGCCTTTTTTACATCATTACTATATATTGTTTGATAAAAACAACTTTTAGAAAAGTAAATTTGAATTTATTTGAATTGTATATTAAAATTAATTTCAAAATTTTAAGGTTGAAAAATGTATATATTTAAATGTGCCTTTTACAAATATTATTCTAATTTATGGAATTAGATAAATATAAGTTTTAATTTTTCTTTAAAAAAATGTAAAAATATCATAGATGATTGTATAGTAATTGGGATACTTAGAAAAGCTTAATAAATATCCTACATGTTGGGAAAAAAAAAAAAAAAAGCTCTAAGCTAAAGTTTATAGTCCAGATTAAATCATAAAGATTGAACAGTCTAGATTATATTTTTAAATTTTAATCTGAATTATTTAATATTTATGCTTTAATTTGGACTGTAGTGCTCACCTTGAAGACTTATAATCTAAAGTATACAAAAATTAAAGTGATCATGAATTTTAAAGTTTGACATTGAAATATGATTTATTTAATAAATTTTTATATAATATTTAGTATGTATTAAAATAATAGTTGAGAGTATTATTTTTTTTAAAAAAACAGAAATTAAAGAGTAAATTTTCTATAAATATTCTATGATAATTAAAACAATAAAAATTCAAACATTTAACAGTACCCTCTCTTAGTAGACTATGCTATCGTTTGGACCACTATTAGAATTGAGTAGTCATTATTGTTTTAATGTTGAGATTTGAAGAAAAAACTTAATTAGAAACACTTTTTATCTAATCATATTATTTCATATTTATCTAATTTTAATTTTTAAAATTTTAAATGTATATTTATCTAATTTAATAAATTTAGGGTAATATTTATAGGAGTCAAAGTATATAAAATTATATTTTTCCAACATAATTATAAGGTATAATTTAATGTTAAATTTAGTTTTCTAAATCAAGGTCAAGATGCCTAATTGTATATTTTTACCTTTTTTCTTAATTTTATTTGAGATTTATTGAATTAGATGAATATAATTCAATTTAAAAAGATAAAAATGTTGAACAAAAGTTAGATAAATTGATTGGACAAGTAAAATAACTCACAATAATATCTATAAATAACTAGAAATTGATGTGTGATTGAGACGGTAGACAAATAGAAATATCACCTATTTTTCAAATGTGAGGCTTCCCAATGGATTTTAAAGGTGGTTCGAGCTAAGATTAATTATGTCTGACTATACAGAATTGAGATAGAGCTATCAGATGGGCGATAGTCAAATAGAGCATGACATCTCCATTTCAATTTTGTTTCAGATTGATCTTTACAAGTATGATTTATTTTATTTAAAAAGATTAAACTGATAGTATTTTTTACATCACTTTTTTCTTTGATGGTAACAAATTGCGCTATGTAACAAGAGTCAAATTAGAGATGATGGCCATCCACCTTAATACTTGACTGATTCGTCTAATATCGTCTTATTAGTTTCTTCGACTTTTTCTTTGTGTTTTATTTTTACTTTTGTATTTTGGTATAAATTGTTTGCCTATTTTAAAAAGTTTGGTTATTTGACTTCTTTATTAACTGTTATATTCACGGGAGTATTTATGCATATTAACTTTTTTGATGAAAGAAGATGTGTACTTACATTACCAAAAAATTATGTTTAGTATCATCACATCATTATTTATAAAAATATCTCTTTGGGAGATAAATTAAGGACATTTCTATAGTTAAAACAAATTCTTTTTTTGATAAGTGAGTAATCTATATATTAGATAAAAATAATATATATATCAAAGTCCTAACCAACCGAAGCGTGACAAAAGTACCAAGCCCACAATAGTAGGTGACGAATTGTTATTTAGGGATTCATTCATACTTTTTTATGAAATTGTATACCTACACATAGAGGACTACATGCTTAGATCAATTATCTATTAATTAGGATTAGTCTCACACCAAAATTTATCTAACCATTCAAACCATACCAAGTCAATTAAAATTGAAAAAGACGGTTTAACATATGTACGGACTAGTTACAGTTTAAAAATTTAAATCAAAATAAATCAATTCAACACACAAATATATGCATATACATGTATGTACATGTTGTATATCTACACATATCAAACATAATTTTCTATTATGACTAAAATATCTAGTTTACGAATAAATTGGGTGAGTAGCATTTAACCTGTGCCTAACCCACATATAAGAGAATTTTAGGCCAAATTTAATATCTAATTTATGTTCGAGTGGCACATATACATATTTGGGATAAAATGTTGGCGTTTGATCGGCGCTCGTATGTGGTACAAATTCTCTCAGTCCTTGATTTATGTCTGACAGACATTTTTACGCAAGTTTTTTTTTTTTTATAAATATGCCTTTTGGCCAAATTTAATTCATTTTTATTAAAGATTTAAGAGATGAGAGAGAAAGAAAAGAAGAAGAAGAAAAAGAAAAAGGAGGATTTAAGATGAAATCATGAATCTTTTGTTAGAAGTTAAGAAAAAGTAAGTGTATTCAAAACATTTATTCCTTTATTGTTGTTTATTTATTTTTTTAATTTTAAATATTCATACATATGATTATTTTTATTTTTAAAGTGATTATACTTTTCATACATGGACTTCCACTTTCATATTATAAATTTTTATAAAATATATATATCTTGAATTCATATAAATTATATTTAAATACTGAATTTTTACAATAATATTCTTGAATATCTTCTAAATTTAAATATATACTTCTATATAGTTTAAATTTTTATACGCAAAATGATAAAATTATTTAAACTATGTAAATTTTTTATATCTTCTGCATATAACAGTTTTTGTAATTTTATAAATTATACTTTTTATCTCCTGCATGTCTTTAATTTCTATTCCATTATTTTTATAAATCTATAATTTTACTGTATGCCATAAGTTTAAAGAAATATAAAGAAAAACTCTATATAAGTTTTGATGAAGGAATTTTTTTTCAATTTGAGAAAAACTAAGTAATTTTCGTATTTGAGTAAAGTTTTCTATTTGATCAAGTATGGATCATTTTAAAAAATTAATGAAATAGATTTCGACATATATTATATGTTATTATTATTATTTTTTGGTAAGTAATATTATATGTTATTAGTAAATTAAAAGTTAAACTTTTTATTTATGGGTCAAAAAATAACGTTCAACCTTATCTATAAGATTATATATAGATGACCCACCTACAGGCTATAAAGAGTAACATATAACTTTTGATTATGCAAAAATACTTATAATTTAAATTTTAATATCTATCATTTGTTGGTGAAGTCATCATTAATCATTAATCTTTCTTTATATATCGACATGATTTGAATATATTTTATATATTTGTATATTTTTCATATGATTTATATCATTGTACAAATTTTGACATAATTCGATCATTAGTATATGATTTTTGTATGAATTATCTAAAAATAATGTTATTAGCATTTTGGACTTTCTATTATAGTATAACTTCAACATGTTTTATTGATATATATATTCATATATAAAAGTATACATATTTTATTAAGTATTTCCTTACTTTTGCTTTTGATTTCCTAACTCTCTAGATTATCAGGTTGAAGTTACTTGTAGAATTGGATCGAAAAAGTTTTAAAATTTTGTTTAGTTATAAATTGTATTTGAATTTATATTTGATTTGTTTTGGGATTATCATATATTTTAATTTATGTTGTGTCGAGTTGAAAATGATAAGAATGAAATTGCAACAGTTTAAACAGTTCATTCGGTTGAGTCTATGAATTTGATAAACTGATATTAGTTAGGATACTTTTTTCTTATAGATGATTTGAGGTCAAATAGTCATCAATATTCAAATTACTTTAATGTGTGATATTTAAATCATGTAGGTTTTATTTTTATGTTATTTTGAGCCATTCAATGGTATTATATTTGCAAATTTGTGTCCGTGTGTCTATTTTGAGCTTTTTAAGTCGATAAAATAAATAATTAAATTTCTGAGTCATAAATTATCCTAATAAGAAGAAAATCAAATTTGCTACTTACAAGTTGGATGGAGAGTTAAACCACTGGTAGATTATGAAGAAAATAATTTTTGGTTTGGTGAACAAAGACATTTCTTAGAGTATTTTTGTGGAAACTTATTTAGAAAAATATTTTTCGACGGGTGTCCATGAGTAGAAGGATGACGAGTTTACCAGGCAAAGGCAGCAAATAAAACAGTGATAAAGTATGGTGCTGAGTTTATGGATTTGTCGCCATTTGCTCTGCATATTATAGTGGATGAAGTTAGAAGGGTTAGAAAATTTTTTACAATGATTAAATGATATCATTCGAAAGTATTGGTAACTTTGAAGTCGAGGACTTAACGTGAAGTGCTCCATCGATCTTGCTCTTTGAGCAGGAGCAAAACACAACCAAATAAGGCAAATCAAATGTCATTGGATATGATGGTCCATCTTATGGTAATTGTCACGAATCCAAACCAATCAAGAGATGAAAAATGATTGAAATTATTTTGGCAATTGAAGAGGAAATATCAGAGTTGTGTAGCAAAGTATGGTGAACCCCTACAGAGATTGAATCTTCTGTTTATTGTGGTGTATAAAATTTTAATGAAAAATTTTTTATAAGGAGTGTGAAATGTAAAGTATAGATTCAAAAATATTATTTTAATGATAATTAATTTAATTTAATTAATATATTGTTAAGGATAATTGATGTTTGAGATTAAAAAAATTTGGACCATAATAAATTAGACCAAATGGTACTTGACCTATGCCTAAGTATAAGCATATTTTAGTGGGAATGTTCATGCCTGAGGTGAGCTCAAGCACATATATGCATATTTTAAATAGAATATTGACACTTGATAGGTGTCTACGGAGTGCTCATGTGCCATATATATTGTGCTTCATATTTGACTGGCACTCATACTCTAATCTTTTATAAAGAAGCTCATTAGTAAATTTTGGATCCATTTTGCTAGATATTTGAAAGATGAGAGAGAATAAGAGGAAAAAGAGAAAAGAAGAGAGTGAAAAAAGGAAAAATGAGGATCTAATATGAAATTAAGAATTTTTTACTAGAAATTAAGTAAATATAAGTACACTTAAGTTATTTATTCCATTGTGAATATTTATTTTTTATTTTTTTAAATATTTATTATTTTAAATATTCATACATGCGATTATTTTTGTACTTAAAATAATTATATTTTGTATCATAGAATCCTACTCTTATATCATAAATTTTTATAAGATACATACATTAAATTTATACAAATCATGTTCAAGTGCTAAATTTCTACCATAATGTCCGTACTTATCTTTTGAATTTAAATATATTTCTACATTTCTTAAATTATTATAATTGTTCATGTAGGTTAATATTTAAAAAAAATTAATAAAATTATTTAAACTATATAAATTTCTTATATCCTCTAAGTATACCAGTTTTTGTAATTTTATAAATTATACTTTTAAACTCTTGCATAACTTTAATTTCTATTTTATTGTTTCTATATATTCATAATTTTAATGTATTCATATATTTAAATAAAATATAAAGAAAAACTCTAAATAACTTTTAGTAAAAAAAGTATTTTTTCTATATTATGAGAAAAACTAAAAAATGTACGTATTTGAGTAAAGTTTTTCATTTGACCAATTATAAATTATTATAGAGAATTGACAGAATATATTCAGATATATTTTAATATACTACTAATAAATCAGAAGTCGAACCTATCATTTAATGGTCAAATAAGTAATATTTAGCCCCATTTATAAGATTATATGTAGACAACTCACTTATAGGTCATGAAGAGTAATGTATATTTTTTTATTATATAAAAATAATTATATCTTGAACTTTTATATTTGTTCTTTGTTAAAAAGGTTATCACTGATCATTAATTCTTTTCGGTATATTAGTATAATTTGAGCATATTTTATATATTTGTATATTTTTGGCATGATTTATATTATTGTATAAATTTTGACTCAATTTGATTATTAATATATGACTTTTGTATAATTATCTAAAAATAATATTATCAACATTTTAGATTATCTATCATTACAAATGTGTTTTTGTTTTCCTAACTCTCCATATTAACTAACATGTCCCCAATCCCTAAGGAGATTTAATTCATCTTAGTTTAAAATCAAATCCCATTTGCCATTCTAAAATAAAATAATTAATTAAATTACATGATCCGAAATATCACATCTAAAATTAGTTTCAAATATCAACCATACTACGACGTCAAAACATACATGAGAATGTATGTCCACAGACAAAATCAAAATAAACAATAACTACAATGATTTTACTGTCCGACAGATCAAATCTACCACATTATTAACAAAACCATTATCTAGAATAATATAAACATCATAAGCTACTGTTTGGAGATATAATATCAAATTTTCACATCTTAATTTTACATCCTCGACCTGTCTTCCTAGCCAACCATCCTCTTCCTATAAGTGCATCCTAAAGAGAAGATTAGCGAAGAAAATAAAAATAAAAGTGAGTCAATTATTTAATAAGATATATAAATTTTTATAATCAAATATATAATTTATCTTAAAACCTATTAGAAGGAAAGGGACATGATCAAAAATTCATATGCTAAGTCTTATAATTTTCATAATAACCGTGCATAATTTTAAATGATGTCTCGGTTTCTTATTCTAACCAATAAATCATGAAAATATATACTCAAATCATGCTGATTTTTATGGACCAATGGCCAATATGATTTTACTGATAAATGAGTGAATAATTAAAGTTGGGTTATATTTATTTTCACACAATCAAAGATCCTATACCACTATTTAAGATACGTAAGTGGGTTGTCATACATATGACATTATAAACAGGATCGAATGCAACTTTCACCCTACAAATAATATGTTCAAATCTAGATTACCATTATAATATATTAAGACATGTCATAATATATCATTGTTGACTTCTGTTAGTCGTCTTTTGTATTGGCATATTCCATGACCGTGTGGAAGCGTTTGTTATCTGCAACATCATTCTTATCTAGTGGAGTTTCATCAGTTTTACGCCTGAAAATCATACGTGTCACATTCTCAACATTCTCTCCTGCCTATCCTCCGTTCCACCTCTCTCCCAGAGTTACGCCCGATGAGCATTCGAGGCACCACCTAGGCATGTTTTCAAAAATCGGTCGCTCATTGAGCTGCCGAGGCACCACCTAGGCACATTTTCTAGAATCGAGTGCCTGATGCACTCCCGAGGTGTCACCTAGGTGCTTTTTCCAGAACCATAGCGATCGATGAGCACCGAATCCGCGCGTGAGCGCCAGGGCGCGAAATCACCCAAACCCTATCCTGTGCTCGCCGTGCCCTTGAGCGGCACTCGAGTGGCGTGGCCCTTTTGTTCCTAATGGCTCTTTTATTTTTTAAACCATTTGGGTTCCATTATATATATGAGCTTTACTTCTTCATCTCTAAGGTTTTGGAAAAAGAAAATTGAAACACAAAAAGGTTATGTTCACTACCTTGAGCAAAGATTTTATGCCCGCTAGAGAAAGTTTCACCGCTTACATGTGCTAGCTTGCCAAAGTATTTTCATCATCTTATACTATTCGAATACACCTTCCATGCCTAGAATCACTCGTGAGTGATGTGGAAAGTGTGAAAACTAAGCTCTAGCTGTTCATGTGGGAAGATTGAAGAAGCCCGAAAGTGTCTGGTTCCATTGTCGCGGGCAAATCCAAGGAGTTCTTTGTTAGGGATCACAAAACAGGATTAAGTCGACTAAGTTAGCGTATCTATACCACCCGATCTATAAGTTGATTTTCACAGTGGATATCTTCTCTGGCCATTGAAACTCGGAGGATTTTTTTCGATTACCGTGGATATTTAATTTTGTACTACTTCTGCTAATCTTGCATGGGGTCAAAACGTTATTGTGTAATTTGGGACGAAACTTCCTATTCATTTGATATCAGAGACTCAACCCGATCCATGATCCGGATCTAGATGCATACTAGTCAATCGCTATCTGTCCCTCCGTATTTTGATGGGAGTAATTATGCGTACTAGAAAGTACGTCTGAGAGGGTTTCTCAAATCAATGGATGAGTGAGTCTGGGCTAGTACCCAAATTAGGTAGACTCCACCCAAAAGCATCATTGGTGACGAACCAAAAGTATTATCTTTATAGACTAAAGAGGAACTTAATGCACGTAATGGAATCATAAGGGGCAGAACACAACCCTCGCGAACATCAAACTTGTCACGTTGTTCACCGTTTTCCTCTCTTGCACACCCTCTCCGTCCTGCCATCCTCCAGATTGGCCTCCTCTGTTACCGCACTCCAGGTAATTTCTCTTCTTTCCATGTTTCCTGTTTTGCTCTTCGTCTTGTTGTTAATGACGTTCGCCGGCGACCCCATTGTCCGACGGCTGTCTCTCTTTTTGGTCTCTCGATTCCGTTTGCTGGTTCTGGTGAGCCCTTGGGTCACGGGTGTACTGGGTCTCCCTCCCTGGTCTCCACCGTTCCTGGTTCACCACTGTGGGTCGGCCCTAGGGTGGTGCCGTGTCTGCTTGTCGTCTGCGTCAGGCCTTGCCCAATTGTCAGTTTGTTGCCGCACCATCTGCTTGTGCTTGGATACCGACATTATGCCTATGATAAGCTACCAGCAGTGGCTCGTGTTTTTTTGTGTACCGCATGGGTTTGTGTTTCCTATACCAATGTGTTCTATTTTCTTGCTCGTATCTTTTCAGATATCGGTCCTACGAAAATCACTTTTTAAGAAATCTTCTGGTAAGTGCTCTCATTTGAGCAAACAATTTGATCCCAATCATTTTCTTAGTAATGCCGCAGCGTCGCTGTTTACCTCCCGGATGTCCCAGCGGAAACCATCCCTTGAGCGTGAAGTTGTCCTCGCTCTCATTGATCCTGCCATCTTGTCGTTATTCACTGACTGACACAGGGAGCCATTCTCACTAATTTGATTGCTCCAATTTCCCTTCTCATTTAAGAATTTTACTCTAATATTTATGATATTTCTTTCGACGCTTTCTCTACCTTCGTGAGGGGGAGTCACCTCCGAATTACCCCGGATGTGCTTTCCGCCACTTTGGGCATCCATCGTGTTGCTGATGTCGCCTCCTTCCTCCACGGATCCCCTATCTCCTGGAATGGGCGTGCTTTCAAAACCAAGCTCCTTAGTCCTCAGCGTTTGGTTTTGAGCCAAATTGTGTTGACGAATTTGTTTTCGGTTTCTCATTTCTCCTCCATTTCCTACAATAAAGCTCATTTTCTTTTTGCTCTTCTTAGTGGACGGTTGATTGACTTTTCGTTCCACTTGTGCATTCACATGCTCGCCCATTTCAACTCCAAGAAGGATGACAACCTCCCGCATAGTTGTCTCATTCAGCGTCTCCTTGTTGCCTTAGGCATTCAGTGACCAGATCTTCCCCGTGCATCTCTTGGTAGGCCAATTTCTTGTTCCACTTTCAAGCAGAGTTGCTCCCACACTCGTCGGCCTTCCTCCTCCTCTGATGATTTACTAGATGATTCTCGTCCCTCAGCTCCCTCCTCTCCAAACACAACCAGGCCGTTTGCTCCAAGCCCCTCGCATCTCTCCCGCTCTGCTACCTTTACCTCATCGCGTACTCTGAGCCTTCTCTACCGCATCTCTTAGCAGCTGGCCCGCCTGTCCACCTCCCATGAGCAGTTGGCGTCCCAACTTCAGTATGTGGCGGAATCTCAGGCTCAATTTTGATCCGAGGTCCTTGAGTGTTTTTGCTCTCGACTTCCTACGTAGGAGGATCGGTTTGTTTCTCCTTTGGCGGTGGGTCCTCGTTCATCTTCTTCTCAGCGTTCCGTTCGGCGATCTCTCTGAGCACCACCCCTTCATCATTCGTGACAAAAAGGGGGAGTAGAATGTGAGGGAGAGTTTCCATTTACTTATCTGTTTCCAAATATTTTAGGTTTACCATTTACTTATATATTTACAGTTGGTTTTGTTTTCCATTTGCTTATATGTTTCTAGATGTTTTTGGTTTACCATTTACTTATATGATTACAGCTATTTTTATTTTACTACTCTTTCTCGTTATTGTTGGGGTTGAGTCTTATTGGTTCCTTGGTCGCTACTATTACGTATATCTGCGAATATTCTACTTTATTTCCATACTAACCATGTTTGCAGGCACCGCACATCTCTTTGGCCCATAATAGTTCAGCAGGGTCTTAGATACTTTATTGCGTTATGTTTTATATCGATTGTATCTTGGCGTCAATTTTGATGTATACGGGATCTATCTCGATGATATATGAACCTGTACTTATCATGTATTTTCATTTCTTATTTTTTATGGGATTTTATTACAGAATTTTCAAAGGGGGAGATTGTTAGTTGTCTTGTATATTAATATATTCCGCGACCGCGTGAGAGCATTTCTTATCTATGACATCATTTTTACGTGGTAGAGTTTCATCAGTTTCATGTCTGAAGGTCGTACGCGTCACATCTTCAACGTTCTCGCCTCCCTATCCTTTGTTCCGCCTCTCCCCCGGAGTTGCACCCGATGAGCGCTCAAAGCGCCACCTAAGCATATTTTTCAGAATCATGCGCTCAATAAGTGTTCACGGTGCTATCTAGGCGCATTTTTCAGAATCGAGCGCTCGATGAATGCCTGAGGTGCCACCTAGGCGCGTTTTCCAGAACTATGACGCTCGATGAGCGTCCGAGGCGCCACCTAGGCATGTTTTTCAAAACCATGGCTCTTGATGAGCGCTTGATCCGTGCGTGAGCGCCAGGGCACGAAATCACCCAAACCTTATCCTATGCCCGTCGCGCGCTCGAGCGACGCGGCCCTTTTATTCCTAATGAGTCTTTTATTTTTAAAATTATTTGGACTCCTTAATATATATGAGCTTTTCTTCTTCATCTCTAAGGTTTTGAAAAAAGAAAATTAAGACACAAAAAGGTTACATTCACTACCTTGAGCAAAGATTTTGTGCCCACCGGGAAAAGTTTCACCGTTTATGTGTTAATTTGCCAAAGCATTCTCATCCTCTTATACTATTCGAATAGACCTTCTTCATTGTCTACAATCTCTCATGAGTGACGTGGAAGACGTAGAAACTGAGCTCCAACAATTCGTGTGGGAAGATTGTCGTGAAGATCTGAAGGAATTCGGTTTCGTTGCCACGAGCAAATTCAAAAAGTTCCTCGATGGGGATCATAAGACAGAAGTAAGTCGACTAGGTTAGTGCGTCTGTACTACCTGATTTGTAAGTTGATTGTTATAGTGAATAATCTTCTCTAACCATTGAAGCCAAGAGAATTTTTTTCGATTATCGTGAGTATCAAATTTTTTCGTTTATTACCGATAATTATCTTTTATTTATTATTGCTAACTGTTTTACATTTTATGCATGTTATTGTTCATATCATTTAGATAAAAATATTCTTTACATGTATTGAGTATTGAATTTTGTACTACTTCTACTAATCTTCTACGATGTCGAAACGTTATTGTGTAATTTGGGGCGAAAGGTTCTTTTCAACTTATTACAATAATCCAATGTATAACGAAAGAAAATCTCTACAAAATACAGATAGTTCTTTATAATTGTTTATTTTGGAGAAAATATTATTAGTTCTTTTACGAATTGTAAAGTTTTTTAACCAAATTAATTAAAATACATGGCATTCAATACCTTAAACTCTTGTAAAAATTTAAACTTGTTCATTTTAAAACATACAAAATCTACATTGTAAAATTTTCCAACTTATGTACTGTTTTCAGCAAGAAATAATAGAAAACCAATAGAAATTTCTTAATTTTAACATTCAAGTTAAATTGATAAGTATGCACTGGCAAATTCTAGTAAATTTAAAAAATATAAGTTATATACTTGAGAATTTAGAGTATGTTAAATATTATCTACGGAATTCATAACAAATGAGAGTATTAACATTGTATTTCAACATATAAAGAAATAATTTGACAATATAATATACATAAATTATGAATATAAGCTTCATAAAATTATAAGAAATGAGAGTAAGAGTTTATATATGTAAAGTAGAAATATTTCAACTATAAAAATACAAATATATGAGCATTTAATAAACACTCAGTAAAATGGAGAAAAGTCAGTAGCAAATGAAATGAGATTTGGAATGCACTTATTTGGATTTTAAATTTATTAAAATCTTTCTTAGATTTACCTCAAATGACATTTTCTTATCTTCCCTTTCTCCTCTCTTCTCATTCTCTATTCTCTTAAAATCTGATAGAAAATGATTGAAGATCAGTTGGATATGACTTTTATAAAAAACTGACATACGTGCGTTTGTCAGACATGCATCGGATGCAATAGTAAAATATTGTGGTGTATGAATATCACTTCAAGCGCATATTAATCATTGGTAATCTGCCAAAAGTGTGTTCGGACATCCCTCAAGTATGAACATTCTATCAAGATAGGCTCGAGCTCCAATCAAACGTTCTTCAGGTACGACATCTCTATCTAAAATACATAGGTACACGTATCAGGTATCGGTCAAACATTATTCAACCCAATATGATATGGTCAAAATGTTGACATTGATCCAATTTCCTCATTTAACTACAAATTTTTCTCTTCCAAACACAATTTAATTATAATAAAATCTAAAATTTTAAAACTCACATATTATAATAGTGAGCTCAAATTTACCTATAGGATTCTGCAGAGAGAATTCAAAATTTTTATTTAGTTATAAATTATATTTAATTTATTTTATTATTGTTATATATTTGGATTTATATTATGTCAAACTGATAATAATGAGGGTGAAATGATAATAGTTTAAATAGTATTTTCTGTTAAATTTATGGTTTTTGATATACTAATATTAGTTAATATATTTTTTTCATACATATGATTCGAAGTTAAATAGTTGTCATATTTAAAATCACTTATACGTATTATATTTAGGTCTTATGATTTAATTTTTATATTATTTGAGCCATTGAACATTATTTAAATTGTAGATTTGCGTCCCAATAGGTATTTTAGGTTTTTAAATTGATAAAATAGACAATTAAATTTTTGAGCATAAGAATAATAAAAAAATTGATTAAAGTTAATTATAAGTTGAGAAACTAATAAATTCTTTTTTGAATTGGTGATATGACAAGTTTGAGAACAGATTGTCCTCTAATCCACATTAAATCAATGTCTATTTCCTAAAATTAGTTATATGAATTTTTTTGTGCATTTAAAGAGAAGCTATTTTTCCTTTGTTAAATCTAAATATGAAATATCTTACCTAGTCATAATAAAAGTGAAATTTCCTATGTTATTATATAATGACCCAGAGATACATAGAGCTAACATTTTTCTAATAAAAGAACTATATTATCGAATGTGTCCCATTTGTTTTTTTTTGGTAAGTAGAATGTGTCCCATGAGTAGTTAATTTGATGTCCTCCTAGTACCGCATATACCAAAATATGATATACTAGGATAATATTTATACTATTAAGACACTCTTAAGGAACATGATATACATCTATCATCTCTTTTTATATATATATATATATCTGATAATATGGATGAATGGATTGTCATGTCTCTGATCCAAAACTCAAAACTAAAATATATCATTATTAGACTTTATTTAAAATCACTGAATAAATGTGATTCAACAATTGATTTAATCCCAATCTAAATATCGAGTCATGATTCTATATTAAATATTGTTGGGTACAGATACCCAAGACCCATTGGCAGGATGGGCTCAATATCTACTTGGGCTCGTGGACTCAGAAATGGGCTTCAGATGCCACCCTACCTGCAATGCCGGCACGCCAGAAATTTGGTCGTTAACCTTGTCAGGTTACAAGAGGAATGATGGCCTGTAGGGTATGCACGGTCACTGCAGAAGTGACGCCACGCAAGATCAACCAACATGCACGCAGCCTTCCTAACACAGTAAGCTAGATTGGTGGAGTTGATGGCAGGTTCCTCTACACACGCCAGCGCCCCATGGACGCCTCACAAAAGAAAGTTCGACCATTATAAATATATTAATTGTGTACCTAACAAAGAATCCCAACATTTACACTTGGTTAACTATTATAGAGAGAGGAGAACAAGAGAGTGAAAAGCAGAACATTCTCTTGTAATCTCATATAATATAGTGAAAGCAGTTCTTAGACTAAAATTCCGTAGTTTTTCCTTCTTATTTAAGAGAAGGCTTTCTACGTAAAACCTCATGTGTCATTCACTCTCTCTCCCCTACCTTTTCACATCCGTACTGTTTGGTATTGCCGTCGAATCCTTATCCTTATCAGAGTAAGGATCCGATGACATAACATCTGGCGCTGTTTGTGAGAAACGACTAAAAGTCAGGTTAACCCATTTTTCAGAAGTTTTCAGAGGTACTTTAGAAGTCAAGGAATGACGAACACACGAGCACAAATCAGTGCTCCTGTCCGAGATGCAGCCTTCTGCGACAACTGCCTTCCAATGGGCAGCAGGATGGATGACTGTCCAAGCCCTTGTGTGCAGGAACTGGCAGTTAAAGTGAAAAATCTCTCAAGAGCCGTCCAAACCCTCTACTCAAAATTGGATGAGCAATCAAAGGGAGTGACGCCCAGGGTTCTCCCAGACCGTGACGTCCTAGAAAAAGGGGAAGGGAAAGAAGTATCCCAAGAAGCAAGCTAGCTAGCGCGAGGACCCAGGGACACAGTTTGCCTTGAGTAACAAAGTCCCACTATGATTTGAAGGTTGTTTGGGATCTTAGATCCGAGAGGGTGGCCCAAAAGGGCTAGATCCTCATCACTCTCGTTATAACCAAGAGGCCACCTTTCAAGAGGGATCTTCTTGCAGATGAATCCTTCCAAAAGAAAAAAGCCGCATGAAGTAAAAAGTTATGCAAGCTTCTTGCGAGCTAAGGGATTACTTCAACGAAAAGAAGGCCACAACTCAACACAAACAAAGAAGAAGCTTAAGAAGATCAGGAAATAGGTCTTTAGAGGAGGAGCCAACGAAGCAAAGAGGCCAAAGGATGAAGAGGATTTCCACTCGAGGACGGTGTAGGGAAAAAGAAAGAACGGGGACCATCAGGATTCCTGAGAATCATCAAAGTAGCACAGGTCTGAACAGGTTGTCCAAAAGAAATTCAAGCCTTCGAGCCTGACCTCCCCGAACAATTCACGTACATACATTCCGAGGCAAATCCAAAATAAAGAATTTTTGAAGTGGCCCATGACATTAAAGAACCCAGATGGGGGCGATCAGACAAAATACTACCACTACCATCACCGCCGAGGCCACGATACTGAGAGTTGTCAGATGCTGCATGTAGAGCTGTCGGATACCTCAACCATTTTCTACAAAAATTAGGACAAGTTTCTGGAACAGTTGGAGATGGTTAAGTGGACCAGCCAAGAGATGGAATGTCATAAGCATGATATTCCCATGACCAGCCCGAGTAATAGCACGCAAAGGCTTTGAGAAGGCTTAGATGTGCTCACGGAAGCTTAAAGCGTGGTAAGGCTGCGAGGAGCCGCGCTGTGGCAAGGAACAGCCAAATACACTAACGGTTTGGTAAAGGGATGGAGGACTTAAACCCACGAGGCCCACAAGGCTAATCTAGCCCTAGGGACAAAGTTGGCACTAGAGGCCTGAGGATTTGAACCCACATCCCAAGAGGTCTGAAAAGCTGATTTGATCAATAGCCTAAATTATCCTAGGAGGCCCGAGGACTCAAGTCCACATTTCAAGAGGCCCAAGGAGTCGATTTGTCCCAAGAGTTTAAATTAGCCTCAGAGACCCACTGACTTAGGCACTCGCCCCAAAGAATGTCGTCAATAAATGACTGTGTAAGTAGCTAAGTAAGGCGAAATGTATCATTCGATGTGTTGTAACACGTTTTCTGGATATAATGAAATTCATTTAACTTGTTTATCGTCTTGCGTTTTATTAAATATTTGCATGTCATCTCATTAACTCACAAGATCTAAGTTGCCCCTAAGTCAAGCAAAAGCAACCCTTTCACTTGCTCTAAAACTCGGCCGTGTTCGAGCGGCCCAAGAGGTCGAACTTAAAACTCAACTATGTCCGAGCGACTCAATAAGTCAAATTTAAAATTCGGCCGTATCCGAGTGGCCCTAGAGGTCGTACTTCAAACTTAGCTGTGTCCAAACGGCCCTAGAGGTCGGACTAAAACTTAGCCACAGTGTCAAGCAACCCTAGAGTTTGGACTTAAAACTTATGGGGTTTAAAATAGCAAGCATGCGACGATCCTAGAGGTAGAATCTCCAGTCTAAAACGGTCAAAAGGTTCAGATATTAAACTAATAAAAGACCAAGTTTCATTAATAACATGTCATAAAAGAACCTAGCGCACAAAACGATCTGGAAAAAGGATTGTAAGGGAAAAGTGAATTTTTATTCACACATTGAGTTTACAGTATGCATTAAAAAAAAGAAAAAAAAACTATACAACTTAACGAATTTACAATCAGCCCTCAAAAGGTCCTGGCTAAAAAGTAGTTCCTTCCTACTACTGTCCCAGTGATCCAAGGGGCCCCACTTGCTCTGAGGATCCTGACTACCAGGGGTTTTGGAATGGCTTGATGGCCCAGACTTAGAAGGGCTGGGAGGCCAACTCCTACCTGGAAGACCGTACAAGTCATCCGCACATGTAGCACTGGCATTCCGATGATCAAACACGGCTGTAGAAAATTGCGGGTGCAGCAGCCTCATCACTCGGCAGCACAAGTTGATGCCGTCCCAATACTTACCCTCCAACGCCAGGGCTATGTCCACTGCCCTCACTGAAATCCTCAGCACCTCCTCCAGTTGGAGGTTCATGCCCCTCAGTAGCCCGTATTGAACCTGCTGAAACCTCAATATATCTTCGAGAGAAGCAATCTTCCCCTTGGTCTCAACAAGCTCGGCCTCCAAGCATTTGTTGGTCTTAGTAGTGGCCTTGAAGGACTCCAACTCAGAGCAAGTCTGGGTGACCCTATCAATGAGCGGGCCAAAATTCCCAACCAATTCGTGAAATTGTAAAGGAAAATGAAGCTATTAAAACATGATACAAGAAAACAAAAATGCCAAGGAAGGACAGAAGGTTACCTAAGAGACGAGAGAGCCACTGGTTGAGCTCTCCTTTCTAGGGGCCTCGGAATCTTGCGGCTTAGTAGTAGGCACCACGGAAACCTCGACCCTGGTCTCGGACATTGGGACATCTCCGCCAAGGTTAAGGACTAAGGGCTCAACAGTTCCAGAAGGCTTTGCAACCCTAGCCTTAGCATCATCAGTACGAGGAGTCCTGACAATATCCTCGGCCAAGGCCTCCTCTCGAACTTCAGGTAGGATCATCATTGGGCTGTAAACATGGACTGCAAGGCAGGGGAGCTCAGTAGCCTTAGCAGCGGGCGTATCTGTGGCACAGTTCTCCTCAGCCTCAGCAGCATCAGCAGTCACCGGAGTCATCATCACTACTTTCTCAGCCTGAGTTACCTCAACCTCCCTCACAGCATGTCCCACATCAATGTCCTCAAGTGGATAATCAATCCAATCCGAGGTCTCACTAGTAAACTCGAAGGGGATAATAGGCATTGGATCATCAACAGGAGACTCGGCAATGGGTGGATCCGCGGGCTGGCCAACAGATTCAGATGGCTGGCCAGAGGACTTAGTAAAGGTTGAAGGTCCAAGACCTTTAGCCTCTCGAATCGGTGCCATCGGCGGAGGTCTTGACCTCCTTACAAGAGACACCGCAACTATATTCTCGTCATCGGATGAGGATTACTCAACAATAGCCATCAAACGCTTTGAAGTTTCAGTCCGATGGCTCTTCCTTGGTCGCTCAGACGACTCCTCAATTCTCAGAGACCACTCTTTCTTCTTTAGCTTCTTCTTCTTCTCCTTTGCAGAAGGAGCGGTAGTAGGGATGCCAAAGTCCTCATCCTGAGTCCCCCTCTTAACCCTCGTCAGGTTCTCAGGCCACAACCAGATATTCTACTTATTTTTATTAAAGGTACTAAGGTTGGCTAGCACAAAGTCAATGACTTCCTTGGAAACCTCTCTCTCCTCTGCTAAAGCGTTTGAGCAATGCCTATTGGCCATGTTGCCCCAAACATTGGAGAGGGCCCAAGTCTCATGGACCCCCCCCCCAAAAAAAGAACTTGTTCTTCTACCTTTTGATGGAATCTGGATTGCCGCCACTTATGACGATAAAGTCTGGACGTGGAGTGGCGACTATCCAATCCATATTATGGGTGAAGCGAAATATCATTTTCACCATAGCAACCTCCAACACCTTCTTGTGACAACGAGCAAAAACACAAAGTGAAAGAAGGCACTCAATGATGTTGGGTTGCAACCTTGTGAACAAAACTTCAAGTTTTCTCACAATATGGTAGAGCTCCAGAGGCACAGGAAAACGAAGTCCACCATTGAGGTGGATTTCGTAGACAGTAATAAACCCATCAGGTGGGTTACAAGCCCTGTCATGGGGCTCAGGAACCACCACCGCCATCGAGTCAGGAATGTTGTACTTAATGCAGATGGCGTCCAGCTTGGTTAGAGTAAGGGAAGAGGCAATATCCTTGACTCCAAGCGCCATTAAAGCTCAAAGAAAGAATGCTGAAGAAATGGGAAGGAGAAGAAAGTTTGGAAGAAAAACAGCCAAGGGTTCAAGAGAGAAATACCTTAGGTTGCATGAGTGAAAATGAAGGCAAGGCAACTATTTGAAAATGGTAGAAAATCAAAAGGTGCAAGCCGTCATTTGCCCTCGCCACGTGTCAATTCCCTATACGCTGCCAGAGTTAGTGGGCCTTGGATTCCCAAGGCGACGTCAATCACATTAATGTGCATTTAATGCCCTTTAATGTCCCAGATGGCAGCACAGACCAACATCACGGACTTAGAAGAAGTCCTCAAACATACTTTCATCAAGCCCGTCATCACCAAAATGCATGAGGACATTTTGGTTCTCGGACTATTGTCTTAAGTTGTCCTCGAACATCTCTTTTTCAGTCATACCCACGAGCATCTGCACCAAACAAAGGCACGAGCGGACTTCCAGTGGAGAGACCCTTCATGCAAGACTTGTTCGCGTCCAATGGACATACCAAAGGGCCAAACTCCTCGGATCCTATGATATAGGGGGTTAGTGATGGGTACTGATATCCAAAACCCATTTGGAAGATCCATCCTCATGAGATTGGGCTCTGGTGCCACCAAGACCCAACAGCCCCAAGAGGCCCGAGAGGTCTAGGTGTCAGCCCATGTGGCAAGATGGGCTCAATATCCACTTGGGCTTGTGGACTCAGAGATGGGCCTTGAACGCCAGCTTGTCTACAATACAGGCGCGCTGGAGATTTGGTGGCTAACCCTATCAGGTTGCAAGATGAATGATGGCCTGCAGGGTACGCACAGTCACTGCAGAAGTGACACCACACAAAATCATCCAATGTGCATGCAACCTTCCTGACACAATAAGCCAGATTGGTGGAGTTGGTGACAAGTTTATCTGCACAGGCCAGCGTCACGTAAACTCCTCACAAAGAAAAGTTTGACCACTATAAATATATTAACTATGTACCTAATAAAGGATCCAAACATTTATACTTGCTTAGCTATTATAGAGAGAGGAGAACAAGAGAGAAAATCTAGAATGTTCTTTGTAATCTCCTTGTAATCTCATACAATATAGTGAAAGTAGTTCTCAGACTAAAATTTCGTAATTTTTCGTTCTCATTTAAGATAAAACTTTTCACGGAAAATTTCACGTGTCGTTTTCTCTCTCTCTCCTACTTTTTCACACACATACTGTTTGGTATTGCTATCAGATTCTCGTCCTAATCAGAGTAAGGATCCAAAAATATAACAAATACCATTCAACGATCTAATAATAAATATGACAAAACCTATCCAAAGGTCATACCAAAAGTGGTTCTAATGACTCATCACATGATCAATATATAAATATAATAATAAGTACCATCAAAGCAAAAAAACAAAATATCGAATATTATATCTAAATGTAAATTTAAAAGCCCACGGGCAGACACAAATAGTCCCTAATTTTAAATAACAACTTCAAGACTAAATAAATAAAATATAATCAAAACATCCTAAAAATACAATTTTGTTTGAACAGCTCTCTAGTAGTAAAAATTCTTGCAAGTTAGATACAATCTATTAATCTAAAAGATCAATAAACATGATAAGAGTAAACCTAAAATATATATAAATTATATATATATAGAGATAGATATAGCAAATGAGCATACAAAGAGTAATAATCATAATCAAAAATTAAAACACTAAAATTATTAAATAGTGATAAAACATCGTGCAAATATGTAAGAATTAAGGATTTGTTATAACCTCACCTATACTTATCGAATATCAAAATTCATGTAATGATTATTTTTAAATAACAAAAAGTCATATGTCATTATTCAAGACTCGTAATAAATTACATATTATTCTATATAGTTTGGGTCCAATGTCACTATTTAACTAATGTATGTTATGTTCAACTATCCTCTTATAAATAATATAGGCTGATATGTCCAAATATATTTTATTAATTCTCTACAATGATTATTATTTAGTTAAAATTAAAAACTCTATACCAAAATATAAATATTTAATTTTTTTTAAGATCTAGAAAAAAATTATCTTTATTAAATTTAAAGTAGAGTTTTTACTAAATTACTACTAAAAATAGGAATGTATGAATAAATTATCAAAGATTTGAGGATTTTAAGATAATATGATTAATTTAATATATAAACTTTTAAAATCTCATAAAATATAAATTAAACCAACATGTATATAATATATAGTCAAAAGAAGTAAACATGTCATGAATTTGAATCAAAATAAGTTTAAATAATTATAATTTATAAAAATTAAAATTTTAAAATAATATGACAAATCCCAATCCGACCGTAACATCTAATGAACAACATAATCCAAATAAAATTTTATTTAATATAAGATCTTATCGAATAACTATCCAAACAAACTTGCTATACCATGTCGTTAAGAAGATGACAAATCAACAATAATGACATAATCCAAAGACTAAACAATCCAGTTGTTTCTTAATATGTAATCAATGGCCTACATCTGACCAATCTCAAACATCCAAAATACATCTCACACTATATAACCAAACAAAATGCCAATACTCACCAAAATAGATGAACGATGATCAGATCATGTCTAAACTTCTACAATATATTCAAAGCCATTAATTTGAAGGGATAAGAAGTAAAAATATGAGTCGAGAGTTTAACAAGTATCTATATCATAATATAAACAATAATATTAGAAATTAAAGGAAGGATCCATTCAAAACGGATAAAAGACACAAATTCGAAAGTCCAATATTAAAAATTTAAATGTAATTTCATACTCAAATTATATTTTAAATCGAAATATAGATTCATTGAAACGTACACTAAACACAATGTGATCCCGGCAAAATCACATAATCCAAATTATGTCATAATTTATACTAAAATATAGATTGAATGAAACAAGGTTCAAATCAAAATCACATATGAATGAAACAAAATTCAAAACAAAATCATATAAGAAATAAAATATGTTCCGGAACAAAATCATATATCCAAATATACAACATTGACTGAATCCCATCTATGAGTAAACTTTCCAATCGCAGACGAAACTATATACAAATCCATACATAAAACATATCAAAATACAAAATATATACGAAATCAGATAACCAAAAATTAAGAGATCAATTTAAAAAAGGGTTACACGTACTTTTAGCAATCTCAAACAATATCAACCACTATTTACCCATGGGTAGGGCTGTCTATATACGCTCTCTTATAAACAAGGAACATACTTACTATATTTTGTCATCCGTGTCATCGAAAATAATCCACAAGTTTAGTCTATATATTAGGATATCCGAATATATTAATTTTTATTCAATTTGCTTGTGATGGTTCTCATTAAAATATATATGTGGCGTATCATTTACAAATATAGCCTTTTTTGCCAGCAAAAAAGGAAGTCACAAAGGTTTTCCTATTCGGAATAGAGCTCTCCTCGTCAGGAGAGAGTCAAATATCAGATCAAATCACAAAGGTAGAGACCTTAAATGCCAAGCAGTCATACATGTAGACCAATGCACAGCCCATGTAGGTGCTTAGAACTTTTTCAATACAAATACATTGATATATAAATATACAATCTCAAATATTTATTTATTTTTTATAAAAATAATTGAACCCTCAAATATTCATAAATCATAAATAAAACCCTCAAACAATTGATAAAAATAATATGCATGCACGAGTCAAACAAATATAATAATTAAAAATAGCATGCACTAATATTAAAACCTCCAAATATAAGCAAAGTTTATCAGATATTAGAAAAAATTAAGAATAGAGTATAAGAATACTTGTATCAACCTCCTACTAAACAAATCTGATAAAAAGATACTTCGACCTATCATTTTTCTTTTTCCTCTCTCTCATCTTTCTCCTCTTCTCTCTCTCATCTCTTTCTTCTCCTGTATGAAATGCCAACATAGCACCAAGTCACTGCTTAAATAGGCAGCCCAATGCTTGAGCACTTAGGCGCGTCTCAAGCTCCAGTCTCATAGCAAATAGCGCTTGAGTGCTACCTCGGGCGCCACCCTAAGGCATTAGGCACTTAGGCGTCCGCCAGGCGCGCCCCAATTACTAACCTGCTATTCTGATTTTCTTCAAATTTCACAATATATGATTAATTTTAATACATCTAGTTAATCCAAAATGCATATAATACCAAATTAATTCAAATAGGAACTAGATATTATAAAGCAAATATCACATATATAAATATTTAAATAAAAAAATACTCATAGATTTTAGAAAAAAAGTCAATAACAAAAAGATACATTTAGATATACTTACCTTAATTTGAAATTATCAAAGATTAATTTGAATTCACTTGGATTTCACTTCCTCCCTTTTCTCTTCTTCTCTGTTTTATTCTCGCCATTCACTCTATTTTTCAAAAACTCTAAAAAAATGACTAAAAATTAGTTAAAATATCCTTATATAACAAACTACTGCATATGCACAGGTTGAGTGCAAGTTAGGCACAAATGCTTCTTTGACCATGTGTACAAGTACCAAATAGGTGTGTTTCATATGCTATTATTCTCAATAAAATGCATACTAATACCTTTTATGCATATCTCAAGTATGATAATTCTATCTAAAATATATAAATAAATAGCTCAGACACAGATCGGGTGCCACTCATACTTTCACTGCTATAATTTTATACTTAATTTTTAATACGAATGTATAATTAATCTTAATAATGTATTATTTTACCTAAATTTAATATAATTTTTTAAGTGTTAAGATTTGGGTCTTACATAAATAAGCAATATTTTATTTATTAGTGTCTTAAAGATATTTTTCTAAAGAGTTTTTTAAGTCAATATGAATATATTCTAAAAATAATTTAAAAATATAGATAAATATTTTGATTTATTCTATACTTATGGTGGCTTATTGAAACTTTTAGAATTAATTGAGTTTTATATTCCCCTAAATAAAATACTTACATTGTGAAATATGACAAAACAAAAGGCTCAATCTTCTTTATTGTAAACTTCACACTCTCGTAAGACTAAGTAAATATTTTGAAAATATTTTTTAATTATTTTTAATATATTATTAAATAATATAGTGCATATTTATTTATATATTTTTATATAAATTTATTAATCTAATTTATATTTTTAATATTAAAGTGTTCCGTAATGAACTAGAATTGCTCTTTAGTCAATCATTTTACTAGTTGACTTGGGAAAATGACATTTAATTAATATGGATGAATTTCTTATTTCTTTAAAATTTCCATTCAATTAATAAAATAGATGAAATAACTGTTTTTGAATGCGACAGATGCAAAAGTAGGAAATTGGAAGTCATTGAAAAAAATAATACATCTTTTTTAACCCTTTTTTTTTTTTTTTTGAGTTTGGTACCTAAATTTTACCCATTAAAATTATGAATAAATCAGGCATAAAATTATAAATATTAAATTTGTAATTATAATTTTTTCAGTTAATTTCATATTATTCTAAATAATTATGTTAAATCGGTATATGTATGATTTTTCTGCATCCGATTTGACAACTTGTCTTAATTTGACTTTGATCATGCCATCAAGTCTTAAATTATCATTGCAGCCTTTTGTTTTTTAAGGTGTATAATTATTCTAATTTAAATTTAAGGATTGTATTTTTTTTTTTAATTTCAACCAATAAGCTTAAAATAAGATTTTTGTAATTTAATCATTAAAGAGGGTTTTTAAAAATCAATTAAAAAAAAACTATTTTATAAAAAGCAAAGCTAGTTCTATTCTAATTTCAAGAGATCCCCTCACAGCAAGATTCCAGGTAAGAGAATATCTTATTTTATTTATATTAAGCTGGCAGGTCTCTGCAGCCGAGGCACCAGTCATTCTTTAACATCAGATTATGATCGGTAGGTGAACTCTCTCCTGCTGAATTTTCCTTTTAGTTTTTCCTTCTGTTACGCTGCTTTTGAGATTAGTTTTCATGGAGGAGTTTCATTTCTTTTTCTCTTTTCTGCTCTGCTGTTTTCCTCCATTAAAGCTACCATGAATTTTTCTGGGTTTTTTCCGTCAGTTTCTTCCCTTGATTTTCTTTATCTGGCCATTGATCTGTGTTGAGGGAAAACTGGGTTTCCTTCTTCTTAGGCACTTCAAATTTGAATTTCTCTGCTATGGTAACTCTTGACTTTATATCATCTAATCCCACAACATTTTTAATTTTCAATCACTCAAATATCATTTGAGTTCATGCAGTCTAATTTCATAAACTCATCTGGGCTGTTTCATCTTCCCCACCAAAAAATCAATAGTAAAATTCAGCACACCAGAAATCCCAGCTCAAAGTTGAATCATTATAGACTTGAGTCTCTCCAATTTCTAAGCACAAATGAAAAATCAAACTAGAAAATATCATATGATTGCTTGTGTTCTTTCATGGGCAGGAGATTGAACAGCATCAGAGTGCTAATTCTGTGATCAGAGACACTGCAATTCAAGAGATCTTTTCTCTGCCTGGTGGGTTGAAGATGTATGTGATAGAGAGCAAAGGAGGAGCAATCGCATGCATGCTGCTGTCTCTCTTCTTCTTGGGGACATGGCCGGCTGTCATGACTTCACTCGAGCGGCGCGGCCGCCTTCCGCAGCACACGTATCTTGATTACTCGATCACAAACCTCTTGGCTGCTGTGCTTATTGCCTTCACTTTTGGTCAGATTGGTGATCCAAAGCCTGGGCAGCCCAACTTCCTCACTCAGCTTGCTCAGGTGAGAGATACTTGATTCTTTGTTCTAATTAAATTCTGGGGTTTTTCCATACGTTCGGCAGAAAAAACACTCCGTCTTGCTTGACTCCATATGAAGACAAAAAGCAATTTTACATGAAAAATTCTTTTAAATTAAAAAAAAAAAAAAAGACGTTGATGTTTACGAATGGGCACAATGATGGGTAGCCCCTCCTCACAGCTGGTGGTCGTTGAAAAAATGGCTCCATTTAGCTTAAATCGATATGAAAATTACAAGAGAAAAAAAGTAACTTTACATGAAAATTTCTTTCAAATGAAAAGGGAAGGACCACGGTGTTTTGAAATGCGCACAATGAGGGGTAGCCCCTCCCTCACATCTAATGGTTGTTGGATAGATAAAATTCAACTACCCTTATTTTATATTGTTAAAAAAGTCATAAAACAAGTTTTTCTTTTTTAATTTTTTAAAAGTTAAATTAATAAATTACTCATATTATAAAATTAGTCAAAAATATAGTTATTATCACATATTTTTTTAATTTTTTAAATAATATAAAATAATGGTTGCAGGTAAGGGGCTCCCCCTCGTTACACAGGGGAGTCTGCCTCAATCCTTGGATTTTTTCTTTATAGCGAGGGTCCACTATAATTAATCATAGTTATACAAACTTATTAAGGCTCTCAAACATTATTACATAGCTATTATTTCAATAAAGTTTCATGCAAACTTCTTTAGCAGTAAAAATTTAAAAATTATACCCTACAAAAAAACAAAAATAATTAAAAATTTAAATTGATAACAATATTTTTTATATAAGAAAATGGAAGAAAGTAGCAAAAACGTTGATGCATTCCTGGTTCCTGATTGTGGTACGGATTAGATAGCCTTCCAATTTTTTGTCGCGGATCAATCCAAATCGGATCCGATTTCCATCGCTGTTAGTCTGAAATTTACACACCACAAATTACAAATAGGAGGTCAGAGGACGGCTGAAGGTTATCCCACCGCGAATATTCCGCCGCTCAAATTCGCACCCGCGAAAAATGATTTAAAAGTCGTGATCCGAATGCAGGAGTGTGAGTGGGATGTGTTTGGAGAACCGGCTTAGTTTGAAATTTCTCACTAACTCACAATTGACGGTAACTCGGGGGAAAAGAGTTGGTTCTTGCTCCTCGGAAAGGGAGGGTAAAGGATCAAATACTTAATCTCAGTTCACCGTTTTTTACTTAAGATTGGGCCTTCCCCCTCCTCATTACAGGAGAAGGTATTTATATGCTTCCTCTGTGAGGCTTTTGGGGGCCGAAATGTTTGACAACTAGCTTGTCGGGATTCGCCGGCCGCTGTGCGCTTACAGTGGCCAGCGACGTTAGTTGTCATCTAGCAAAGGCAAAGGGACCATCATCAGGTCTGAACCACTCCTAGTCTATGACGTGTCTTAGGATTGCCGAAGAGCAAGTGCGATGATGGCATACACTGTGACTTGTAATGACGGTGACTGCGGGGTTGAAAGAGTCACGTGGGAGAGGATCTCTTGGGCTTCCTTTGGGATTTACCACTAGGTCGGGCTCATCCCCCCTTGACTGGGCCTCACCGTTATTGGCCCATATATGAGTTGGATCCAACACTAGCCCCCCATGACTAGGGATGGCCCATTGCCGGGCCAGGCATGTCCACAATGGGTCCAACTAACTGTCGGTGTGGGCTTTCCTCAAGATGCGTTGGTTTTCGTACCCTTATGGCACCATTCATTTTCCACGCAAATGTGCAGCCTTTCAGAGGTGATGCAAGGGTTCGGAGCTCTATTAGGAAAGATTCACCATCTGTGGTCTGGCTCCGCATTAATGGCTTTCCTATTCCTTGATAAACGGCGATCGGGTGGCCTGTCTCTTTGGGAGTTTGTTGGATGTTGGCTTGGCTATAAATTGGGGGGTTCTCCAATTGGGGCAACCCACACTTAGCCTTTCATCGAAGAAGTGATACAAGGTCCTTGGCGTGCCCCGCACCCGAAAAGAAATTGATGGATCGATACTCTGCCCAAGTCGTCATGCCCTTTCTGTGGGTGGTTCCTCGGCGTAACGAGGATGGTCCGATAATTTTGCTATTGTCATGTGCCTCCTCCATAGCTAGCAAGGACTCCAGTCCATAGGTGGCATGCAATGGGGCTGGCACGCTATTTCTGGGGATTCTACTCCCTCAATAGTGCATCTTTGCCATCTCTTACTATGACTGGTGGTTCATATATCCTGCCTGGAGAGGAGGTAATACTTGGAGTCTCCTTGGGGCACGTGCAAGTAAGTCGCAACCCCATTGAGACTTTTGATTGATGCCTTCCCTTGGCTTGCAGCGGTCCCTGTCGCGCCTTCTACAAGGGTAGGCATCGGCAACACTAGTTTTCCTCGGAGTTGGGTGATGGCATTTTCTACGTTCCCGTGCTAGTTCTTCCTGGTATCGTTTGCACTTCTTGCGCTCTGATGTACTTTTACTTTTTCGTACTTTTGCTGATGCAAACTTTGTACTTTATAAAGAACAATTTCAATAAATAAAAGTAGTAGTTTGCCTTTTATGTCTGCCATCATTGAATCTTCTTTTTATCATTTTGCACATTATGACTTAAGGGCATGAGGGCCCTCTTGTCGCCGTACATGTGCTGTTGTTTGCTTACGAACGTCCAATCGTCATTTGTCGTCACTGCCAGGGCTATCCCTTGAGCTCACACTTGGTCCGTCAGTGGTGCGGCTTTGCGGGATTCCTCTATGAGCTTCGGCGTCGTCAGTTTCAAGCCCGTGTTGGTTGATCGGCGTCAATACACAATGCATCAATCAAGGATTGCTTGCATTTAATGCACAAGAAACCGTAGGGTTGTCGTATCATAATGGCCTTCTTTGGAAAGGTGTGATGTTTGAGGTCACCGCCATGTGGGAGGATTTCATCGTGATGGGCCGTCTCCCCTTAGCTAGGCCTTTAGAGAACACACCAAAGATCTCTCTAGATTTTGCACAATGAGACGGAAATCCCAACCTGGTTGTTTCACCTTCTTCTTCGCTTCTTTTGGTGACCCGATGGCAAAATCGTCTTCTCTGCCCGATGGAAAGAGCAATGCTAAGGGGCCCTGTGCCTTCTGCGGTAGCTCACATTCGATCATTTGGCCAATGAGGTTCCCGATGGCACCGCCGGGGGTGTCCAACTCTCGCTAACCCCCACATGTCCTAAGGGCGGGAGGCTCAGTGTAGGTTGCCGTCGAGAGGTCAAGTAGACTTGAGCATGGGCGGCTCACTTTGAGCAAGCCCCATTCATTTTTCCATGCAAATCGAATCGTTGCTCTTCGCCTTTCATCCATGTGGGGAGGAGGCTGAGGAGGCTGCTAGCTCCCTTGCTAGAAATGAGGTTCTAGGAAGGTATTTAGCTTAGTCGAAAAATAGCTTCATTGGCAGTGCTAGGTTTCCGCATCGGCCTTTTGGACTCTCGAATCTTAGGCACTCATCAAGTTGTATTTACGCGTGGTCTATCTTTTCCTATAAAGAAACCTTATTAGTGAAATTACTCAAGGCTTTCTTTATTCCTTTTATTGATAAATTCTCACGCATTAATGAGATTTTTGCCCGAGGAATAACCATAATTGTCCAACGACATGCTCTTTTATTTAGAGATAATTCTCCAACTATCCGAGGACATAATTATGTTCGAGAATATTACTTGAATCTAGCAGAATGACCAAAATATGTCCAAGAATATCCTTTGAATCCGGCAATAGGACTAAAATATCTCCAAGGACATGGCTTTAGTCTTGGACATTCTCGAATCCAATTTTCTTGAATCTAGCGAATGACTAAAGTATGTCCGCAACTAAATTATATCTCTATAACTTTAGTTCGCGGATATTCTTAAATCTAGCGGAATGACTAAGCTATGTCCAAGGATATTCTTTGAACCCAGCGACATGGCTAAAATATCTCCAAGGACATAACTTTAGTCCGCGGATATTCTTGGATCCAGCGGAATGACTAAGCTATGTCCGAGGATATTCTTCGAACCCAGTGACACGGCTAAAATATCTTCGATGACATAACTTTAGTCCACAGATATTCTTGCATCCAGTGGAATGACTAAAATATGTCTGAGGATATGACTTTAGCCCTAGTCGCTAGCATGCGCCGCCAGTAGAGGCATTAAATGCGATTGATGTCGTCTCGAAAAGGTAACAGCTATTATTGTTCTCCATCTAGTGAAAAGTTGACACGTGCTCTGACTATGATGAGGCACGTCTTTTAAATTCAATCGAGCCTCAAATCCCTTATTTGCTAGAACTTCGCTTCGATTACATTACCTTTCTCTTTAAACATTTGGAGCTTCTATTTTCATCCCATTTTCTTCTTCCTCAGACATCTCTTCAATGGCTACCGGAGTTAAGGACATCGCATCTATTCTTTCTCACAATGATGTTGAGGCCATTCGTGTCAGATACAAAATCTCAAGCTCATATGCCTTCTTGATACTTGGCGCTAATGATAGGGCTTATTCGTCTCTAGATGGGTTTGTCATAGTGTATGAGACCCATCTAAAAGGAGGTCTTCGATTTCCCGTGGCGTTGGAGCTTTACCAAATAATGAAAATTTTGAATGTCCCAATTGCTCAGCTACAACCAAATGTCATGAGGTATCTAGTTTTCCTTTGTATCTTCGCACGTTACTATGACAAAGTTTTTGATAACGTGGCAGTTAAAGTGATTTTGAGGTTTACTCACAGGCAAGATTAGATCATAATCTCTCTTCACCCTAAGTTTGTCGTCATTAGTGGTAGTAACCCATGACTCCACCAAATGGTGGAAGAACAAATACTTTTTTCTCACTATTCCTCATAAGTGTGGAGTTTTGAACGAATAAGAAAATGTACCATCAGACTTTTTCTATGATGCTACTAAGAAAGAAAGAGAAGCGGTGAAAGATTTCACCAGTTTAGTTTGAGCTAACCTTGGTTCTTTTAGTGAGAACAAAAAGAACTAATGGTTGAGGAACGAGGCCTTTGAAAAGGCCAAGTAGGATCCTGAGCCTGAGGGCTCGGACATTTCCACTTCCTTAGTGGCTAAAAAGAAGAAAATGAAGAGAAAAGAGAGGCCACTAAGAATAGGGGAGCCATCTGAAGGGAAAAGAAAAGCCGTCAGATGGAAACTAGAGTTAAGATTTCTTCCTCCGGTGACGATGAAACCGTCATCGGACAACTGGTGAAGAGGAAAAGGTTAACGAAAATGGGCACAATTTAAGGCACTAAGGTGGTCGGACCTTCAACGGTCAGCGAGTTTATGGCTCATTTGTTTTTGACCATGGATGTAGATGTTGGGCCACTTACTATTCCTTCATCCCTCGATGAGACCATGTCTGATCTTCCGGCCGCATTCCTTGGAGAAGCTTCAGATACAGTTATTGAAAATCTAATTGATGACATAATTGAGACACCAGCCGATCATGTTGGGATAGATGAAGAAATAAGGATGACTGAAATGTCCAATTCTGAGCCCCCTTGTCTCGCAATCCAAGTATATGTGGAGAGGGATATTTTATCTGAGGCCTTTCAAATCACCATGACCAAGGACATTCTGGGGGCGACTAAGGCTTCATTCGACACTCAAGTGGAAACTGGGGCCGAGGGGCATTTTGAAACAGTTGAGCCACCAATGTCAGTTATTGATGAAACAATTCATGAATCCGAGGTCATGGTTGAGGCTCATGAGGCCAAGGAATTTGTTGTGGTTCATGAGGCCGAGGAAGTTGCTGGTGTTGTGGATGTGGCTCAAGCGTCAGGATGTTTGGAGCCTGATGTCCAAAAAAGGAAGAATTACTGAGGAGATCTCCTTTTTTAAAGGTACTTTCCTAAATATTTTTAGATCCTTCGCTTTAATTAATGCTCTCTTTTCTTCTTTCATTTTTTATTTTAATTATTAATGAGGCTACATTATGAACTTGGAAGGGATTTCTTCATCTAGAGGACAAGCTTAGGGCCTCGATAAATGCCAAGGATATCAGATCTGCACCAGAGCGAAAGTATTGGGATGGCATCGGATTTCGTTGACGCATAATTCACTTAATATTCCCAAAGTTTCCTCTTTCCCTGCTTCATCCAAGGAATGTCGATCTATAAATCGAATCGATTGGCAAGGCTATCCCTTTGAGCTAGAATCTTATGGGACTAAATTTTTTTTTAAAAATATATATATCCATTATATGAATAAAATACATTCTTTCAATTTGGTCATTCTCGGGATTGCTCATAGGTTAGGTTTTTTTTTGGACACATCATAAGGATATTTTATTCCTTATGAGTGTGATGTCCGAACCCAACGACCATGGTTGACTGATGATGCTCCCTATAAGGTCTTTACAGTCTTGTTGTTTAAGCCTCCTATGCTTTAAAACTCAACCTCTTATGGGTTGCTTGGTACTCGTGCCAAGTTCTAATGAGCCGCTTGGTCCTGTCGAGTTTTGCTAGCTACTCAAGGGCAGCTCTTGGAATAAGTGAAGAAGAAAATTTCACTTGATTTAGGGGCAGTTTAGGCCATGTAATTTTATGAAATGACATGCAAATATTCAAATGAAATATAAGACAAAGAATAAGTAAAAAGAATTCATTCGATCAATTTAAACGTGATACCAGCACATCGGCACATCGAATGATGCAATCAACCTTACCTGACTGTTTATACATTCATTGATAATATTTTCTGAAGTGAGAAGCATTCCACGTTCAAGGGACTAGTCTGTCTTCTTGGTGCTGTCTTCTTGGGTGCGTAATTTATACGCCCTATTTTGAAGGATAGCCGATACCAGGAATGGCCCTTCCCAATTTGGAAAAAACTTGTTCCGGTCAGTATTTTTTCTGTGACCTCAATACTTCACAGTACTAAATCTCCTACTTCAATATACATGTTTTCACCTTCTTATTATAATATCTGACAATCATTTGTTAATATGCCACTATTCATAATCTTGTCATATCTCTGGATTCCTCAAGCATGTCAAAGTTCCTCCGAAGCCTTTGTAAATTGTCGCCTAAGTTAAAACTTTCAACCCAGAGACTGGCAGTCCGACCTCTATCAGAATAATTGCCTCAACCCCATAGTATAGGTTAAAGGGCATCTCTCAGGTTAGTTCTCTTAGCGTTGTTCTATATGACCATAAATTCGACGGAAGTTCATCTACCCATGAGCCCCCAGTATGCTCTTTGTCTTTGATCCGTGTAGTATCGTACGATTGGTAATTTCAACCTGTCCATTACTTTGCGGGTATGCAACTGACGTATGGACCAACCTTATACTTAGATTTGTATAATACTTGATAAACCATTTACTAGTAAATTGTGTCTCATTATCAGTTATAATATATTTTGAAATACCAAACTTGCACATGATGTTTTGACGGATGAACTCTGTGGCATTCTACTTGATTATCTGAAATAATGGTGTGGCCTCAATCCACTTTGTGAAATAATCGATCCCGATAATGATAAACTTTCTCTACCCAGAAGCTATTGGCAATGGTTCAAGGATGTCAAGCTCCCATTGTGAAAACGGTCAAGGTGATTGCAAAGCTCGTAGCTCTGTGTGAAGTTGGTGGGTAACGTTCCCATAAATTTGACAATTTTTACACTTCTGTATGAAATCCATGGCATCGTACTTTATGGTTGGCCAGTAATATCCTTACCTCATTAGTTTGATCATAAGGTTTTTACCCTTAATGTGGGATCCACAAATATCGAGATGCACTTCCTTGAGAGTATAATCAGCTTCTTTTGGAGTAATGCACCGTAAGTATGGAGCAGAAAACTCACGGCGATATAAGTAGCCTTCCATGATTATATACCAACCTGTCATCTTTTTTCAACTTCTTGGCCTCATTTAAGTCTTCAGGAAATGTTCCATCGAATAGATACCTTACATAGGGAATCATCCAATTTTTCGCATTAGTTATTTGCATAACTTCTGGTTCAGGATCTTCCAAACTTAAATTTTCAAGGACCTCACGCATTTCTCGGGCGTATTGCTTAAGGTCTCTAGATGCTGCTGCCTTTACCAACAAGTCAGCTTTGCCATTTTCTTCTCTTGGAATATGGACCATTTTCATATTCTCAAAGGACAAAATTAAACTTTAAACCTTTGAGAGATACTTGGAAAGTTGTGGGTGGCTTATTTCAAAATTTTTCTGAACTTGGTTAACAACCAATTCCGAGTCGTTATATACAATTAGGTTTTTGGCCGAGCATTTTTTTGCTAGTTGTAGCCCTGCGAGTAGTACTTCATATTCCGCGACATTGCTTGTTGTTGGAAACCTGGGAATTATTGAATATTTTATCTCTGGCCCTTTAGGCGTTCTTAACACAATGCCAGCACCACAACCATCTTTCATTGAGGATCCATCCATATGCAAAGTCCAAAGTTGAGGGTTGAGCGGTTCATCAATGTCACATAGGTATGATGTGTCCAGAGTTAAGGTTGATATTTTGACAATAAAATTCACTAAGGCCTGACCTTTTAAAGTAGGTCGCGAACGAAATTCTATATCGAATTTATCCAACTCAATGGCCCACTTAACCAGCCGTCCTGACATATCTAGTTTCTGCAATATTGTTTTCAAAGGCTGGTCTGTCAGGACTATTATTTTATGTGCTTGAAAATACAGTCTCAATTTTATATTTTCGAGTGGAATACACAAGCGCTAAAACCATCCTCTCTGCATGATTGTATCTGGTCTCTGTATTAGCTGAGATCTTACTGATATAGTACAAAGGTTGTTGCCTGTCGCACTACTGTCGGATCAAGACCGAGGTCAAAACTTTATCAAACACAACCAAACATAAATATAACTCTTCGCCTTCTTGAGGAGAAGTCAGAAAATAAGGGTTTGAGAGATATTCTTTATGGTCTCTGAAGGCTACTTCACAATCGGTTGTCCATTGGAAACCATTAGTTTTAGTCCCCCTCAGAGCCTTTAAAAAGAGCAAATATTACTTGGCCAATTTTGACAAGAACAGAGAAAGCGCTACTATTCTTTCGGTTTACTTCTAGACCTCTTTCACCGTTCGAGGTGAGTTCATGTCAAGGGTGGCCTTGATCTTCTCGAGATTAACTTCGATCCCTCATTGTGAAACAATATAACCCAAGAATTTTTTAGATGTTACTCCGAACGCACATTTTATCGGATTGAGCTTCATTTGGTGTTACCTTAGGACATTGAACGTCTCTTTAAGGTCTTAAATGTGGTGGTCAATTACTCTGCTCTTGACAAGCATATCATCCATATAGACTTCCACATTTCGCCCGATTTGAGCCTAAAATATCTTGTTGACAAGCCGTTGGTAAGTAGCACCAACGTTTTTCAGTTCGAAGGGTATGAATTTGTAACAGTATGTCCCTTGGTTTGTCACGAATGGCGTGTACTCTTCGTCCTCTATGCTCATCCAAATTTGATTATAGCCTGAGTATACATCCATAAAACTTAAAAGTTCTTGACTCGACATTGAATGCACAAGCAAGTCAATCCTCGGAAGCAGAAAGCTGTCCTTCGGACATGCCTTGTTGAGATCTGCGAAATCAACACACTTCCTCCATTTTCCGTTACTTTTCTTAACCATGATTATGTTTGACAGCCGGTCTGAATATTGAACTTTTCTGATGAAACCAACATTCAGAAATTTTTTTTACCTCCTCTCAAATGGCAATTAGTTTCTCAACAGAATAGTTTCGTCATTTTTGTTACATGGGTTTGTGATTGGTATTTAGGCCCAATTTATAAACTATTACTCCAAGCAGTATCCTCGGCATATCACTTTATGTCCAAGCAAAAATGTCCAAATTTTATCGGAGGAAACAGATAAGCCGTTCTCGAAAAGTCTTTGGTAACGAACTTCCTATTTGAACATATTTTTTAGGAGCGTTGAGATTCAAAGGGATTCGGTCGGTTAACTCTCCAGACTAAGCTTGCTGCAATGTAGTCTCATCTCGAAAGTCAGGGTATTTGACAGGTTGGGGAAGATGTGTCTGAGTGACTTGAGACAGATAACATGTCCGTCCAACCATTTAATCTTCGAGGACTTCTCCAATTCCAAATGACGTCGGGAGTTTCATCTTCAAATGGGGAATGGAAGTTACAACTCTGAAAGCAGTCAAATAAAGACATCCAAAAATTACATTATAAATCGACGGAAGGTCCACTACTAAGAAGGAAAGAGTCTTATTTACAATCCTTGAGTAAGTCCCCAGAGTGATTTCAAGTTGTACGACTCCCTGAATTGGTATTGACTTATCATCCAGTCCATAGAGAAGTCCTTTAATTGCCTTCATTTAACTTTTTTTAAACCCTAATTTAAGTAGGTATTAAGATAAAGTAAATTACGCGAACTTTCATTATTAAATAAAACACGTTTTAACTAATAGTCTATAGTCCCATCAGAAACGAGTGCTAATACAACTAGGGGGTCAGAATGGGAGAAGTCACATAAGCCATATCCCCGACACTAAAACTAATAACTTCTTTCCTATTCTCTGTCCTCGGCTTCTTATTAGCAGCGGCCATCTTAGAATGTTCTCTAATATTGCTTTTGGCCGGCCGTATTGATATTATTCTTACGACTCTAGCTGCAACTCTGTTTCTTAGCTGATCGACTTCACCGTCGTTTTCTCTTCCAGAAGTCTGTCCAGGCCTTTACAGGAAATGGTTGAGGTGGCCTTTCCTGATCAGCTTTTTAATCTCCTTCTGTAGCGTCCTGCAGTCCTAAAACTAATTTCCTCGACACATGAGCTATATCCTCGACACTAAAACTAATAGCTTCTTCTCTACTCTCTATCCTCGGCTTTTTGTTGGCAGCAGCCATCTTGAAATTTTCTCCAATGTTGCTTTTGGCTAGCCGTGTTGATATCTTGCTCATGACTCCAGTTGCCACTCTATTTCTTGGCTGATCGACTTCACCGTCATTTGCTCTTCTAGAAGTTTGTCCAGGCCTCTACAAGAAATGGTTGAGGTGGCCTTTCCCGATCAGCACTTTAATTTTCTTTTGTAGCATCTTGTAGTCCTCAGTGCTGTTCCCCCGTACCGATAATAGTGACAATATTTTGATTGATCACCACCATCAAGGTTCTTCAGGGCTTTTGGCCATTTGAAAAATTTTTCATTCCAAATTTATATCAGGATGTTGGTGCGTAAGTCATTCAAATTAGTCAAATTCAAAGGCCTAAACTCCCTTTGAGCGACTTGTTTGGACTTCTGCAGCTTTCTTGGTCCTCGGGGATCTCAACAATCCCCATTTTTCCTTTTTCTTTCCACCATCCTCTGATGAAAATTCTCTTCACGCTCGAGTTTCTTGACTTCTTCGGCTGCTATTCACACTCAAGCGATGGTTTCAACCTCCTTGAAGGTTTGAGGCTTCTTACACGCGAGAAGCTTGAAGAAACTACCTCCCTCCAAAGCCAATAAAAATGCACTAAGCTTAACTCCATTCGTAACCTTTGAAATCTGTCTAGCTTCTATAATAAACCACTTCAAAAACTTTTCAAACTCTCCCTAGACCTTTTCTTCACATGAGTAAGGTACCACGGTTGCTTTTCTACTCTCCGATTGAAAGCAAATTGAAAGAGGAAGTTTTCTACTAACTCACCAAATAATTGGATTGAATTCGTTGCCAGTCCATAAAACTAGATCCTTGCATCACCCTTTAGTGTGTTCGGAAGTGATCCAAATGATCCATTACATCGGTGCTTCCATCATAGACATCAAGATTTGGCATCTTGAACTTGTGGGGAAGTGGCCTCATCTTGATCTCTATAGTAAACGGTGATCTATGTAGATCTGTAATTCCTCCTCCAGCATCATCTTCAAAAACGCATTGCCAAATCTTTTCAAATTCCCTTCCATTTAGGGAGGAGCCATCATCCTCTTTTCATTGAGATAATCTCTCAACTTGTAAGAGTTCTGATATGTCTGAGAAGTTGGACGACTGTAACCCTTTGGAGGGAACTTACCACGAGAATGCCTTGTTTGACACATGGGCTCCCATGAATATCGAGGATTTTGCCTCTCTTGGCTATCCTCCTGGATTCTGGAACTTAACCGATTTTCAAGTCGCGATGAAACTTTATTACTTGAGGCAATTGGAATCTCGGGCTCGTTGTGCTGGCAAACTTGCTTTGAGGGGTGTTTCTTTCTTCTATTCCTTCTTTTCAACGTGGTGGTCTGAGAGGTCGAGGGTGGTGTCCCTTTTGGCCACTTGTCCAAAGGCGAGCAAATGGTCTGGATGGTTTTTTAGATACCGTCCATCCTCATGGCAAGTGCTCATACACACAGATCAAGAAAGTCGTCCATCCTAGTGCCCACAGGAGGGCAATTACTGCACGAAGTGACATCCCAAACAGGGGCACTAGCTTGTACTTGAGTGTTTACTATTCTGAAATTGTTGAAAGCGTGTGAATCAGACTTTTAGTTGATTCCCACAGATTGCGCAAATAATGCGTTTTTGGTTCCCGATCGTGGTACGGATTAGAGAGCTTTCTAATCTTTCACAGCGGGTCGATTTAGATCAGGTTCGATATCCGTCACTATTAACCTGAAACTTACACATCACAAACTACAAATAGGAGGTCAGAGGATGGCGAGAGATTGTCCCCTTGCAAACACTCTGACGCTCAAGTCAAATATCACCCGCAATAAACGAAAAAATGCATGTTTAAATGTAAACATGACAAAGGTGCAAGAATGTAGAAGTGTGAGTGGGATGTGTTTGGAGGACCAAGCTCTGGGAGTTACACTGCTATGGATGCCTCACTAACTCCATTACAAAATAACGGTGGCTTGGGGAAAGAGAGCTGGTTCTTGCTCCTCGAGAAAGAAGGGTAAAGGATCGAACACTTGATCTCGGTTCACCATTTTTTACTTAAGATTTGGCCTTTCCCCTCCTCCTTGTAGAAGAAGGTATTTATATGCTCCCTCTGGGAGGCTTTTGGGGCCAGAATTTTCGACAAGTGGATTGTCGAGATTCGTTGGTCGCTGTACACTGACGGTGGCCAGCGGCGTTAGTTGTCATCTAGTGGAGGTAAGAGGACCGTCATCGGGTCTGAACCACACTTGGTATACTGCCTGTGCAAGGATTAGTTGAGCGGCTGCAAGGACGGTATGTTCTGTGGCTTGCAGCGTTGACATTTTTCTCGTTAGCTCGCATTTTCTAAGTTGGCTCCTACCATCTACAGTCGCCTTAATAGGTGGTGAAGGCACACTGGTTGGTTGATGACCTGGGGCATCACGTGGGTTGCACACTAGGATCTTTTGGGCTTTTTAGGGAGGTTTGGACTTTACTACTCGGTTGGGCTTGTCAACCCCTCGACTGAGTCTTACCATTATTGGTCCATATCTGAGTTCGACCCAACAAACATAGTCCAAGTTTGACAATGACCCTCTCCCCTTTTCTCCTTCCTTCTCCGCTCTCCTTTTGTTTATATGAAAAACACTTTTGTCACCAGTAAAAAAGACTATGCAAATTTTCATAACTCGTTCAATTTATATAAAAAATCAAATCGCCACTCAAGCAACACTCACTAACTAGGATTTTGTCAGTACCGTCTTCGAGCATTTATCCTGTGTTTATCGAGTGTCTAACTTCTGTCAATTCCGAGCTCGAGTCTTCACTATGTGTTGTCAATGGCTACATTCTCCCGATCTCTTGCTAAAGCAGGAGTCGCGAGCCATTTTCAAAAAAACAAAAATAACTATGCACAACGTGTCATCGGCCTCACCGGAGAATTATGACGCTCCCGACTTAAAGATTTTTCTTTCTAACGTCCTTGCTTGGGCAACGGCTTCAGGATAATTGGCCGTCCGTCTTGTTCGCCATGGCTGGTGGAGTTGTCCTCAGTATTGGAAATTTGGCCACGCAGTACGCTTGGGCTTTCGTGGGTCTATCAGTAACAGAGGTGATCACTGCAAGCATCACCGTCGTCATAGGTATTCAAATTTCCCCCTCTTTTCCCATGTTCAAGTTCAAGCACTATCTTCTCAGTAAAAATGATGGGAAGTCATTCGAGTATGAACCGAAATCATTTTGTGCGAACGGCTATTTAAATATTTGACCAAAAAAGTATGCAGTGCGACTTGATATGATTTTTTAATGAAAATAGATGGTAGTAGTAGAGGGATCAGAAATGTTAGAATGTCGAGCCATCACTTTTGTTGTAAATATGGAGTTGCTTTCTAGGGTTTTGACATAGCCACCAATTACAGCTATAGTTTTGAAGACGGTGAAATCTCTACTTATTTGTTCGTAGTTTTTCCATTTTGAAATTTTTTACCTAAACCTGATATTCGTTGTGTGATTATTGTTTTTCTACTATTGTTAATCTGTTAAATTGTATTCATCTTTGTAGGGACAACATTGAATTACTTCCTTGACGACAGAATTAACAAGGCTGAGATCCTTTTCCCCGGAGTTGCATGCTTCCTGATTGCAGTCTGCCTCGGCGCTGCAGTTCACAGATCTAACACGGCTGATAATAAAGAGAAGCTCGATGTTCGATCGAAGGACTCGGAGGTGGCAAACGGTGGAATTGAGGAAGCTGAATTTGGGACTGCAGACTTCCTGATTGAGCTTGAGAACAAAAGAGCCATAAAGGTCACTTACGTTTCACTTCTTCGATTGGTCGAGCAATTGACCTTATTTTTATGGCTCTTTCATTTTTTTTCTGCTCTAACTAGGGTTGTAAATTAACCGAGCAGAGTCGAGCTTGACATATTTAGGTTTAATTTGTTCTTTTTAAATTAGGGCAAACAAGAACGCTTATATATTTGGATGAGTATACGCAAATTTGTTCATTACAACGCTTGAGCAGCAGGATTTATGTATTCGCCAGAATGTTCGATTTGTTTGCACAACGATTCAACATTCTGTCTCGTTGTTCAGCAATCACTGATAAGAAATTATGACTGGATTGCAGGTGTTTGGCAAGAGTGTATGGATGGGGCTGGCAATAAGCTCATTCGCCGGTTGCTGCTTCTCTCTCTTCTCGCCGGCATTCAACTTGGCGACGAACGATCAGTGGCACCTCTTGAAGAAAGGTGTGGACCATCTGGTTGTCTACACCGCGTTTTTCTACTTCTCGTGCTCGTGTTTCGTGATCGCCATCGTTCTGAACATCGTCTTCCTCTATCGTCCGGTTCTCGACTTGCCCAAGTCGTCTTTCAAGGCCTACCTTAGTGACTGGAATGGCAGATGGTTAGCTTTCTTGTCAGGCATCCTCTGCGGTTTTGGGAACGGCCTTCAGTTCATGGGAGGTGAGGCTGCTGGTTATGCAGCTGCTGATGCTGTTCAGGTATTCTCCCCTCTTTTGCACTATTAGAGTACCAAAATATTCTTCAAATTTAACCTAATAATTTAAACTATTAGATTTGTTTGTCTCATAATATGGTATCAAATTCTTATTAACATTTAAGTGATCATAAATCTAATCCTCAAAATCTCCATCTTTTTATAATTATTTGGCAAAATTGAATATCAAAAAATATAAGCTCAATTCGTATTTCAAATCAAAATGGATTGATTATTAGAATGATGAGTTATGTTAAGCTTTTAAGTCTGTCGATCTCCTTATATATATATATATATATAGCTTAATCAATACAGCTTTAGAAGTAACTATTCTTCTTCTTCCAGGCTAAATTATGTATTTGATACTTAAATGGTTTATAATTTTGGTGAAAATAATAGGCGCTTCCGTTGGTGAGCACATTTTGGGGAATACTTATCTTCGGAGAATATCGAAAATCATCGAGAAGGACATACACATTACTGGTAAGCATGCTGGGGATGTTCATCGTCGCGGTCGCACTTCTCATGGCGTCTTCGGGGCATAGGAAAAACAGTTGAGTATATCCTACTTGCTATTGGATCCCCAAACACCATTTCTCAAGTTCAAAGGCAACCCCATATCAGAGCTTTTGAAGAGCAAAACACCAAAATGGTTTTTTTTTTTTTTTAAATATTTTTAGGATATAAGGATATTCTGTTTAACACAGATACAATAGATTTATACGGTCGATCCAACTAATTAGATTTAAGACTTCAATTTCATTGTTGTCATTGATTGAGTGGGCATACACATCTCAATGTATTTCTTTGCTTTAGTTTATGGGGAAATATATCAAAGGCCCAAACAGGTTGTGCACGTGTTGTGTGATGTTCTTTCTTCTAAACCCTTCAAGATTAATGCCTTTGATATTTTCATGCTAATTGCTTATTTTGTTATCTTATAGTTCAAAAAATCAAAACTTAGGTAACTATATTACAGATATATTTTGTGTAGAATATTTTTTAAATAATCCCCTTATATATATTTTTTTGTTTATTTTTTGATGTTAAAAAAGTAAAACTATGTAAAATTATACGGAATACAACTATATAAACCGATAATATATATATTTATTCATTTTAAAAAAGTTTTTCATAATTTTTTCATAGTTTCTCTATGATTTTTGAGAAAAAATATGAATTATTAGCATTTTTTAATAATAAAATAAAACTCAAACGAGAGAGAGAGAGAGAGGGAGAGAGATTTTGGCTGCTGAAATAAATAGGTGAAATTTAATCTTGATCAAGAATTTTTTTTAAACATATAAATTGTTGTTTTTAATTTTTATGGTTTTAATATTTTAATATTTACAAAAACTTATATAATATATTTTTTAAAATATCAAATTATTATTATTATTAAATCTTTACAAATTCAATGGATGAAAATGAATTGCCTGGCTCAAATTTGTAAATCTGTCACTTGACTATTAGTCAAGAGATTGGGGAATCCTACTTTGCGAAGCAAGATTTTTATTTTAAAAATAATAATTAATAATATTTTTTTTTATGTTTTGTACAATTCAAAAAAAAAAAAAAAAAATGGGATAAAATCCTACTCCGCAGAATAGGATCCCCTTTTCTGTTAGTCAAGTGCTATTATCCTATCAATATACGGCTTTTGCTACGATAAAGCACACTTGGTATGTGTGTATTCTATAACCGTTCAAACCTATTGATCAACGAGGCATGTAAAATTTTCAATCCCTACTCATGTACGAAAAATAGAATCAATTAAATATAACATGATTAAAAAAATAGGACAAGCATAAATCGATAATTTTATGTAAAAAAAAAAACCCTTTAAAATACTAAAAAAATAAAAATCATGGGACATAATCAAAAATATTTGATTATATTGATAATGGGACACACTTGTTATTTTACGGTCCGGCCGGTTCAGTCCGGTTGGGTTATGAAACCGCGAAATGGATTTGCAAGTTAGTTAACCCAACGGAACAAAAACCGCCTAAATCATCGCTCCGCCCTCAAGTCTCGTCGTCGCTTTTGCTAAAGCCCGAATCCTCCATTGCAGAGATCTCTCCCTTTCCTTCTCCTTCGTTCTGGTCCTTTCATGTTTAATTGAACAGCAGAGAAGATTAAAGAATCTAGGTTCAATTCATTCTATTTCTTAGCTGATTCTATTCTATTAAATAATTCGAGTACCATAACCTGCATTAATCAAATCTCTTCTAGTTATCTTTGCATCATTTGATAATTTTCGGTGGTTCTATAGGTTGCCGGAGGTTAAGGGAGAGCCGTTTAACGCCGGTGCGGATCCCGACAAATGAGTACTGTGGCCGGGTATGTCGAATTTTCAGACAACAAACCGAAAGGCTTTTATTCTAATTTATTTTTGTACTCATCTCTTCGAATTTTTGTCGGAACGTGTACAGAGAAGTCAAAGATGAAAAAGACTGAATGTGATTTTCTATATTATTTATGTAGAATTCCTTTTCCTCATTCCTCTTTTGGAGGCATTTGCAAATGGCGTTTGTTAATTTAAATGAGGAAAAAGAATGCAGTGGCAGAAATTATAAGGAGATTACCAGATATTTAACCTAGAAGACTGATGTTACGCTTGATTGAATTTCATTTCTCTTGAAGAGAAATATGCAAATGGGCCTTGGTTGTGATTACAAGGCTAAAGAAAGAGCCTATCTCAAAAGATTGACTTTCTAAGCCAACGTATTGAACGCTGACTCCCCAATGTGGGAGTTGTATCATTTCAATCTCCTTATAGGTTTGAGTGATAATGAAACATGCATGAAATTTAAATCCTAGATTTGAAATCATAATCTAATTTTTTATTAGGGCTTGTTGATAATTGATACTTTGATTTTGGTTAATTATGCTACAACCCAATTTCCATTTTGGGTTTGACAGAACTAATAATTAAGTGGATATTTTTCTTGCACTCTGCCCAAAAACAAATCGGAGCAGCAATTTGGCAATTTCTTAGCAAGGGAAAGATGAAAAATGCAATAATAATAATAATAATAATAGTTATTATTATTATTAAAGAAAAGCAAAATGTGTTTGTTGCGCTATGGAAAGTTCTCTCTGTTTTGATCAATAGACAAGCAATAGCTTCTGTTTATCTACTTTCATTGTTATACATTAACTTTTGCCTCCTTATGGAACTTTAATTATCGTCCTGTACATTTAAGCTATTATGTTACGGACTTGAACTAAGTCCGTTAGAATCTCTATGTCTGATTACATGTGTATTTACTGTTTGTTAATAGTTAACCTCCCTATACGTACATTGTTAGTAAAAGTTGAGTTTGTTAGTTGTTAATAGTCCTACTAGCCATGCATTAACATCACTATATAAAATCACCTACTGTGTTGAGTAGAGTTATGAAGAAAAAATATTACTTGTCTGCTTCTTAACTTTCTCCTCCCTATCTCTATGTCCTTGTTCTCTCTTCTCTTCCCTGAGATCACGAACTCTTCCCCTCTCTCCTCCATTTTCTCCTTTCCCTCTATTTCTCCTTTGATTTTCCACTCTCTCTGTCAAAACTCCCCATGCCCTTACTACTTTGCCCAAACAACCGAGGTTCTTACTATTCCTCCTCCTAAATGACCACGGTCCTACTATTCCTGCAGGTTGTACGTATTATTTGGTGTAAGGTTCTTACTATTCCTCCTCCCAAAGGACCTCAATCCTACTGTTTTTGCAGGTTGTACACATCACTTGGTGCTTTCATTGAGACATGGTAGAGGGTGTCACTACTGTTCCAAGGCGATGGAAGAATAGATCACATTTCTGATGAAGGAAATTTCAGAGGTGGTGTCTACAGTATAGCAGCACACTGACCGATTCGCTACTCTAGAGGCGATGATGGAGCGGATCTAGCTCACTCCGACCGAGCTCCTTCTTTGAACCAAACGACCCACGCTACCCATGACAAATCCCCCCTTATTACCCACATCGACCACATTCACTACTTCACCCACGGTTACTTCTCACCATTCAACTCAAACCCTACCCCTTATCCTAGTATCGCAACCCAACACACCCATCTCCTCCCAACTTTGTTTGCCTATTCTTGAAATTCTATTTTTCTTGGGAGAGAATGTAGTGGGTTAGTTATTCCAAATTGAGTATTTTTTTCTCCTACCATGGTACACCACTGGAGTGCAAATTGACCATCGTAGCTTTCTTCATGTCTAGCGATGCTGTGACGAACCAGGTTATTTTCCTTAAATAACCTTTCGTCAATAAAACTTTATTAGTGTCCAAAGTTTTCTCTATAACTGGACAAAGACCGATATACAGACTGGTTAAATAGGCTAAGCATGCTTTTCACAGGATCTCACAATTTGCCATCTCATTTATGGCTTCAATACAGTATTTTGACCGTACTGTTTTAGATCTTGGAGAAATGCTATCTAATAACCTCAATAGTGAAACATCAAAACAAAGTGTGGAAGCATACTATAATACCATAAACTGCAGAAGCATAAAAACAACCACAAACCATACCAATATTCCGAGTGGCTATCCATATCAAATTCAATATTCAAGTCCTTGCTGCACTTGTCTGTCTGGTCCTATCAAACAAGCCTTTCCTTGTTCTATGTAAATGCTTTCATCTGGAGGAAAAACAACAGATAGCAAGAGTGAGCTTATCGCTCAGCAAGTATAATCATACGTCACTGTCAAACTGTGAACATGATAATGGCAAGGGTCAACATGCATTTGAGGTATAACGAGACATCTAATGGAAGGAACATTTAGCAGTATTGATTTGTCGTTTACCATGTCTTGGAACATGTAATTGTTGCTTTGAATCATACTTTCTATTTTTACTTTCATCTTTGCGGATCAGGGCTAGTAGGTCGTACTAGCAAACGATGCGAGAGAACGAGGAAAGGATCATGATACTCCTCATGATCTAAGGCCGTGAGGGATTATCTTTGACGACCCTCCGGGGGGTCGTGCACATCTCATCGTGCCATATCGTACGCCCCATTCCCCTGTACCGAGTGGCATCCTCGTTCTTCCATAATAGTATCCTAAGGCGTGACACGGACACCACCTGCTTACACACAAGCAGCTAGAATACGTGGCCCAAGTATTCTTTGGGTTTATACCGTGATGGACGTGTCAAACCAGAGAATACTACCCGTCTAAGAGTCCATGGTCCTAGTTTCATGATTCTTCTTTTCATCATTCCTTTGAAGGAAAGTCCACCGTATCTCATATATCGTATCTCCCATCTCATGGGAGGTTTCATCACATCTCCCACCTCACGGGAGGTTTCATCAATCATATATCCATTGTGGACTTCCTTCCATTCCATTTCCCATTTGTTCTCATCTTTACTTGGAGACTTTAGCATTTTTCATAGTTCATAAGCATGTTTGATAGTATTCCAGCGGATTTGGAATTCCTTATCGTCGATGAGTCAATCTCATTGGGGTCCTCCAAAGCCCATTTCTGAATCTTACAATTTCAAATGCCCGTTAGTCATAGTTTTCACATCAAGGGGATGCATATTTTCCATTCACTTTTTTATTTACTCCATGTGAACAAAAAGAATAGCATTTTGTTAAGGGGCCCAATTGTTGTGAACGGATAGAACTTCATGAGATCGATTGTTCGGTTATTACGTATGCATGGTCGGGATGTGGTGATCTATTTCTTAGACTTTCATTTAGGATATTTTTTCATCATTAATCATGGGCTATGAGTTTTCATCGTTTGAATGGATATTAGAACGATAATTCTATTAATGATCACAGTACAACGAATAGTGAGTATGAGAATACTTGCCTCGATGTGCTCCATATTTTCTTCAACTAGCTTGTCTCGGAATCGGACTCGAAAGCCTCCATTTCCCTCTTTTTCTTCACGTGGCTCCTCCTTTCTCTTTCTCTCTCTTCCTCTCTCTCTCTTCCTCTTCTCTTCTTCTCTCCCGCTCGCTCGCTCGCCTGCTCGCTGCCTATATATAGGCGTTGGGCCGCTCGAGCGCCCGGCGAGCGAGCGTCGAGCGGGCCGGTTCTAGATCCTTCCGCTCGAGCGGACAGCGAGCACCAGAGCTTTCTGGAAGCTTCTGGAAGGTTCGCTCGAGCGGCTGGCGGGCGGGAGTTTTCCGGAAGGTTCTGGAATATCCGCTCGAGCGGGGCTCGAGCGCCAGGTGAGCGCTAGAGGTTTCTAGGGGGTTCTGGAAGCTTCGCTCGAGCCGGCCTCGAGCATGCATTAGGCGGCTGGGCTTTTGTTGTTTCGGCTCAAGCGGGGGATTGAGCATGCATCAAGCGGCGGCTGTTTTTGGGTGAATTTGAGCGTGTGTTGAGCGGGAAAGCTTCGGGTGGCGTTTTCTTCATTAAAAGTCCCCAGATTTTTACCAAGTTCCTCTATTTATTTATTCAATATTCTATTATTAAATAAAGAGATATTTCTAGCCTCATGTTAATTCTATTTTTGTTTTGGAAACCTCACAAATGCCCTCCAATGGTATCAATGGATGCATGCAACACATCAATTGTTGACCTTGGAGCTCTTCTCTAGGGCTCTTGAGCTCCGATTTGGACCTTCATCTTTCTTGAACCATGAAGCTATGCTGTACAAACTTCGCCAGACCGCCACGGTTGTTGTATATCTGGCCGAATTTGAATCCCTCACCACTCGAACAACAGGTCTCACCACTGCTATATGTTAAATTGTTTTATTTTTGGATTTCGGGATGATATTCGAAGAGAATTCCTATTATTGAAGCCAAATTCGTTGCCGGAAGCCATTGGCATAGCAAAATTAGTGGAGGAAAAAATTGAGGATGGACAATCCACTTATCAACACAATACACTTACCAAATCACCAACAGCCTCCATACCACCTCCGCATAAAACACTACCTCCATTCAACCATTGTCCAACATTGCCCATAAAAAATTAACTCTGGCAGAAATGACAGCTCGCCGAGAACGCGGGTTGTATTTTAACTATGATGTATCGTTCACCCTTGGACATCGATGTAAACCCCCTAATTTCTCTGTATGATCGCTGAGGAAGATGGTTCTGACTTGCTTACGACTAAACCTTTAGCAGTTGAGTCATTGGATTCTGACCCTTTGCTAGACACTCCTCAAGGAACAGATTCCTTACCTCTGGTTTGGCACGTCCTACAACCATCTCTTTTCATGCCATCAAAGGCCATTTTGTTTTGCCCAACTCGAGGCCACTAGGGAGACAGTTGCTAAAGAATGTCCCTCCTACAACCCTGAGGACAAGGTTCTCTTAAAGGGAACGACAGTATTACGAACTTGAACTAATTCTGTTAGAATCTCCACGTTTAATTGCACGTGTACTATCTGTTTGTTAATTGTTAACCTCCCCACACATGTATTGTTAGTAAAAGTTGAGTTTGTTAGTTGTTAACAGCCCTGCTGGCCAAGCATTAGCATCACTGTATAAAGTTACCTACTGTGCTGGGCAGAGATATGAAGAAAAATATTACTTGTCTGCTTCTTAACTTTCTCCTCCCTCTCTATGTGTTCTCATTCTCTCTCCTCTCTTCACTGAAACCACAAACTCTTCCCCTCTCTCCACCCTTTTCTCCTCTCCCTTTATTTCTCTTCTGATTTCCCTCACCTTCTATCAGAACTCCCCATCCCCTTACTACTTTGCCTAAACGATCAAGGCTCATACTATTCCTCCTCCCAAATGACCACAGTCCTACTGTTCCCTGCAGTTGTACGCATCATTTAGTGTGAGGTTCTTACTATTCCTCATCCCAAAGGACCTCGGTCCTACTGTTCCTGCACGTTGTACGCATCATGTTTTGTCTTCTCCTGTGGCTTTTTCTCTTTTAATTGCTGCACTACCTGCAAGTAGTGCATATATTCTGCCTTTAAATGAATGGGCTCTCCCCCTTCTTTGATTAGTTTATTATTAGTGGGACTTGGCATCATAGTATGATTGTTTAATTTTAACTTAAAGATCATTGTAGAAATTGTTGAGCTTGGTCGCTCATTTGTGGGTGCTTAACAAATGAAAACGTCATCAGATATTGCACGGATTTTATACGGATACTTGCAAACTGGCTGCAACAAAGGTGTGACAGACTGGGTTATTTTGCTTAAATAACCTCCGTTAATAAACACATAACTTAAGCCCAATAATAATAATATAAACTTTCTGTAGAAAATTGGGTAAAGTTTCATTTGTAAGTCAGACGTTTGTCAAAATACATACACCTGAATAAAATCATGTACAATAATTCACAATAATTTCGTAAATAAAGACAACTCAATTCCACAGGACCTCCAACTGCCACGACACTATAGGTGGCACCGACATTATAACTCGAGTATAACGTCGGCTAGAAAGGATGCCAACTAAAGAAAAACTCATCATCACCACAATAAGAAAAACCTGCGGAAGCATAATAACCATATATACATCAGAAAATGACCATACAATCATCCACAATAAAATCATCATCACAGAAGACGTAGAATATAAATTCTCTGAGTACTCAAAATTAATTACAAGTTCCTATTTCATACATAATAAACAACTACGTTCTCAAGCTATGCACTTGAAATCAGCTGCCTATCAAGCTCCTACTGCCTACTCAATCTCGTTGGGTATCAAAGTATTCTCATCTAAAAAGAGAGACAGCAAGTGTAAGCGTACAACTCAACAAATATAATCATACATAACTACAACGGGTACATAAACAATGAAAATGATAAATGGATTGGGGAATACATACACTTTCAATGAAACAGAAACATGAGAGGAAATGGGACATCTGGGATCGCCTAGGTCACATGTTTACATTAATTATATTTTATACATTTTCATTAATCTTTGCGGATTAGAGCCAGTAGGTCGTACTAGCCAACGATAAGAGAGAACGAGGAAAGGAATATATTTGCTACACATTCCAAAGCACACGGCTACATTTTATGCCTGCAACACTCAGCCATCAGCTACATTTTAGGCCTGCAGCACTCGACCATAACAATTTGTCCCATATTCTCCGGGAACCAAGGCAATTTTTGCTCTTCCACAGTAGTGTCCTAAAGTATACCACGAACATCACCCGCTCCCATGAGTGGTCGGAGTATTCCTTGGGTTCCCGCCGTGATGTACGTGGCAAATCAGAGGGCACCACCCAATGAATATAAGTCCATGGTCCTAGTTTCAAGATTTAGTATTTCCTTGAAGGAGGATCCACCACATTCCATTTACATTCTCCAATCGGGAGATCACGTCCCCATCACATATCTCCATCCGGGAAATCAAATCCTTCATATCGTACTTTGTGAATTTTTCTCAAGTTACTTGTACGATTCATATCTTTCTTTTGGACTTAAGTCTTTTGATAATACATTTCATGTGCTTGGATATTAAATATACGGAGGAAGGTGAAATTTCTTACCTCAACATACCATTTCACCTTGGAGGTCCTCCGGAGCATAATTTCTTACAATTGGAGTATCATTTCTAATTTCTAGGTCTTACAATGTAGCATGAACATTTAGACATAAATTTCATAACAATTAAATGAAGGTAAATCATGCAAATTCATACATTCATCTCGAGTGAATAGTGTCAGGGGACATCTAGAGCTCCCAGACGCCACAAACAGGTCGTAACTTGTGAAATCGGATGTCCGGCCGATATATATACATAATTGAAACTTGATGATTCACATTTTAAGGTCAATTTAACATAATATGGAGGTTGAAGTATGCAATTTTCCTTTTTTCATTCGGATGAACAGTAACATGGGTTTTTAGAGCTTCTGAACGCCGTGGACGGGTCGATTCTTGTGAGATCGAACGTCCGATCGATATATATGTATAATTGGGACGTGGTGATTCATATTTTGAGGTCAATTTAACAAAATACGGTGGGAAACACGGAAAGCCCCAATTGTTGCGTGGGTTAGGGTTTGGCGGAACCCAACCGGACAAATTGGTGAGTAAATCAAACAATAAACTACATATTTCTCGAACATTAGACATGGGTAACATGCATTTCATGGTTTGGGTGGGTATCGAGACGAAAATACCTAATAAAAAATGAGTAACAATCGAAAGAGAACGAGTAATGAGTATGAGAACATTTGCCTCGACGCGTACTATAATCTTTATAACTTGTCAGACGGATTCGGACTCCTCAGCCTCGATCTCCTCCTCTCTCTCTCTAGATCGATGCTCTCTCTCTCTAGATCGATGCTCTCTCTCTCTCTCCCCAAGGGTTTCGTTGCGTGGGAAATGCGAAAACTCAAAACAGGTCGTGTATTTAAAGTCGTCGTGCGCTCGAGCGCCGGGCGAGCGGGCAGTGAGCACGGCCTCACTGCCGGCTCATGCTCAAGCATGCAGCAAGTGCTACGCCACTGCCTTCTTACGCTTGAGCCCAAGCTCGAGCACACAGTAGGCGCAACTCTGCTGGTAGCACTTCAGTAGTCTACAACCCGATTTTTTCTTAGTTTAATTTCTGATACATATACTTTCACGTACAATAGACCTAGTATTAATTATTATTAGATTAATTACCTCCCATTTATTATATTTTTAGGCCCGGAGCCTCACAAAAGGGCCGATGACTTTGCGCAGATAAGGCCCGAGGACTTTATGTAGCAAAGAGCCAAGGACTTTGCAAGGATAAAGCCCGAGGACTTTATGCAGCAAAAAATCAAGGACTTTATGAAGATAAAGCCCAAAAACTTTATGGAGTAAAGGTCTGAGGACTTGAAAAGAAATTCAGGAGTAGAATTTCGGTGTTGCCAATTTGCTGGAGAGAGAACAAATTGGCCGGTTGGTGAAATGGCCGGTCAACAACGATTGACCGGCTGATGGCAAATTGACCGGTATGCCAAGATTGACCAGTATGGAAGAATTTACCGATATGAGCAAATTAACCAGTATGAAAAAAATTTACCGGTATGGCAAATGACTAGTACGGATGGATTTGCTAGTATGGCAAATGACCAGTATGAAATTCCGGAATGGAATTCTGGTATAGGTTACCAGTTTGGAATTTCGGTATGGATTTTAGGTATGGGATACCGGTTTGGAATTCCGATATGAAATTGACCGGTATGCAACAGTGCCAGGTTTGGGGCAAAATGGCCGGTTGAGCCATTTTGCCCAATTGCACCATTTTGTCAGGTTTGGGCAAAATGGCTGGTTTGTCCAAAATAGCCAAGATGCAGATATCGCCCAAGGACATGGGTTGATGCCTGAAAATCTGAACATGTGGATGTCAGTTGAAAAGATTGACTAAGTACGTGTGATCTCCGGAGAATATGCGCAATCTCTAATGAGTGGGCGCCATCTTGCATAGCACGATGATTTGTAGAGCCAATGGCAGGTTGTAGGTTTTATCCACATGCAACCTATCTATTCGGTAGATGGTTCCAGGCAAAGTCGGTATAAATATGCATGCTGGGCATGCGGTGAATGTGAGATTGCTGAGGCAGTGAATTTACAGTGGTGAAGTTTAGGTGTGTGTGAAGAGAAAAAGAGAGTGGAGTGCACCATCAGTGAGAATGAAAGAAGAAAAAAGAGAATAAAGAGTGAAGTAAGAGTTTCCTTACTTTAATGTTGTTTTTTCTTATTCTGTTTCGGGTGTGTAGTGAATATTCAATCTCAAGGTTTTTTGTAACCAATTTTTATATAGTGAATTTGTTGTTAATTAAATGTCCCATGATTTTCTCCTTCGATTTGTGAAAGATTTTCATATAAAACTTGTTTGTTTCTGCTCTCTCCCTCATTGTATGCTTGTGTGCATTCCTGTCCGATTAGCCTCTTGCCCCAACAGAAATAGCCTCTCTCAATTTAGGAAGACTACGGATATTATATATGACCCTTTCCAAAGAGTATTCTATGCCAAATATGTGTTAATTTTAGAAATTATGGCTTCCATTCCAGGATTGTCAGTGTCCTCGCTGACGATTGCCATACTTCATTTCTGTCATAATTTTATGCACATCTTTGAACTAGGGAGTGGAAGAAATTGAAGTCAAGAATACATCCAAGCGTCAGCATTGCCTCAACTGATTCATTTGCAAACATCAAATAAAGTTTGAGATGGTTGTCAGCGATGAATTTCTCGGAAGTAGATGCACACTGTCTGACATTGACGAGGGTACGCCTTATCTACTTAGAACAGGCAGTTGGCGTTTGATGTATCCAGAGGTTACTTTTGAAGATGATTTATTGAGACCCGAGAGCAATAGTGCCTCAAGATCCCATCACGAAGCAGTAACAAGCAGAAGCAATGACCATCTTGGAGAAAATCCACTAATTACCAACGATGAGGATGAACAATTGCTACCAACTGTAAGACTGCGTTCTTTCAGTTGCTCGCCTTCGACTTCCTCAGAATCTTCCTCGGAAGATGTCATTGTAGTGAATATAAGAACCCCTCAAGCACATGAGGCAAAATCAAAGTTTAAAGACAGTGGATATATTGCTTTTAGTACCTCTTACGGATCTGAAGAACAATCTTCAAGTCGCCCTGCAGAATTACAAGCTTCTGATATCACCCATCAATCACTTTGGCAAGGACAATCTCCTATGCATGGTCCGAAAATCCAACTGATGGAACGCGATGCAGAATATGAACCTCACAGGATTCCATCTTCTGTGTTTGTTACCGGAGATTCGACGACACCGGCAGAGTGGAGTGCTGCCTCCAATGAGTCATTGTTTAGCATTCATTTCGGAAACTCTAGTTTTGGCAGCAAACGTCCAATTACACCCAGCAGAGAATTGACTAAGTCAGGCGAGCTGCTTATGTTCAGTCCTTCTCTGCCAAGTACAGAAGAAAATTGTAAGGAGGAAATCGCGGCTAGCCATGAAGAAAAAGTGATGGCAGCAGATAGAACGCAGAAAGACATAGGGAAGATATATCCAGTTGATCAAAATGAAGTAAAGGCCCCTGCTGCAGTGGAAGCCGTGCGTTCTTGTGGTGTCTCCCGCCATTCCCATGACAGTGAAGGCAGCGCCTGCTCATTTGCATTTCCAATGTAAGTCAGTGTTTTGTTGATTACGTACAGCCACTAAATTTATGCTCCTGCGTGCGCATAAATACAGATAATGGCGCCTTGTGTATGCATACATCATATCCATACACGAGTGTTTGTGCATTTGTCCATTTCGTTGTCTATTTACCAGGGAACCACTGATACTTCTCCAGGGCTAGCGCATCGGTGTCTGTCTCATGTGTAAACATTTTATTATTTAATTCATCAGACTCCTATATATTTAGACATATTTTAAATACGTTAAACTATTTTATAATTTTTTTAAAAAATTGGGTTTCAATATAAACTAAGAAAGATTTAAACTATTTTGTAATTTAAAAATAATTAAAAATCTAAACTCTTGTGTTTTTTCCCATTATGTGGGATATCATGTTTGCTTGAGCACAGGTGTTTTATTTTATTTACTAACATACTAATTTTTCATATGATTTATTATTATAGAATAAAAAATATATATTTTTATTAATAATTTTGTATAAAAATATTGTTGATCAATCATATTATTATATCTGTAGATAAATTATGAATTTTGGTTAACGTATTTCAGAGTATCGTATCATTATTTTTTAAAAAAACTCTGTTTTAGTCTGTCGATGTCCTTATTTTTCAACTATTTACAGTTGCACAATTAATACGCACACACAAGCATTTGCAACTTCCTCTCCCTAGAATGGGCCCGCTTTTCTCCCCAAGTAACGCTTATTGCCACAAATCCCCACTAACTTTCAATAGATTTCCAGAGGACCACATTTTTAAAACATGCAAAAAGACCCCTGTGAACTATGCAGGGCGAGCTTTTCAACCTCTATTAACTGCATGACTTGCATATTTAGAACTATGCCCTTCACATAATGCTATAGCTAACTTATATCATCTAACTTACTAATTTTTAACTCAAAAATTGAAGGAGAAAAAAGAAAAGCATATGATTTGAACATATATTGTACATGTAACACTCTTACACACTCTCTGCTGCTAATCTTAGAATAATTAGGGATGCAGTGAGCAAATTTTCCAAGAACTTATCAAGCTACCCTCAAACCCACCCAACCCCCCCTCCTCCCAAAAAAGGTGTGTGCATACACTTTCATGTGGCTTTTGTGCTTCTTCTTATCTTGCATCTTTGTCCAATTTCTGTTCATTGCATACCAAGCATAAGGTTGTTGAAGAAAGAATGACAATGGAAATGTCCAATTTCTGTTCATACTAATCCAGCTTGAGCACAGGAGGACCATGGTAAATATTCTAGTCTTGTGCTTATCATAATAGCATCCTTAGCAGCAAAAATGTCAGTACTTTCCAACATGAAAAGAGCGAAAGAAAAGAACTAGAACCTTTATTCTGAAATCTTGCAATTCGATTAAGAAACTGGGGCATGAACAAAGAAAAAACCATTGCTGCCATGCACGCATATGCAAGCGTGGATGCTTTCTTTCATACAAAAACGTCTGCATGCACACACACACCAGGGAAAGGAAAGAAATAGATAGTGGTGCTTCTCTGTAAAGTGGTCAAGATTTCCGTGGTGTTCCTCTCATTGGCATGAATTTAACAAGAATGTTTTGATACTAGTTGAGCAAGTCAAATATCTTCACGCTTTTTTTGGGGATTTTTGCATAAACTGTTTGCTTAAGTTCAGCACTATTGAAGGAATTAATCCCTCAAGTTCAAGATATCTAATACCTCGCTGGATTCAGAAACCTGACAACTAAAAATTTGAGAATTTTGAGGGGATTTTTTTTCAAAGTAGATCCTATTAATAGCATTGTCCTTATTGATGATATTACCCAGCCTAGTACACTGTGGATGAGGAATATATCCTTTGTGTGTTGCAGAAAGACGTGTTGCAAGATCCCCTCTCTATGTTGCAAAAAGAAGTGTTTGCATCGACGAAAGAAGTGTTCATGCTCATCGTGCTACTGTTCTAACTGTAGCTGTGCATTCTGCTGCCGTAAATGCAAATGGCCCGGGTGCTACTGTAGGTGGCCATCGTGCTTTTGTTGTCGTTGTAGCTGCGCATTCTGCTACCGTCCGAACTGTAGCCTAAAACGCTTCTGTTGGAACTGTAACCTTAAAAGATTATGTTGTTTTTCAACTACAATGTACGCTGGACGTCTTTGCCAATCCTATGTTCTTTTCTGCATTAAAAAGGATTCATATGTTTATGATTTTGTACATGCTTTCTTTGATGTCATGATCTCCACGAGAGATGGTTGATTAAGTTCTGTGTTTTCTGTTTATAGATTGGCACCCAGACGAAAAGACAGTGCGACGAAGGCGAATGCTTCTCAGCAGTGGCTTTCAGAGGCTCACTCGGGAGTGGTGTCAAAAGCACCAGCATCAAGCAAGTGCAGCAAGGGGTGTTTTTCTTGCTTCTCTTGTCGGTTTTTTCGCTGCTGTTGCTGTCGTTCTTGCTGCTCTTGTCCCTCGTGTTCCTCTTGCTAGCTGCGTTGATGTTAAGGAAATGAGTGCCAAGGATACTCTGGGAAGAAGAGAAGTACAAAACTTATAATCGATGTTATTGGAGGAAAGGCGTCAATAATTGCCACTTTTCTTAAGAGAATTTTCACCATAAAAATGCAAATGGCTTTAATATGAAATATTTGTAGAATACAATGATGTCTTTTGTATTTAATTGTTTCTTGTATCAATAAAACCAAACCAAGAACATTAGTGGAAAGCAACATTGTGTAGTGTCAGGTGATTATTATTACTGTGTAAATACTTTATTTAGAATTGTCTTGGTTTTTTTTAATATATTTTCAATATCCATTGAAACCTACTTTTTATAAAAAGTGATATCACTTGATTATTCTTTTAAAAAATTTACCATTTTGTCCATTTTGACGATTTGTAAGCCAAATATGGCCGTCAAAATCATGTTAGTTAAAAAATTATAAAAAATTTTTAAAATAATATTAAAACAGACATATGGTATTAAAATTAATACACAGTACGTACCAAGTGAGCTTATAAAAATGCCTAAAATACAACCTATGATATGTGAATGCATGCATTTGCGATTTGCTCGACTTACAGAATACTAATTAGGTAAATTTTATAAGGTAATCAAACACTTATATAAATATATCTACTCATAAGAGTTATAGAAAATTTCAATATGAAACATTCTTCTATTGCTTTTATTTAGAACAATATAACCAAACTGTTAAGTCTCGTTCTATATCATATATGACATGAATCCTATTACTTTATTCGTTTAGTTAGAAATGGCAATTTTGATCTGCCTCATAAAGCACCGAACTACCCTGACCCAATCAACACAGAATAGTTACTTTGATCGATTTTAGATAGTTATTAAAAAGACCTAAATTTAAAATTTATCAATACTGGACAACTTTTGTATCTGCTCATTTCATTTTGAAAACTAACCTAAACCCATCTCTTATATAACACTCTAAAACTGTCTCAAATTTGCGAAAAAAATATCCTAAAGTTAATAGTTTTTAATATTCTAAATTACTGTAAAACTGGTAAAAATATCTAAAACTAAATTAATATTCAAAGTTATTTTTGGCATTTCAAATTCTAACCTTAAATTTCAATTTTGTAATTCAAATATCAGATTTTCTTTCTCTTCATTTTAATTATTTTGGGTATCGAGGGAGGTAGGGATCCCTAATCACCACAAAGACGGCGACAAGAACTAACAAGGGTTTGGCGGTCAGCCGGCGTGGAAGCCGGCTAAGGTGGCTGATCACCATCAGCTGAAATATTAATGCACTGAATTTTGTGAAATTAAAGAAAAAAATACCTTCTTCTGTTGTTAAATGATTTTCTTCTTAATTATTAAAATTCATTGGGAAAAAAAATTTATTCCCATCCTAAATTTTTAGTATGAAAAATACGAATAAAAAAAATTAGTAGTTAGATATCTCAATCTCATCATGAATAAGTTATCTTAAGTATTATAGGAGTAATGTCATATAACCACCCTCCAAGCAAATTCTAATGTCTCATTTATCCAATAATTTTTATATAAATCAAATAATATAATTTAATAAATAAAATATTATATTATTTAAAAATAACTGGAAAATATCCTTCAAACATTTTTCATAGGAGTCTTAACCAAGTTTAGGCTAAGGCTTAATAGCCGGCTATTACATAACATAATAGCTAACTTGCTGATCAATCTAACACACACATATAATGATAATAATAATAATAATAAATAATAATAATAATACAAAATTCTATAATAATCCCTACATATTAAATAATTTTTCCTAAGAAAGGAGTTAGAAAAATAAAAGCCAGTAAATATGACCCGGAGTTCAAATTTCCTTCCAAAGATGATGAAGATTAATTTTATCTGCAAGAATGAAAATTAATTGCCAAACCATATCCTACAAAAATAATACGAGTAAGCCTGCTAATTAGCTACCATAAAAAGCAAAAAATCAGTTCCATTGCCACTCTTCATGCCAGAAGTACCTACTTTGCACTGCCTTGGCGGCCGCCTCTATTGCCACCATTCTGGTAAACTCGCTGGTATCCATCTCCATTACGGCCACCATTAGAAACCTCCCAACGCCTTCCACCGCCATTCCTCCCATGACTGCCACTGCTGGAGAAGTTTCCACCAAAGCAGCCGCCACTTGCTGGTGGTGACAAACTCCCTCCATTATTAACTGCTAAGCATTAGCACATGAATTTCACCACAAAATACAATAAATACTTCAACTAATCATGGCATTGAGAAAAATAACTAAAAGATTGTTAGGAGGACATTCTTTCAGCACCCATGGAGCACCCTCAGAGGACATGGCTTCTATCTAACCATTTTTTTTTGTTTTTCGTGAACTTATTTAAATAGATAAATGAATAAAATGTTACGTCATTCAAAACTTTAGTAATAAGTTACAGTCATTTGAAATATAATACCAAGAAGAATAATGAGTCACCTCGAGTAGTAGTTTTCTTTGGCTCAATAAAAGCATAATAACCTCTTAATAAAACTTTGGACACCTGAAAGCATGCATATCACATAATAGAAGGCATTAAAGAAAGAAGATTTAGAAAGAAAAAAAAAAAAAAGGAGAAAAAATGCATGAATGAACACCCATTATACATGAATTCATGAAAAGAATGCTAACAATGAAGATACCTTGACTGCATGCTGCATAGAACTCAATGATTCAAATTCGACGAAACCAAAGCAGAAACCCTGTTTTGAAGCAGAAGAAACAAAAGATATCGTGTTAATTTTGAGATATGAACACCATGGTCAATCTATGGCTGAGTAATTTATACGAGGAACAAACCCTGCTGCATCTAACTTGGATTCCACCACGTTTAATGCGCCCAAACTTCTTAAATTCGAGTTCAACTTGCTCAACTGTCACATCCAGAGGCAAATTCCCGATGTATACCGAAAAGCTCTTATTATCTATAACAAGTTTAGCAAATAAATATTGATTTCAATTAGCTAAATTTGAACGAAAAAGACAATACTAAATGACGATAACAACAAAGCCTTAAATCCCACTATATGGGGGTGGGCTACATGATTTTGTTTCTCATTCTGCTCGATTCCATACAACATCATTTGATAGCAAAATTAATTTCATGCCAATACCTTTATTAACTCATTTTAACTTTTCTAGGTCTATCTCTCAGAGTTTATACCTTGGTGATTCTTTTTCTTCTCAAGTTCGCGTCCAATATCTCCATACTCTTACCAATAAGGGCACTTATATTCCACAATGCCAACCTAATTCTAATTTCTCGAATGAGTCCCTTAACTTGCTCATTGTTATGTACTTACACAGTGTGTTCAAGCGATAGCACGACACAACACTAGGGTGATGAACTATGGCTGGTTCATACATAAAAGCTTCATTACACAAGCGTACCTTCTTCTCGGTTAGCTTTACCGGCCAACCCATAATTCCCATTTTTCGCAGACGGCTTAGATGACATAGCAGATGCTGCAGTGCCTTGCAACTCTTGCCCAGCAACAGATATTGCAGTCCCATGCATTTGTCGTGCAGCAGCAGTTGCTGCAGCCCCATGTGACTGCTGGCCTGAATTTGATGGTGACACAGTCCTTCGAGTGCTAATGGGCACAGGTGCAGTACATGTATTCCCCATGACTTGAACCTGAAATAGAATCAACATAAAACTAAGTGTAATTCAAAAACATTGAGAGCATGTAACAATTTTCAAACTCACTATTGATGAATAGGACTTCTTAGGAGTATCCTGCTGTAAATTGGGCACCAGCTTAACCACAGCCTGAATATCCTTAACATTTGAATCAAGATGAGGAACAACCACCTCTGTAACAACAGATTTCTCTTCAATTCTGATTAGTTCACATGCTTCTCCCTTGCTATCGGGGATAAGCCCATCTACAACTGTATTAACCGGCAGAGAATTGTTGACGACTTCACTGGCCTCTGCTAGAACATGCAAAAGTGAGAAATACAAGTAATGATTTCCTCTTTTCCTGTGAAGTTTTCCTCTTTTTTCTAATCCAATCCCTCCACCACCTCGAACCCCGATTAAATTCAAGCATAATATACTTTCTAGTTATTGGAAAAACCAAAGTACTCTCTTTTGGATCGGACTTCTTGATGGAACTCTATTCCTTCTGCCTTGCTCCTGTCCATCACCCAAGGAGCACTCATGGCCCCATTAGGTTTAGGACGGGTTACTCGTTAATTTTTACTAGAGTTTTTCTAGAACAGTTTTTTTCTAAGAAGAGGTAGTAAAATCCTGATTATATTCCTTGCTAGAATAACAAACTTTATAGTTCGATGGAAAGAGAGTTTTTTCGTCTCAAAACCCGAATTCATTCTTTGAAGGGGGGTTCTTTAAGGTATTCAGTTAAAGGAAGGAATTATTTCAAATTTGACCTTACCTTGAAACAAGATTTTTTTTTTTTTAATTTCTTCCTCAAATTCAATGTAGGCTTTATTAAAGATGTGCATACATTATCCTTAGACCCCTCCCCACCCCATCCCCAAAAAATAAGAGGAATGAACATTAACAAGAAGCTCACCTGGAAATGGGGCCAAAGATGCTGCAGGAGCATGCATTACCTTGAAAGAATTATTCCCTGGCATTCTATCTTCATCAATGAACCTAAAAGCATCATTCAGCACAAAGTAGCCTTTTTCTTGAGGGGCTAAAAAGAACGACTCTGTAAATTTTTTTCTCACATCGTCCTTCCCAGTTAAACAACCAGTCACTAAAACAATCACACCCTCTGTATAAGAAGCCTGCGCATCTGCTGTGAGTATCTCCACCTTGTAACCTTTATAGTCTACAGAAAGTATGAGGTCATTGATGCCCTAGCCCAAGACAAGGAAATGGCAAAACATTTAATATACCCTCAGCAGAAACATCAAATAAATAATTTATTATGGGGCAAAATAATGGGCATTTGTTTCCTACATAGCTTAAGCAGCCAAATTCAATTATATGAGCAGGAGAACTACAACCTGAGCCACTGGAAGCAGGAACCAGTATGAAAGGAAACAATGATTGAAAGAGTTTTACATATACATTTTAAAATTATCAGTTGATCTGCTCCATCTGAATTTTCTCATCGTTGGTCATACAGTAGTGTCTGAAACTGAAATTTTGTAACTTCTCCTAAACTCAAATATAATCTAAAATGGAGGACTGGGGAATAAATATTATCATATTATTTAACCCAATGTAGCGGATCCTAATAAATTACTGCAGCAACAGCTGTGGAAGCAAAGAATATATTGTACCATATTTCAGAGAAAGAAAGGTTCAGCCCTGACAAAAGAATGTAAATCAAACATTAAATATTAGAGTAAGCAATCCTCCCTTTAAAATTGGTGATGATAAGTTGTGCATGTTAATAAACAATAGCATCCTTAAGCATCATTACATTCTAATAGAGATAGTTCAACGACCAAGGCAGCTAGACTCCACAATTTGAACTCCTAGCTGAACCTCAAGACATTGGAATGAACTTACCTTCATTGTTGTCACTCTTGTTAGTGAGCCATCAGGTCCAGGACGCGTCATTATGCTTGAATCCTGATAAAATCTATAAGCCACCTCAGGATATTCATGAAGAATGTGGTAAAATTGAGAGACAAAGGCATTGCCAACTTCTTCAGCACTGTACTCCATAGAAGAGCCATTCATTTGTGTTGCCATATCTGAAAGCCCACAACAAATACGCAAACCATTAGAATAGCAATAAGATGACACCTTCCAGCAAACTGAAAAAAATTCTTACTAATCACAAGATAATGTAGTACCTTTTAATTTTCAAGAACACCATCAGAAACTCAAATCAGTGGGTTATAGTTACAAATGTTGCGAAGATATTAATATACAAAATGAACATGATAATAGAATCACAGCAGTACATTTGTAGGGATAAGATACATATAAAATGCTGAAACCACAATTACTTCAATCATCGATTGAAACCACGGGAAGTAACAGAGTAACTCTGCTTCTGCATTGAATGCAGCAGCTGTCCCTTTGTTCTGCCGGACTTGGTTGCACCATTAATTCTTCCTAATGTGAACAAAAGACTCCTATGTCAGACTCCCCTAGTTGAAGAATACTCGACCTCGTGTTTGATTCAGTTTGTTCTCCATAGCAGGGAGAAATATCAGCAACATTGAAAGTAGGGAACGCTCCATAATTCTCAGGCAAATCAAGCTCATAAGCATTTGGTCCGATTCTTCAGAGCATCTTGAAGGATGCATTCCAAGGCCCTAGTTTAGCGAATTTCCTAGCAGGTAATTGCACTTAATATTGGTGTTTATCAGTTTGCTGCTTATACCTTTCATTCTGTTTCACTATACGGTGATGTACTTCAACATGTATCCTTTAGATTTGCTTAGCTCTCTCTTTAGCATCACTGATGAATTGTGGCCTCTGTGGAAAAGGTGCACAGGGGTGATGAGATCACTCCCATGAACGGCCTCGAAGGATTCTTACCAGTTGTCTGATGCAGAGATTGATTATTAGCAAATTATACTCGTGTAAGACAAATAGCCCACCATCATATATTGTCCCCACAATATTCCTCAGTAGGTTTCCTAGGCTACAATTCATCACCTCAGTTTGACCATCAATTTGAGGATGGTAAGAAGAGTTGAGCTGTAATATTTTTTCCAAATTTTCTCCAGCTATAACCAGAAGTACTCTACAAATTTGGAGTCTCAATCCAAAATAATTGTTCTTGGAATCCCATGAAACTCCTCGAAAGTACAGATAAGCAACGTTACAGGCATCAAATGTCTTGCTACAGTGAATGAAATGGGAAATTTTTGAAAACTGATCAACTACTATATAAATGAAAATATTGGCCATTATGTATTAATATTAGGGGCTCCAATGCAAATATTTTATGATATTGCGACAATATCGTGATAAGCTAATAGAATCGGCATCGGCCAATATGACGTTATTATTTACAACTTTTTGAAATTTTTTCTTACAATATATTTGTTACCTATATATATTGTAATGCAGACATCCAAACAATACCAAATTAGAAAAGATTATTTTAATTTCCTTTGATTTTATTTTATTTGAAAGATTACGATTTTATTTGCTTTTATTATGTCGTGATTTTATTTGATTTATTTTTATTTGATTGAAATTTTTTTTTTTTTAGGAACTTAAGTCATATTTAGTTACTAAGTTATATTTCTTTTCAGCTTAGTCTACGATTCGGGTTCTCCACATAAAAACCCTATTTCTATTATTTAAAGGAATGGATAAATGCTTGAGAAATTAAATGCAATGGAGTATTGTAATTTCCTTCATCATCTCTCCCTTAGTTTCTTCTCTTTCTTGACTCTACCCCTTTAATCTCTTTCTTGTCTCTACCTCTTTGGTCTCTATTTTTGTCTCTACCCCTCTGATCTTTATTCTTATATCTACCTCTTTGATCTCTATTCTTATCTCTACCCCTCTGTCTCTCTTCCCTACTATTCCCCTTCCTCCCTACATCATATTGGCCATGACCTGCATTGATACAAATACTGATATTTTCATCTTTAGTGCCACCATAATTGAATCCATCCCTCCTAGAGTTCAAGGAAGTCCAACCACAAAAACTATGCAAACATCTTCTAAGGGCTGTTGGTTACAGGAAGAGGGAGGGGTATACAACCCACTATTTTTTCCATGGGTTGTAGCAAAATGCAGGTTCTACATCTTTCCCAGGATCATTGGACATCTTGATCCATCTTTGGCCACAAGAAATTTCTTTTACTAGAGCAAGAGACTTGTCCTGACCGAAGTGGCCAGCTAATCCTCCATCATGTGCTTCATTAATAACAGCTTCTCTCATGAAGCTTTAAGGAACATAGATCGAGTACCCCATAAAGAGATACCCATCAACCAACAGAAACTGACAAATGGTCCTTTCAGGCATTCTTCCAGCACCTTGCCAAAATACAGATCAATCTTGCAAAGCTCCTTTGATACTTTCAAAACAAAACTACTTTCACATCCAATATAGATAGCAGAGAGTGCCTTCTACTAAGTGCATCCGCAACCTTATTCTGTATCCCAGAGCTATGCTTAATGAGAAAATCATGAGCTGACAAACTCTCAACCCAAGCAGCAATTGAGAATTGAGGTTATGCTGCCCATTGATGAACTCGTGCACAAAGGGATGATTCGAGAGAGCTTAAGTCCTAATGCAGTTCCAGCCCTCTTAGTCTCCAGGAAGGATGGTTCTTGGTGCATGGGCATTGATAGTAGGCCCTAAATAAAATAACCATCAGATACCGGTTTCCTACAACAAGGCTCAATAATCTTCTAAATTAACTTCATAATGCTAGCCTATTTTTCAAGCTAGATCTGTGGCTATCATCATATTAGAATGAAATTTGTGGAAAAGTGGAAAACAGCTTTCAAAATTAGGGATGGACCATACAAATCAATGGTGATGCATACGTACTACGATTGTCATGACCTGGGGCATTCACGAACAAACAAAATATTAAGACCTCAAAACCTGATTGCAACACTACACAAAATCCATTAGTGACTCTAAAACAATATATAAATATAATCATCCCAATATACGGTCAAAATTTGTCAATGTAACCACTGACTTTATGTAATTGCCCAATCATTAATTATATGCTAAAAATAACCTAAACAAAATCATACATAATTCTGTCATACATCACTGAGGGTACAACCTATTTGCCAATCAGGATAAAATAATAATCAAAAGTATACATACTAATAGATGCTAAACCCATCAAATTATATCAAGATACACACATGCACACAAACACAAGCACACACACACACATATACATATCCAAATTTGACAAAACTATTCAAGATTCCACATAACGTCCTCTAGAGAACACCCACCCGTCCGACTCAGCCCAAGTGATCCTAAGCCTAGTAATCAAAAATGTGGTGAATCACAAAAGTGAGATAAAATCTCAGCAAAGTATATAATCAAAGTATGAATGGTAACAAATATTTCACAACAAACATACAAATATGCTAATATCAAAATCATGTGCAAAAATGCAAAACTTGAACCAAGGGTTAGTAAAAACCTCAATAACAAGGTTGAAACTTCAAAAGTTGATCTATATACCTTATCCCATAGACAAATCCAAAAGCCATTATTTAAAACCCGTGGGAAGCTATCATGTTATATCTTATAAATTGGATCAAATGTAATTTTTCTAACCCATGAGTATTTGGTATATGACATTTGCTTACAAATAATATATAATAAAACGAATATATTTTTCAAAATTTAAAATCAAATAACTTAACTCAAACTTTATTGCAGAGATTTCTCAAATTTTCTTGCAAAAAATGAACACGCAAGAGAAACTATTTAACAAATTTCATGACTTCTCAATAAATTCCATGAGCTTAGGCACTAACCTTCACAAATCTCAAAAAATATGAATGACTGAGTCATGCATGCTATCACGTCCTAGATCCTATAACTGAATTTTATTAATTTCTTAATCCGTAATTAATTTAATTAAATCCTAAAGTCAAATTATATTAATTCTTAAATCTTAATTATCCGAAATTCAATTATTTGTTCCATCGATCAAAACACTAAAATGTATCGAGACACAAACCTAAAAATTTCAATACCGACAAAAGACCTTAAATAAAATATTAACTCAATTCATAGGATCCATACGCCACACCTGCGAGTGGCTATAAAACCGATTATAACCTGATCTCAAGTCAAATGTAAAAAAAAGTATCTTACTTATATTAGAGTATCATAACTAACTCCCGAAATTCAAATATCGAACCTGAACATCAATATCATAACATCATCATCAACTGGATACATCAATAATCGAACTAACTAGAAACAAAAAGATTAACATCTCGTAATATTAACTACAACAAAATATTAATTCAAATTACAGCCCCTAATCTAATATCCAAACAGCGAATCTCTCAATTCAAAACTCCTACAAGTAATCCGAACCTGCTAATCTGAAGAAACTAACTAATATAAAAATAAGAATGAGCAAATTACTCAGCAAAGCATATAATTTTCCACAAGTGAACATATAAAGATCAAAGATGTGTTGTTATATGCTATGATCAAATATCCTAAAAAAATAACATTATTTCATAAACTTATCATGTACAATCCAAATTTTAATATAAAATTACAATGTCAAACACATAAAACTGTGCTAATACATGAAATGTGCTCAAAACATGTAAAAATATAGAGGACCAAGAATAGGTGATAGCCTCACCAACAAATGAGCGAATAATCGAAACTCGAGTTATATATGTTTTCATATAATCAAAGGTCATATATTACTATTTAAGACATTTAAGTGGTCGTCATATATATAACCTTGTAGGCGTAACCAAACGCTGCGTTCAATTGGTGGATAATAGGTTCAAACCTCGATTTTTACCATAATATACTAGAATATATCATAAAATATATCTATTAACTCTTTACAATAGTCCGTATATAATTAAAATGAAACTCCACTCAAATAAGAACATATCCCTTAAATTTTCTCATACTGAAGAAAATATATTTGTCCTTTTACTTATGTAGAGTTTTTCTTACCTTTTTCTTTAAATTTGTGTCATGCAGAAGCACATGAATGTGCAGGAGTATTTGTGAACATTTTTCGGAACATGTAGGAACAGCTAAACAAAATTTTAAAGCATGCAAAATTATATACATAAAGATTTAAGATATGCAAGAATAATGATATCGAATTTCTAGAAAATCACTACACTTCATATAATTTCTTTAATTTATTTCAAGTATAAGACATGTAAGAATGTAAATCTGAAAATCAAGACATGCAAAAGCACCTAAATATAATTTAAAGGCATGTGTGAACATGGTTACTGAAAATCATCTTTCACACACAATGTATATGAATTAAAAGTATGTATTTCATAAATATTTCATAAAATGGAAGTAGAATAACATGCATGCAAAATATAAATTTTTTAGCTACGAAAATATCACATGCATAAGCATTTAAAATAATAAATACTCATAGAGATCCAAAAAAATTAGCAACAAGAGAAAAAGAAGCTTGGATGTACTGGTTTTTTGTTTGAAATCACCAAAAATCTCTTGAATCTTACTTAAATTCTCCTTCTCTGGCCTTCTTTTCTCCTTCGTTCTCTTCTGCTCTTCTCTTTTTCTCTCGTTTCTCTAAATTTTGAGAACAAATAACTAATTTAGACCAAAATAAGCGTTTTATAGAAAACTGATGCATATGCGCCTGTCAAGTGTTGTACGGTGCACAAGTGTCCATCAAACGCATATTGGGCGTGTGCATTCTGTCTCGAACATGCATGTGCATCTTCCGAGTATACATTGAGCACAGATATTCTGCCTAAAATACGCATTAGCACCCCAAAGGCGTTCTTCAAACACGCCCTTACTATCTAAAATATGCATATGCGTGCATCAAAACCGATTAGGCGTCACTTGGTCTAATGTGACCTGATCATAAAGTTGACTTTGACCAAAAACTCATTTCAATATTTTCATCAACTTAACTCAATTTATTATCATTTAAAAATAAAGTTGGAATTCATACCTTACACATGCAAGCCAAACATAAAAGAAATCATTGATGAACACATGAATGAAAAATAATCTCATATTTATGAAGGAAGCATTAAGAAATTTCCACAATTTCAATATGAAAGTGAAAGACAAGGCTTCAAGTACATTTGTTTTAAGAAATCTCAATGATTTTCAGGTATCTTCTTGAAAATCTCCTCTCTTTTCTTCCTCCTCTTTCTTCTTTCGTACTCTTTCTCTCTTTTCTGATTTCGTTTTTATAAACAGACTAGTATATATGTGCCAGTCATGTGCCCTTTGGGTGAGAGCTACTAAGATTGGTGCTTGTGAACCCCTAAGGCATGCATCAAGCGTGCCACTCTACCAAATTTACACATGTGCACCCTTCATGCGCAGACTGTTCTACTAATTTTGAGCATGTGCACCTATCATGTACAAATTATATGTGACAATTCTGCCAAAACTAACTCAAAAGGACTAATACCTACCATTGATAATTGAACCATTACTTTCAATCAATTATCATTTGCCCAAAATTAACATTCAGATGCTACAATGATACTGAATTGATAGTGTTATAAGAGATTTAAGGCAATTTCATAATTGTTGCCCAAATTGAAATTCAGCCAAACAAAACAAAGAATTTTGAGATCAAGGAACGGATGACTAACTTGCAACATTTGAAATTAAGAGCAGCAAATCCAGGTTGAAGTTAGCCGCAAACAAAGACAAAGCAAGGCATAAAGGGAAATGGCAGTGTGTGAAAAAAAACAGGTGCTGCACAATTGAACCAGGTTTACAAAGAATTCTCAAATTCATGAGAAATTCTCAACTCTTCAACTCGACTGAAGTCGGATCTGTACATTTTACACATAGTTGATACACAAGTAGCTGAATCTCTCTTCACAAAACTGTTATTTCAATTGATATGCTTTCAAAGGGGGATGTTTAGATGCATTTTCTAATTCCACGTACCTGACTAGCTGTGGTTAAGCTTGCTCTTAATACAGAGGGGAAAGAAGAACAGGGGAATCAAAGACCAAGTTGGCAATTGTTGAATTTAACATATCAAACTGATTCAAGAAAACAAGGTCCAACTCAAGCTGTTACCGAAATGCAAATAAAATTTCTCCCCCTTGACATTTTGTTCTCATGGTCATACACAGTCAAGTAAAAGACATCTTTTACAAAATTCTTTAAAAAAATATTCTACAGTAATTGACCCCATTCTTCATAATTTGGTGAATCTTTCCTGTAGATCTTGGAATTCGGATGGATGAGCTTATTGAATAATTCCAAAGCCGCAATTACTTAAATCATCAATTGGTTCTTAACACAGGAAGAAACAGAGACACTCCGCTTCTTCATCGAATGCAGCAGCTCTCCCTTAAGTTCTGCTGGACTTGATGGCACCATTGATCTTCTTCATGTGAACAAAACAATTCCTGTGTTACTTTGATCAACAATTGCATATTACGTGGTTCAAATATGGAAAGAATACCAAAATAATGGCATATCCTTCACAATTCACATAATAATAACAATAGCTAAATAACACAACGAGTGTATGCATCTATTACTGCTGTCTCTTCTAACAGTGTTACCAACTGTACAACACTACCGATCTCCTATGGTTGGCAACTTGACATACTACTAAGGACATGAGTTCCAAGAATGGGTATGTTAAATGAACAGCAAAATTTGTGCTATATTGCAAATAGAAAAGGACAGCCTATTACATAAATTTCTGCTATATGCGGAATCAGAGGAAAGGTTTGATCACTTTTGATCAGTTATGTAATCTTACATTGTACAATGTAAAAAATCGTCTCCACAACTTAAAACTATAACCATCAGGTTACACAGTAACAACTCCACCATTGCACCAAAACAATGTATTTTGAGTTACATGATGCACATAGAAGAAAAATGCTCTGCTTCTTCCTTGAAAGTAAAATTATGGTTTCCAATTTGTCAACGTACTGCTTAGACTTGTCACAGGCTTAAGCTCCCCCTTATGAAGTTCAGCATTGATCTTACCAAAATTGCTCAATACTGGAGCAGAATGAAATCTTTTCAAGATTTTTCCATCCTGAAAAAGTTTTGAACCGCATGTATCCTACAAACTTATAGAAGTATGTCTATAACAGCACATACATACCTAAACAGACACTAGCCTGTCCAAAGAATCAAATGAACACAAGTAGTTGAAGGTGGCAAAACCTACCAGAACCATTTTGCCAGAAAACGAACGCTCCTTCTGAAAAGGAGGAATCAATGAAAACTTTTGACTTTTCCTTTCTAAAGAAAAACGTTGCCAACAGATAAAAGCCGGGGAGGAACTCAGTGATAAAACTATCATAAAACAAACCTACTTCCCCTGTAGAGAGAGATGAGGTAACAAGAAAAGAAATGATTTGGAAGCATGAATTTTACATCCATCTATTCACTTAGCGGGAAGTGTTCAATGGCGTTCTTACAATGTCCCCTATCACTTCATAACAAGAAAACCCTATCTCTAACCAATCCTCCGCAAAACAAGGAAAAATTAGAAAAGGAACTGATCTGGATTAAAATCACATTCTTGTAAAAACACATTAACGAGTAAATTTTACGCAACAAAAGCATCACAAACTGCAGTAATCAAGTAATAAACACACAGTTAATATCGTAGAGCAAAACAAAGAAGATTCTGTACAAATAAAATATAACTGTATCAGATGAAACAACTATAACACTATCAAATAAGCAGAACCTAACCTACTGAACAAACATTCAGAACCAGCACTGAATCAAAAGAAATTGCGTAATGGTGATGTACCTCTTCCTAAAAACCGTAGAGAGTGAATGCGAGACGCCTCGTACTGTCAGAAGCACTTCACGGACTACAGGAGTGGAAATTTGGTGAGAAAGGTAGGGCATTCTATAAAAGTGAGAAAGCCAGGAGATCTTAGAAGATCACAACAACGTAATATACGATACTTGATAGCGTTCTAGATCACGAATAACAAACATGAAACGGCATCACGAATACCAGACAAGAAACAGGCGAGGCTGTTGCTATTTTCATGGCGGAAAAAATCATTATCAGAATATAAAATGATCATTTGAATTCTATATAGTCGTCCGTAAGGAAGAAGAGTATATAATAAATACAGGGAATGTAAAAGTAACGAAGTAAACATATTCAGCTTTTTATATAAAATATATTAATTATATACGAATATAATTTTTAATTATTTTTAAATTATATTTTTAAAATAATCTAACTCTTATTTATTCATCTATTTTATATAAATTTATTAATACCTTATTAAAATGTATCATTACTTGATTAAATATCGAATTAATGTAACTTATAAAAATAAGACATTTTCATACACATTTGTACTTATCAGTATATTTTAACGTGTATTGTGAATATGAATTCGTCTCGAGCAAATTTAAAAAATAGCTTCCTAAATTTTATAACTTGAATTTTAAATATTATAAACCAAAATAAGAGTTTAATGATACAAAATTTAATCTTTAATTTATTTTTTATGCTTAATAATAATATGTGGTGAGGGCTTTTTATTTGTAAAGGCTATTGGACTCATGTAAAGTAACTTATCATAAAGTTTTTGATACTTTTTATCCTAAGAAATTAATGCCTTGGCTCGCCTAAGGGATTAGCATTTTCGATATTAATATATTACAATGTTAGCTTTAATATATATTAATTCAAATTTATGTAATATTTTAGAGAAAAATCTGCGAATTTAATTACTTTTTCTAATAAGTATATTCCGTAAGGTTTATAAGTCAACACCAAAATATAAAATTTGTATGCGATCATTTAAAATAAATTCTAAAGAGATATATTTATACCCACTTAAATTTTTTAAATTTTTGGCGTAAAATTGATCAAGACGGATGACTTTCTAATTATGTATTTAAATTAAATTATTTATCTGATTAGTGATTTAATATTTTATCATTTATGGAATAATTTATAAGTAAGTTTTCATATTTTTTGATAGTATAAGCCTATCCACTATAATTGTATGGATTTAAACATTATTGCAGAGTTGGCTTTTTATTATATTGAGTTAATTTTTTAATTTTTTTTTAATTTTTTTTATTATTAAGAGGTTCACAAGGGTTAAATAATAATGATTTAATTTTCCATTAAATATCTAAACTGAAATGTTTTCATTATATTAATACTGATTTTAGAATGCCTTTTTATTAACATTATTTTAAATTACACGTAGAAATATAGTCAAATTAAGCCAGCTAAGCAAAAAAAAATAAAAAATAAAAAAGCTAAAAATATATTTATTAAAAATAATAAATGCTGATTATTTTTTTTTAATTTTTTCATAAAAACATAAATTAGGTTTTTTATAACTAAAAAAATGCAAGGCCTCTATTGAACTACTAATTAGTTGTTATTTTAATTTTCCAAGATACATAAATTGGGAAATATATTGAAAAAAATTAAATTCATGAGCCCCCGGCGAGCATCGAACTCGCGACCTTTCGCTTACGAAGCGAACGCACTACCACTATGCTACGGAGGCGACATGTATGGGTAAAGTCTTAGATGTTAAATATATTAATACGTTGTTTGCGGAGTATACATAGAGAGCCTTGGTCGCATTCTGATTTTTTATTTGTTTCTATTTATAAAAAAATCAATTTATATATATAAAAAATCATGTAAAAAATATTATTTTAATTTAGGTTTTCTCTGATTTTTTGTTTGAATGAAAGACCAACTTAATTCCTGGTTGATGAGCACTTTTCGTGTATGATTGGTTTTTAAATCATTGCAAAATGTTATATTTTTTATAATTTAACAATTTTAGTGATGAATGAAACACTTCAATAATATAATATTTACAAAACTTAGGCTTGCAAGAATGCACCACTAAATACAATAATTTTATTTTTTTGGTCTTAAATTAGAATAAAAAAATAAGAACTGCATAATTTTAATCTAAATTTACATAAATTTACCTAATTTTATACATTTTTACATAATTTTTTTCTTTTGAGGACTCAGACCCGGTTCAAGATTGCCATCCAAACTTTATCACTCGACAAAAATATAAGTCTCAAATTAACATCATAATATTTTCATAAATAATAAAAAATAATTATCATAATTTAAATATTTCATCCATGACAAAAATTGAAAAAATTATAACCCCAAAATTCTAACAAAATAAAATAAAATATCAAAATATTTCCTTAAAATATAAATCAAAATAAACAATCTCTTCAACTAAACTCCAAAATCTCCATCCTTTTCAACCATATGCAACTGTAGAGTTATCTTTTTTTAATCCTACTACTTTAAAAAAAAATGTAAAAGTAAACTAAATGATAAATAAATAAATACATAATTTTGACCAATGTCAAAAAAAAAAAAAATCATGCAATCTGAAGAACTTATTTGTCAAATAAGAAGTTTTAATAATATGTAATATATAAAAATAAATAATCATTTTTAGATAATCAATAAATGAGATTATTAATAAAATATCTCAGCAGCAGTATAAATAATCAATAATATAACATCAACTGAATAATAATATTCCAAAGGACATCTAGAGGATCCCATGAACCTAATCAAAATGTAGAGGTATAAAAGTACCATAATACTACAGTCCTCCATTAAATTTTTTAAAAAAATTTAACTCAATATGAGATCATAACCATGTAAAATATCAAACTACATGTGAATGTTATTTTACCATTATGATAAAAAGCTGTATATTTATACCCCACTAACTAGGTAAATACGATGAGATTATTCAATGTATAGGATATTTTTACTACATCTACAATCCTTTCAAAGGTTATACCCATATTACCTATAATACCCTCGTCAATGATATCTCTGATATTATTTTATACAATGGTTATAAGTTTATAAAAATTTCTTCTTAAAATTATATTAACTTTAATCATCAGATATGAAATTTATATTTAAAGGAGTAAATTACACTAATGTGCCATAACCTCCGATTACAATTAGATATATTAGTATTTTCATACACTGTACTCACACGATTTGAAATATACATAAAAGAATCATGGACATATCCAAACTTTCATTCTATCTTTTACAAATTCGGCTACTACATTCTTCTAATATACTACTTCTTTACCATTTTAATCACATATCAAAGGACCATTATAAAAGTACCATAATATTGTTTTTAACATTTCAAATTTTAAACTTTAACTTCTAAATTCAACAATTATGCTACTAGAACCAAATCAACATTTGATTTAAAAGCATAGTACAGTTCTTCTCAGCCAATATGCTTAATTTTCCTTTTAAATTTTTAGTTGATTCCTTGAAAACACTTTCCAATGACCATGCCTTACATCATTATAAATCAAGGATTTTAATAGAGAAATTAAGAATTTCTTGTAAGAAGATTTAGACTAAAAAATTAATTATTGTGAAATTACTTGCCTGAATGTTAAATGCTTCTTGCTTCCCACTATTGTTCCTCTCCTCCATGGCTTGTATGCCTTTAACAAGAATAACTACTATAATATTCTTGATCCTCTTTGAATTATTTTAATATTAATTATAATTTTAAATAATTTAAATATTAATAATTGTTAGGTCCGGTATTGCGGGTCAACCCGAAACCAGAGGCGCACCGAAAAAGTCTCGCAAAGGCAGGAAAAATTTTCGTTTTGGCGGGAAGATTATTATTGGCGTGAGTTTTTGGGCCCATTTTGGAGGAAAAATGTTCACCCCCTTTTTCAATAAAAGGACCAGCCTCTGCACGGGAAGGAGAATAGAGGCGGAAACCACTTTTCGGGACCTCTGGCAGAGTCTGGAACCCTCTCTCACTCTTTCTCTCTGACCTCGTCTTCGTGAAAGAGCGGAAGAAGAAAACTTGACGGTGAGGAGAACCAGCCCGATTCAGTCGTCGGTAAGCCAGGCAAACCATGGAGCCGATTCCATCGATGATCTGGAGCTCCCCCACTGTCGTCGCTTCCAAAAGAGTAAGGCGCAGAGTAATCCCATGACGGCACTCAACGATTTCCTCTCAAATCGGCGCTAGTGCACAGCTACAGCATTCCTAAATCAAAGAAGGTGACGCCCCCAACAGGGTGCCTCTGGTTCCAGTGTCGGGCCAAATCACCTGTCTTAGCCCAGCCATTCCTCTCAAACCACGGCAAAAACAGAAGCATGAAGCTCCCCCAAATAGCAGCCAGATCTGTGCCAAAATCACGGCCAGAGCTCCTGACGGAGACAGAGCCCGAAAGCTTTCCCTAACAGGGAACCTTAGGCTCTCAGCAGAATAGAGAGCAAACCCTTGCTCCTGCCATGGTGCCTAATCGCCGTCCATCAGATCTCCAACGGTACTCCCGTCGACGAGGCCCGACCAGAACAGGGAACATAGTTCCTCCCGAGAAGGAGCGCAGGGCCTCTCAGCAGAACGAAGCGCGAAGGGATGCACAATGGACGCCCATCAGCACGAAGAAGAGGCATCTCAGTCGGCAGAACACAGAGCATTCACCGTGGTGTTCATCCGCATGAATTACGAAGTCCTCCCGAAATAATATCCTGCAGCTCTTAAGCGCACGGGTCCTGTTCAACTTGCTCAGGCCAAAATGGGCAGGTCCGTATTTAGCAGCCCACTAGTATAACCTGGGTGGACAAGGCCTAATATCTCCATGCTCGCTTTGGCACGTCAGCTAGGTCTCCAAATATCAGCAAGGTTCACGGGCACGCTATCTGGCCCAGAAGCAGGGACGCCTCCAAGCCGCCCTCCGCGGGTGCAAATCTAAGCCGCCCCTCTACTGGGCGCATCTCTAAGCTGCCCTCCGCTGGCGCATCTCTAGTTGCCCTCCGTGGGCACATCTCTAGCAGCCCTCCGCGGGCGCATTCCCGAGCAGGGACTCCTCCAAGCCGCCCTCCGCGGGCGCACCTCCAAGCCGCCCCTCTGCCGGGCGCATATCTAAGCTGCCCCTCTGCCGGGCGCATCTCTAAGCCGCCCTCCGTGGGCGCATCTCTAGTTGCCCTCCGCGGGCGCATCTTTAGCCGCCCTCTGCGGGCGCATTCCTGAGCAGGGATACTTCTAAGCCGTCCCCTGCGGACACACCCCCAGGAGGGATTTCACCTAAGCCGCCCTCTGCGGGCGCACGAGTAAGCCGCTCTTTGCCGAGCGCATCCATGAAGCTCACGCCTCCAATCACATCCCCCTCACATTCCCCTCATTCTCGCATCTTGCGCATACATTCCTCTGTTCATTGCCGGAAGATATCTGACTTGAGCGTCGGAGTGCCGACGGGGGACAACCCCTTGTCGGCCTCTGACCTCTTGTTTGTTGTTTGTGTTGTGCAGGTCTAGGTTCATAGAGACGGAGACCGGACCCTACTCCTGACGCCACCGTAAGCTCAAGAATCCGAAAGCTCCTTAATCCGTACGGAAACCGCGGACCCGGAACGCAACAATAATAATATTGTAAAATTTTAAAGAAAATTAAATTGATCGGTTACCACTGAGAGGCACCGGCAGGCATAGGTTAAATGAAAAAGAGAAAAAAAAAAAGAGAGGCGTGTGTGGTAGAAGTTGGGGGAAAACAATAAAGGAAAGAAAAGGAAAAATGATAAAAGAGAAAAAGAAAATGGAAAATGAAAGAAGAGAGAGAGAGAGAGAGAGAGAGAAAAGGGAGGCGACATGCAAAGCAGAGGAGGAAGAAGGCGGAGAGAGGAGAACAGAGGAGGGGAGAGCGGCACATGCAGGGGGAAGATGAGAGGAGAAAAGAAGCGTGTAGAGGAGAAGGCTGCGCAGGAAGAGAGAGAGGGCACACACAAAGAGGAGAGAGAAATTTACAATTCAGGTACAATTCAGGTACCTCAGAACATACACTTCAGGTACCTCTAAACGTATTTTCTTTCGATCTATTTGGTATAAAGGTCAATAAAAGTATCCTCTGACATTATTCTTTATCTATTTCACCGTCTGATATATTTTGATTACTATTTGGAGATTTTACTAATATATATGTTATTTTTATTCACCCACTCTACTTATTATATACATGCATATATAATTTATCGGTTGATTTAGGGATTTTTGGTTCAAGCTTTGTAATTTTAGAAAATTTTACTATTTTATGGAAGTTTATAAAAATATCTGATATTGTATATTTTTATATTAATATATTATATAAAAATAAATATGAAACTTGTATTAAACAGTATATTTTCGTATGCATGTGCCGAAATTGTGATCATTACCTTTAAATTTATTATTGGATATTCTAACCAACTCCCAATAGAGAGATTTATTCTTCGAAATTATTTTTCGCCGGCAGGAAAGGCTTTGTTTACAATAACCTACCCCTTTGAATATTTAATTAAAATTTATATATATTTAAACATTCTAATATTTCTGACAAATTTAAAAATTATACCCAAAGTCGTAAGTGATAAAATATAGTAAGCAACCTTACTTATAAGAGATAGAGTACATAAATGACCAAATATGCTAGCCTAAACTGATTTAATTTTGGCCTAAAATTATCTAGAATATGTGTAATCTTTATTCAAATCAATCTTTGAATAGTCAGAATACATATCAATACATACTTTATATTTTTGTATAGATTTGATATTTGGATTTAGATTTGAGATTTGCCGATTTTGTCCACTGATGAGTTTTAGTATCTCACGTACATTTGATTTTGATTATATATTTTGATCTAAAGTTTGGATATCTGTTCATGGTGCTAATGCGACTTTTGTGTATGTGATTGCATCATCTAACTATTAAATTCTACACTGAATCACGATTTGATCGGGTGTTGGGTTAGACATTGGATTAGACATCTGTTTATCTAAATCTACATCCGAATCATTTTTGTTTTATATATATATAGACACACACACACACATATGTCTTAAGATGACTATTTTTCTAATTGAATATTTATTTTGGATGTGACCTATAATTTGAGTACGAGATTACCATTGGATTTTGATATTAGATTCTGTCTTAAATTTCATAATTAGATTTTAATATTAGAGATTTATATTTATATCTGTCATCGGATTTGACATTTATTTTAAACCCCTCCCTCTGACTTATTGGACATGTTTGTTTTATATATGATACTTGTTAAATTTTAGATTCACGTTTTATATTTTTATCCCTTTAGAATAGAGGATTGGGCCATATAGAAAGAGTTGATTAAGATCCGACCTGACGTTGCTCATTCTTGTGAGTTTTGTATTTATTTATATATAACTGGCATCAAGTGTATCTCTATCGTTATGGATTGAATTTTATTTTGAACTATCTATGGATATTAGAGTCGGTTAAATGTAAGTCTTTGGATGGTATATGAAAATTTTCTAGATTTATTTCATTATGTACATAAGTTGTTATTATTGTTTGGTTATTCCCCTTAAGACTGTCAGAATAGGTCATGATTACTTTATTCAGACGGTTATCCCATAAAATCTTTTACAGGTTATGTTTGCATCCATTATATATTTGATTATCACACCCGATTTAAAATTTATTTAATTATTATTTAAATTTTAATTATTTATTTAATTGGCCTACTTAGTTCGAATTTGTGATAATTACTCTCTCCTTTTTTGAAGCAAAAAAGATAATAAAAGAATGCTAGACTATCAAAGATTTAATTTATAGAATGAGGAAGTTTAATTTTAGGTAGTTTTTTTTTCATAACACTTAAAATTACATGCTGATTTTTCTCTATTACAAGACAGTCGACCACGCTTTGTGATATACCTCTTACCACCTTATCTTTTGACTAACATATTATAACTAATCACCTAGTTAATGGTTGTAAATATTTTAGATTTGACTAATATCCTTACATAACAATGCCTTTATATTAATCCCCTTATTACAAGTCAACCAACCAGTTCCAAAAATTTAGGATTTCTAATGGTTAGCTCTCTTATCTTTTAATATTTTACTTGATTTATGAAATATCTTAATACATATTTCTTCCACAGCAACCAACAACTTCTATTTCCTATACCATTGGCTGAACTTTCCTACTTATTTGAGGAGTAGATAGTGTGTTTAACTTATATATTTGTACTATACACTCAACCACATCCCTAATTTTGCTCACAAATAATTATGGATGACTAGCTTGACATTGTTAATGCCTTCTTATAGTTTCTCTTGAATAAGAAAGGTGGATCATGTCCTCCTTATATGTCATTGTAACAAAATTATCTTTAAATCTACAATTGATTATCACTTATATAGAATCCTTAATAACCGAATTTTAATTCTCAAAAATCATAACCAACAACCTATTAAAGTGAAACTCAAAAGATTCAATTAACATGACTTAGTTAGAGACAGTTGAACACTTTATTTGCATATAATTAATTTTCTAAGATATAGTTAACTTACTAATCATTTTATCACTATAATCTATGACCCTAAATATCGGTGACTATTTGCAAAATCTTCTTAATTTTAGCCACCACACATTACCATGAAACTACTTAATAAACTCTTATTTTTTTCTCCCAAAATATTTACCTCAAAGTTTAGTTATAATAGACCTTAACTTCCACCATAAAATATTTAGCTGATATATTAGAACTTATCAATTACATAGAGATGGTTAGTGATGGGTATGCCAATAATGGGCTGGTCCAAGTAGAAGAAACGGCCCAAATCCACAGTGGCCCATTTGTGTCTGGACAGTCAACACTCGCCGTTGGTCGGACGAAAGGTCAGTGGGCCAGCAAAAGCCCAAGAACAGGACGGTCCACTCAGGACCAAAACGGTCAACGCTTCTGTTAACCAAAAGCTTGACCAATTGACCGGTTGAAGACCAGGCCACACGCGGCCCAAGTCCAGATTGGTCCATGTGTCCATCGTCAAACTATAACGGCCTTCTCCCCTAATTTCATGCTCATCACAGAAGACAATTTCCATCATTACAGTTGCATTCAGAATTGACGTGTATTCCTAAAGGAAAATGCCAGAATCGTCCTCTTGTTTGCAGTAAACCCTAACAATTACAGGATGCAGGAGGAAGATAATCAATCTAAGCGACCATTATTGCCATAAAAGCTCCACGCTAGAATAGGCAACGGTTCCAATAGAGTACGGAAATCAAACCCTTCTATACAAAGAAGGCAACCCAACACAGCAACTATAAAAGGCCATGGACTTCTCACTTCAAGGCATGCTTTCATTTTGCCTGCAAAAGCCTTATACTGCAAAAGCTCCCATGCTTTCTATATTCAAATGCCCTCTCTCTCTTTACCACTATGTTCCAAGCAAACACGGTACTGAGAGCCAACGCTCCTCACAAGCAATCCAAGCCTCTGTCAACGAGAGCACTCTCCTATCATAAACACTCTTTGCATTCTCATTGTATCATTTTACTTTTACCTTCTTAATTCAAAGGTCATTTACTAATTTGAGCGTCGAAATGTTTTCAGTAAAATAACCTTCCACTGTCATTTGACCTCTTATTTGTAGTTGTGGTGTATAGGATTCAGACTCAGTGAACAGAGCTAAATTCAAACAAACGACTTAATCTAAACCTATTCAAAACTTAGATACATGACACATTATTAGCGCCGTTTGTGGGAAGCTTACAAAAAGCTAACCACTTTGTTTTTCTCAGTTTCATCTTACAGACCAGCACCATCAGTCAGAATGATGAACACAAGAGTACAAGCTAGCAAGCCCACTAGAGACGTAACCTCACCCGATCAGGATCACGCTGTTGATAACCTAGTCAACGGGGTAGTCAACAGGATGTCTGCACCCTTTTTCAAAACCTAACGGAGCACATGAGCAGTATGAATAGAATACTCAGAATATTCTGCGCCCACCATGACAATGCGTAGCAGGGGCTCCGCCCGTAGCAATCCCTGCTCCAACCTCTGGGAGGGGAGGCCAAAAGAATAAGAAACCAACAAAGAAAACCAGGACACCGGACAACACTGAAGCTCCGGAGGCCTCACACGCCCAAAGCCATCCAAGGCTCGAAGGTCGCTTGGGCAGCAGGACTCCGGTGGAGAGTCCAGAATAGAGGAACCCTTGATACTCTTGAGCGGAGACCAAGCCCCCGACTCAAGAGAGAGCCTTCCAAATCGTTAGATCTACTGGTGGTAGTAGCCGGCCAGCTACACGCCACCCCAAAGAAAAAACGGAGTTGAGAACTTATCTCAATCCCAAAAGATCTGGCAATGCCACCCAGGCAGATTCAAGGGTGTTTAAGATCTAGAATCGCGTGTTCAAGGATGATGAACACATTATAGATCTGAGCAGATCTCCCTTCACGACAGAGGTCTTGAACCGTCCCATGCTGGAAAAGTTTAAGATATCGACTCTAGACTCATACGATGGGAGCGCTGATCCTATAGATCACTTAAATCATTTTCGTACCCATTTGAGTCTCCAGGGGTTGGAGGACGCAGTAATGTACCGTTACTTCCCTCTTCTGCTAAAGAGAGATGCCCGCATCTGGTTTCACCGGCTCCCCTCGGAGTCGATTCGGACCTTCCAGGAGCACACCGATCTCTTCTTGGTGCAATACGCCTCTAATCTTCGGGAAGAGAAGTAGTTGTGGAATCTCTTCCACATCAAGTAGAAGTAGGGAGAGAGCCCACGGAAAGTCCTGGATCACTTCGCGGCGGAAGCTAGAAGGATTCCCCAACTCATAGAAGATATGAAACTTGATAGAAGGATTTCCCGGCTCATAGAAGAGATAAAACTTGATAGTTTCCTCTCTGCCTTAACGCATGGGGATTTCTTTAGGCACCTAGTACATAATAATCCGCAGTCCTTTTAGGAGGCAAAATTTATCACTAAGGCCTACATAGCGGCTGAAGAAGCCAACGAGGCTAAACATCTCGAGCGGACCGAACAACCTCTCTATTTCCTAATTGAGGGAAAGAAGAAACACAATGGAGGCGATCACTCCCGCGGAAAGCAGTATAGGACCGAAGCACTAAAATGAAGGGATTACGGGCCGATCAACTTGACACCCTTGACCGACACACATTCCAACGTCCTCTTGTAAATCCGTAGAGAAGAGTTCCTTAGGTGGCGCAAACCACTTAAGAAAGCGGAGGGAGAAAATCTAGCAAAATATTGTGATTTTTATCGATCTCCCAGACACTCCATGGAGGATTGCAATTCGCTCAGCCGAGAGATCAAGGAGTTGATCTGGAAGGGCCACCTCACCAGGTTTGTTAGGAACCCTGGGGAGAGTTCCGACACCTCAAGCAGGGAAGGACCAGAGCCTTCTCAGCCATAAAATCGAGTCACGGTTGGAGGGGTCAATATAATCACAATCCGACCGGTAAAAACCCTAACGGATTGCAAGGAGTGACAAATTGTGCGAAAGAAGCAGCGCACTGAAGACAACATCGTTAGCTTTAATGATAATCACATGGAACATGTAATCTCCACCTATGCAAATCCCCTTGTTGTATCCGCACTCATTTCGGATGGTAGTATCGACTACCAACTAAACGAGTCTTTCATTGATAATGAAAATTTCCATGATTTGCTTTACCTTGATACATTTTTTAAATTTGGTTTAAAAAAGAGTCAACTAAAACTTGCCGAATGCCTCTCTATGGCCTTAACAATGAATCGGTGGTCATCCAAAGGACAATCCAGTTAGGAGGTCACTCGGGCACGTACCCAAGAATGGCGAGTCGTACACTCACCTTCTCGATCGTTAACTTGCCCTCCGTGTATAACGCTATACTAGGCCGCCCATGCCTAATAGCGTTTGGAGCCGTTACCTTGATACCGTATCTCAAGATGAAATTTCCAACAGCTTGCGGTATAGATGAAGTATTGGGTGACAAGTCATTGGGCGAACATGTTGCATGTCCTAAATCCCACCAAGTGGCAGCACCAAGACGATAGGAGAGCTTGACCATCAAGACGAGGCAACTCTGCAGCAAATGCAATATGGTGAGAAAATCGATCTAATCCCACCGAATCCAGAGGACCAGGAGAGGTGTGTACATATTAAGGGCTCACTCACCGGGACATTACGTGACAAGCTCATAACATTCTTAGGAAAAACCGCTGGCATGCCTGGGATTCCAGTTGGAGTAATGGTCTACAAGTTGGACCTCGATTTCGACCGCAAGCCCATTCAGTAGAAGTGGAGAAACCACTCTATGGAGAAGCTCATCGCCATCCGGAAAGAAGTGAAGAAGTTGCTAGATGCTGGCTTCATCAAAGAATTCCAATAACCGGACTAGCTCTCCAATATCGTCTTGGCAAAGAAAAGTAACATGAAATACTAAATGTGCACCGACTTCACCGACGTTAATAAAGCCTGCTCAAAAGACAGCTTCCCTTAACCCATGATCGACCTGTTGGTGGACTTAACATCTCGACACGAGCTACTGAGTTTCATTGATGCGTACTTGGGTTATAGCCAGATTCGGATGGGCCCAGAAGACGAGTAGTACACCTCATTCATGACGGATCAAGGCACTTACTGTTATAAGGTGATACCCTTCAGTCTGAAGAACACGAGTGTCACATATCAGAAGCTCATGAACAAGATGTTTGAAAAGCAGATCTGCCACAATATCTAGGTGTACGTCGACAACATGCTCGTTAAAAGTAAGACCACGAATGGCCATATTCGTGATCTGGCTGAATCCTTCGAGATACTCCGCACACACCAAATGAAGTTGAACCCTTCCAAGTGCGTCGTCGGAGTATCCTCAGGGAGGTTTTTGGGTTTCATCATCCCTCAACGAGGGATCGAGGCAAACTCGAAGAAGATCAAGACCCTCACGGACATGACTCCGCCACAGAGTGTTAAAGATGTCCAGTAGTTAACCGGACGACTAGCAGCCTTATCCCACTTCTTGGCAAAGTCAGGGGACAAGTACCAGTTTTTCTTCAAGACTCTAAGGGAGACAAAAGCAAACATATTCCATTGGACAGTAGAGTGTCGGACAGCCTTCGACGAGTCGTAGCAGTACCTGGCCAGTCCACCATTACTAACGTCACCTAAGGACGGAGAAGAGCTATACCTCTATTTGGCAATATCGAAGGTGGCCCTTAACCCTATCTTCATACTCCCGGACTCTGACTCTCAGCGGCCGGTCTACTATGTGAGCAAGATGTTGACCGGTGCAGAGACGTATTACCTACGCGCTAAAAAGTTAGTCTTGGCACTTGTCTTCTTCGCCCAAAATTTGAGACCCTACTTCCAGGCTCGTTGCGTAGTCATTCTGACCAACCAGTCTTTGAAGAGTATTCTTCAAAAACCTGACGTTTTTGGATGGTTGGTTAAGTGTGCTATCGAGTTAGGAGAGTTCGACATTAAATTCTAATCCAGACCAGCCATCGAAGAGTAGGCTCTGGCTGATTTCATCATAGAGATCACAGTATCAATTCTCGATGAACAGCCCATTGAGGACGCAGAATAGCATGGGGAAGAATCAGAATGGATCCTCAATGTAGAAAGATTGTCTACAGACTCAGGTAACAGTGCCAGAGTAGTCCTGAGGACCCTTAACGGGTTTAAGGTAAAGTACTCCCTTAGACTCGACTTTTCGGCCACCAACAATGTTACCAAGTATGAAACCCTATTAGCCGGGTTAAGACTAGCCAAAGAGTACTCAGCTAAACGATTGACCCTCTACAATGACTCTGAGCTGGTCGTCAATTAGGTTAATGGAAACTTCGAGGCGTGCAACCCTCACTTAGCTAAATACTTGGCTAAGGTGAAGAACGTCATTCAGAGATTTGACAAGCTGAAGCTAATCCACATCCCCAGAATTAAAAATTGAAAGGCCGATCAACTTGCTAGATCGGTGATGATCGAAAAACCAGAGCAGTACTCGAGGGACATACGGAAAGTCCTGAGCACACCCAACACTAAGGATCAGGAAGTGATGCAAATCTCCGACACAGAAAACTGGATAACGCCTTACCAAAAGTACCTAGCGGACGGAGCACTACCTGAAGAAGCAGACGAAGCCAAGCGGATCACGAAGATAGCTGGTTGGTACACTGTGGTCGATGGATGGCTATATCGCCGTGGCTACTCGTCTCCGTACCTTCGGTGCCTTACTCCTAAGAAGGCCAACTACGCATTGAGCGAAGTCCACCTTGGGATCTATGGATCATACATCAACGGTAAGAATTTAGCATTCAAAAGCATGTGTCAGGGTTACTATTGACCGACAATAAAGAAACACGCTCTTGAGTTCGTGAAAAAGTGCAAGAATTGCCAACTCCACAACAATATTTACCGCCAACTGCCCGCTGAGCTGAGATCTCTCCAAGCCCCTTGGCCTTTTGTGCAATGGGGGCTAGATATTCTCGGCCCACTTCCCATCACAACCGGAAAAAGGAAGTTCATCATCGCGGGTATCGACTACTTCACTAAGTGGGCTGAAGCCGCCCCACTGTCCAAGATCACCGAGCACAATACCTTAGAATTCATCTGCTAAAGCATAATCAGTAGATTTGACGTTTTTAAGGTCATCGTGACTGACAATAGAACTCGATTCTCCAGAAAACGCTTTACCAAATATTACACCAATTTAGGTATCAGATTGGTCCACATTTCAGTGGTATACCCTCAAGCAAATAGACAGTTGGAGGTCACAAATCGCACACTACTCCATGGTCTTAAAACCAAGCCAAAAATGCAGGGGGACTTTTGGGTCGATGAGCTATCTTCTGTCCTATGGTCATACCAAATGACTCCAAAAGAACCAACTTGCGAGACACCCTTCAATCTCTACTACGGGATTGAAGTGGTAATTCCGGTTGTGATTGGGCTTCCAAGTCTTATAGTTGAGTCCTTCGACCCGTAAAATAACTCCTAAGAATCAGGGAACACCTAGACTTATTAGAGGAAGCCCGCGATGTTACTAGAATATGAACGGCGGCCTACCAATGAGTCGTCCACTATTACAATAAGAAGGTAAAAGCACAGTAGTTCGACGTTGGATACTTGGTCTTGCGAAATATCGAGGCTACGGACAAGACCACAAATCAGAAATAAACTTTTTTGAATTGGGAAGGTCCTTTTGAAGTCTCAACCATTCTGTGGAATGGAGCATACAAACTCTGAACTCAGAACGGTAAGTTGGTTCCATAGACTTGGAACGCAATCCACGTCAAGCACTATTTCCAATAATTGTACAGGTAGATCGTCCATGTGTATGTTTGTAAATATACATATTGTCATTAATTAATAAAAGAAATATTTTTTCCATTATACTGTTGTTCTGTCTTTCCTTTTTAGTTCCATATGTATGTGTGTATGTTTGTAAGGTTATGTAAGCGACCTAGACTGTCCCTAACTTAGACGAATTTTCACCTATTTGTAACTAAACCCTGGTCATCCAGACGACCGATAAATGGTCGTAACTAAATCCTAATAATCCAGACAACCCATAAGTAGTTATAATTCAACCCTAATATTTGTAGTAAAAATCTTAGGGGCTTAAATAGCACACGTGACGACCTCCTTCGAAAGGAGATAACGTGATTAGTCAACAACGGTCGACAAGACCAAAGCAATCCGTCCAAAAGCTGGCTGCCCAAGTTCACAACTAGGCAGCCCCACCAAGCCTCAACTCACGCACAAGTATAGAACAGGTTTGACACGTCAACAACATCTACCTTGACGTCAGAGAATGCCGCAAACGTCTCAAGGCGGATGGCCAACTTGTGTGCAATACACCAAGTCGACCAGTCAACACAACAACAAGTAATTAAAAATAGTAACAAAGGTAAAGGCACAGAACATCAGTAAAATGATCATTTTATTGATTACGCATAAATATTTACAATTACATACAAAAAAGGGGGGCACAAAATCTATGGAGGTGCAGAGCTCCAAGGAGGACGCGGTGGTGGCTCCTGACCACTCCGAGACCGTCCCACGAGGCTCTCGTATCGCTAGGCAGAACGGTTTGATGGTTAAGAAATTAAACTGGAAAGTTGAGGTCGACCAACTGTGCAATGCGTCGATAAATGTTGGCAACTTCCCATAACCATGCCAACAATATATCAAAGGCCTCATGCGGGCGTATACGAGTGGTCAACTCATCATCCAATGATGTCATCTGTGCCGCAAGTTGGTCAATACTCCTCACTGCTCGGTCAGCTTCTTCTCTCAGCCAGATATTCTTCTCTTTTAGTATTGCATTCTTCTCTTCTAGACTTGACAGTACAGATTGGAGAGCAGTTGTATCCTCCTGGTGTTTCGCCTTCAGCAACTCCACCTCCTTCTCGAACCAAGCGATCTCCTTATCACGGTCAGCGATCACCAGGTCCCGCTGGCGCAATTCCTTGCCAACCGCACCAGTTATTTTCTCATCCTGCAAAGGCCAAAATCGTTAACTAATAGCAACGGAGAGAAAAATGAGAAGGAAAGTTGCGAAGGTTTACCTACTAGATTTTACGCTCCAACCTCACTGACCTACCGTGAGACCTTGGCTTGGCTACAAAGGACAGGAAATAGAAATCACCTGGGCAGGCTCAGTAGTGGCCTCCACCACAGACTCCTCCGGCAACTCCTTAATAAAGCCAACTGCATCAGTAGGCTCTCCGACGGAAGGCTCCTCCATCAGCTCAGCACTGATGCCAACCGCGTCCAGGGGCTCTCTAGCGGTTGGCACCTCAAGTGCCGCTTGAGTTTTCCAACAAGCATGCTCCTTTGGAGCATCGTGGAGCTCTCCGATGGCAAACTCCTCTGGCACCTCGTGGAGTTCTCCAGCAGCAATCTCCTCAGGCTCCTCATCCGGCACCTCCGACTGCTTAACAGCCTGAACAATTGGAAGGTTCGCAGGCGTCTCTGACAGCACCACCAGGTGCTCCAGTTGCGGTAGATTAAGAACGGCACTACTCACAGCAGACCGTAGTCTGGCCCTATACGCCTCCACCACAGCCTCAACACCGCCAATACCGGAGCTATTTCCAATTCCAGCGACCTGGACAGCCAAAACATACTCTAACTCTATAGATGAGGAAGAAGAAGGTATCACCGTTGTCGCGTTCTTCTACCTACACTTTTGGGAGTTCTCTCGCCAGAAGGTGTGTCGACAGATCCAATTGTGATAGCTCTTGCCTTCCTCTTATGGGAAGGCACCTTCATTTTCTGCACCGAAGAAGGTGGTCCGTGTAATATCCTAGATCCCATTTAGAGTATTTTAATATTGATTATGATTTTGGATATTTCAAACGTGATGAAAAGAAATTAAAATATTATAAAATTTTTTAGAATGATCGAAATTTCGGAGTGGCACCCGGAGCACGTCTGTAATGTTATCCGAATACTGATTTGGGTTTGGGATTAAAAGAAAACGTAAATAGAAAATAATATATATATATATATATATATATATATATAATAATAATAATAATAATAATAATAATAATAATAATAATAATAATAATAATAATAATAATAATAATAATAACAAAAGAAAAAAAGAGGAGAAAGGGGATCGGGTAGAGAGGAAAGAGAGAGTAAATGGGGGCCTAGGGTTTTTCGCAGGAGGAGGAGGATGAGAGAGAGGAGATCGGTGCGCCAGTGGAAGGCGGTGGCGATGGTGGCTTTCCGGTGATGTCGTGGCGTGTGGCGGCAACGTGAGCGGTACGAGGAGGGAGAAGCAGCGCGGCATTGCGAGTCGCGTGAGGAGAGAGAGGAGGCAGCAGCACAACGGTGCCGGTGCCGGGGAGGCCGACGATGGCCAAGCAAGCGGCGCGGTGGTGAATCGGCGGCAGAGGAGCAGCATTGGTGCGAACAGCAGCGACGGGAAGAAGGCGCGCGTGGAGGAGAGCGGAGGAGAGAGGAGGCCGCTGTGGCTAGAGAGAGAGAGGGCTCAATTCAGGTGTTTCAAGATATCCTTTCTTCAAATCTGTAGAGTATAAAGTCGAGGCAAATATCTTTTAGCCCTATTCTTGGTCTGATTTAATTTTTGATGTGTTTTGACCACCGTTGGAGATTTTACTAATATGCATGTATTTTTATATACCCCCAATTTATTAATTATGCATATGTATGTATGTCTTACTTGTCGTGCGGTTGTTTTATATTAGTATTTATGATTTGGAGGATTTTCAGATGCCTAGATGGTGTATATATATATATATATATCTGTATATCCATATGTTGTGAAACCATAAATCAGACCATATATCGATCCACATGCACGCTGCCGGGGGCGGGGTCACTACGGGACCATGGTGGTATATGTGATCCGAGGATGAGATATTGGTATTGCTCCCGACGGGGACGTATATGATATGGCTCATTCCACCGGAAAGAAGGTTGAGACGTTTAGTAGCTGACCTACCCCACTGTGTATTTAAATGAGAACCATTGTAAGGAATTGACGAAAAATTAATATATTCGAACATCTTAATATATAACTAAAACTTGAATTTACACCCAAAGTCGCAGGTAGTAAAATATAGTAAGTAAGTTTCTAATATATAGGAGACAGAGTATATGAATGGCCTTGAGCTACTAGCCTAAACCGTAGCCGAGCCTTGAGCTGCTGGCTTAAATCGTAGTCGATATAGCCGTTGTTACCGGATGAGGATTTTTTCTTCCTCAAGTTTGTATTATTGATCTTTGGTTCTCCAATTTCGTGTATACTTTATATTTTTACACGTATTGCATGGATTACGATTTAAGATACGTGGTTTGGCCCACGGATGGACGATAAGAATGTCTCGTACGTATAAATATGTGATAAACTCGAAACGTGTTTTGATTTATATTTTAATTTCGGCAGTCTTCTCTTGATTTCTATATTATGAGATTTAGATCTGGACGATGGTATGCATCCCACACGGATGTGGTGATGGTTGCGGTTTATGTGACATCGGATCATATGATATGATATAATTTATGATATTTGACCAGATTATTATTTATTATGATTATGTCTCAGAGGGACTACGATTTAAGATACGTGGTTTGGCCCACGGATGGACGATAAGAATGTCTCGTACGTATAAATATGTGATAAACTCGAAACGTGTTTTGATTTATATTTTAATTTCGGCAGTCTTCTCTTGATTTCTATATTATGAGATTTAGATCTGGACGATGGTATGCATCCCACACGGATGTGGTGATGGTTGCGGTTTATGTGACCTCGGATCATATGATATGATATAATTTATAATATTTGACCAGATTGTTATTTATTATGATTATGTCTCAGAGGGACTATTTGATACGGACAACAATTTAGTACAAGACATCTCCTTAGTTTTCACGAATTTCATGGACATTGTGTTTTATTTTACGTAATTATTATGTGATATTCTTACTTCTGAATTATGTATACTATTTCATACGATGGTACTTGCTGAGCTCTAAGCTTATATTTTCATATTTTATCCCTTCAGACTAGTGGTATGGATATGCTCGCAGGAGTTTTGACATGATCTGGCTTGGATATCTCTATCGATGAGTGAAGATGTTATGTTGGGTATGTTTTTGATCTCAAGAATGTTTTATAGTTATTGTTTATGGCCAGATAAGTGCCTTGGCATATGTATAAGAAATATTGGAGTTATAACATTATGTTGATGAGTTATTGTTATATTCAATACCTCCCTTACGATTATAGACAGCAGGTCGTGTATTATATTTATTCGAATTTATATCCGATGAGATCTTGTATAAGCTTTATTATATCAGATCTTATATGAGTATGACTGTCACACCCGGGTTAGATTTTTATGATTGATAAAAATATTATTATCGATTTTACTTTTGACCTGTGTATATTATATTTCTGGATTGTGGCAGATGTGGTATCAAAGAAAATATCGTAATGAGAGGTATATTTGGGTCATTTTTGGTAAAAAAATTGATTGAATATTTGGTGTGATAAAGGCAGCCTATGGTGAAGAATGGAAGTTTGAGTTGTAAATATTTGAATTTGACTCGGAAAGTCGATTAATAGGCTGTGAAGAATCGCGCGAGTGATGTAATGGGTGAATCAATCCAACAGCCAGATGAGAGTTTGGTTGTTATATGAAGGGTGGCCTATTAGGGGTAAGATGGAGCACCCTTCGAATGATTATAAGTGAGCCAGCTTGGAAGATTTTTGAAATATTTGATCCAATTAAGGCTTAAATTGAGTTTCAGAAAGTGGAGGACGTATTTGAGGTTTTTGGATTATTCAGATGAAGTTTAATCTACTGTCCATAAGTTGGAGAGTGAGGTAAGCCGGTGGTCTGCTTCCCTATGGCGTATTCCACTTCTTATGATTGTTTTGTGGAGGCAATGTTTGGAAGAGTCACTCTCTGTTTGGCATTCAGGATAGTAAGGATGGTAAATTTAGTTGGTAAAGGTATGAAAATAAGTCTGTAACCTTTGTGATTGTAAGTAAATATTATATACTTTTCTAATTTCTAAAATGAGCTTTGAGGATGTTTACTCCTGATGGGTAAACCTTTGATCTGTTAGGATTGTGGACTCCGATATCTGATTTGGGTTTGTAGTATCAATGATTGACTGACCTGATTTTATTTGACGAATCAAATTTTAATGTGATATTAGGAGTGACTTGGTTGGCAAGTCACCATATTAGTATAGTTGATTATGGTAAGAATATTTTGATTTATAATATGGGTTGTGAATTTTGAGTTTGAGGAAGTGTTGATCGAGAGGCGATGAAATTAATGTAAGTTAATTGATAAGAATGTGTGCCGAGTTTAGTTGGCATATGTGGCCACATTTGGGAGTCATTTTGTGGTCATTAAAAATTTTCTCATTGTATGGTAATTTGAGGTTATTTTTTAGAGGAGAGGATTAGCCTGAATTGTCTTTTGATCGGTAGCTGAGGTTGTGTCCAAAGTGACATCAATTTCGAGGACCCCACATAGAATCGTGGAGGCATCGGTCGAGTGTTTTACTGTGGTGTGCTTCAGTGCCTTTGGATGATCTAGAGGAATCAATGAGGTTATTTATGAATTATTAAAAATTTAATTCGTTTGAAAAATGAATTATTTGATAAGCGAATGTTGAAAATTGATAGGTGATTTGTTTGATCAATGGTTAGGGCTTGATAATTTCTAAAAATCGATCTGCATTCAAAATATTGTTAATTATGATGATTGGGAGATTGTGCCTGATATAACCTTTAAGATAAAGGTATGGCCGTTATGAATTTTGGTGATGCCTTTTGGGATAGCGATTTCATTGGCGTCTTTTGTGGATCTTGTGAATCGGATCTTTCAGTCATATTCGGGTCTATTTGTAATTGTTTCATTAATGGTGTTTTAATTTATTCAAGAGATTTATATGGGAAATGAGGTTCGTCTGAGGTCTGTGCCATAACTGTAAAGGGTAGTTTGTTGTTGTTGCCCAATTGAGGAGAAGTGAGTTTGGTTGAAAGTAGTATTATTTTGGGCGTGTTGTTTCTTCAATGGTATGTTTGTAGGTTTGCAAAAGATTGAAGCGATGGCTGGTTGGAAAAGACTATTGTTTGTTACAAAGATGCGCAATTTCTTGGGTCTGATTGAATCTGTTGAGCGATTTGTTGAGGATTCCTTGAGAATTGTAGCTTCAGTAAGACGTTTGGCTTCGAAGAGGTTGGTGTTCATTGGAATTGTGAAGGGGACTTTCAAGAAATTAAACGGCGGATTATCGACAATGTCAATTCGGTTGATCCTTGATGGATCAAGTTAATATGCGTTAAGTGGTGATGCTTCCGAGGAAGATTTAAGGTTGTATTCTGATGCAACGTATTCGAGTTGTTGTCTATGGGTTACAGCTGTTGAAAGTCTATGATCAAGGTTACTCCACTTATAGTTTGGAGTTAGTAGTTGAGATTTCTGCTTTCAGGATTTAGAGGCGTTATTGCATGGAGAGGGAATTGTGATATCAATTGATCATAGAGGGTTGAAGAAATTATTTTGGAAAAGAAATTAATCGTGTAGCAATATAAGTGGGTGGATCGCTTAAGGGCTATGATGATGAGTTTCGGTGTCAGCCAAGAAGAATAATATTATTGGCGATATTTTGGGTTGGAAGTCTTCGGATTTGGTAGGTCATATGTTCATAAGAGAAAGCGGAATATAAGTAGCCTCCATGAATTTCGCTTTGGGATTGCTAAGGATGGTTAGAAATATGGACGTAGTTTGGGTATTTGTGGATTGGCTGTCGAGGTTGGCCTATTTATTACCAATTTGGATGATGTATTTGGATGAAAAGTTGGCTTGTCGGTATGCCAACGAGATAATTAGGTTGCAAGATATTCCAATTTTGAGGTTTCGATTGTGATCTGATATTATGTCGAATTTTGACGCAAGTTTGTATTAGAAATTCGAGTATCTGACGGAGTACTTAAAGGCAAGTGAACGCCAGAGAAGGAGAACCATCTCATAAACGTGCGCCCATCATTGTTAACACGTGTCGCTCCCTGAAAGTTTGTAGTCGAATTAGATTCTCTAGGGTATTAATTACCGGGCTCACAAATTTACTGCATGCAAACACATGGCCAACTGTTCAACTGACAGTCCTACAGAATGATGGCCCGTTGTTTCAACTCCCTCCAGTTTTTTGGATTTTGACGAATCCAGTCAACAAATCAGGTTAACGCTTCCTTCAGCCAGTTCTCCAGATTCTGACCTAGACGGTCAATGAATCCAGTCAACAATTTCTTCAGACAGTTCTCCGAATTTTAACCTAGACGGTCAACGAATTCGGTCAACTCTCCATTCAGCATTTCTTCGGAATCTAGCCCAGACGATCAACGAATTCATTCAATGCTTCCTTTCAACAGTTCTTCGAATTGTGCCCCAAGCGGTCAATGAATCCGGTGAATGATTTTCTCAGCTAATTCTCCGGATCTTGACTTTACGGTCCACAACTACAAGCAACACAATCAATAGGCCAAAAGTCATCATCAGTTTTCTCACCAGGTTACCTCAGGCAAGAAACCCAACCACTCGCGACCCATCTTAAACATGTTGGAGGCCAGAGTCCCAAGCCACCAATATAGAATGCCAGTGATAGGTATGCCAGTAATGGATTGGCCCAAGTAGGAGGAACGGCCCAGATCCATAGCGGTCTATTGGTGCCTGAACGATCAATGCCTACCGTTGATCGGACAAAAGGCCAGTGAACCAGCAAAAGCCCAAGAGCAGGACGGTCCACTCAGGACCAAGACGGTTAACACTTCCATTGACCAAAAGTTTGACCAGTTGACCGGTTGAAGACCAGGCCACACACGGTCCATGCCAAGATTGGTCCACGCATTCATCTTCAAGCCATAACGATCTTCTTCCCTGATTTCGCGCTATCCACATAAGGTAATCTCCATTATAACAGTTGCACCCAGGATCGATTCGTATCCCTGAAGGAAAGCGTCAGAATCCTCTTCCTGTATATAGTAAACCCTGACGGTTACAAGATGTAGAAGGAAGACAATCAATCCAAATGACTGTTACTGTCATAAAGGCTCCACGTCAGAAAAGACACCAATTCCAATAGAGCATGAGAATTAAGCCCTTTTGTATAAGGAATGGAGCCCAACACAATAATTATAAAAGGCCATAGAGTTCTCACTTTAAAGCACGCTCTCATTTTGCCCACAAAAGCATTCTACTGCAAAAGCTCCCACGCTTTCTATATTCAAACGCTCTCTCTTTGTCACTATGTTCCCAACGAACACAGTGCTGAAAGCCAACGCTCCTCACGAGCAATCCAAGCCTCTCTCAATGAGAGCACTCCTCCGTCACAAACACTCTCTACATTCTCATTACATCTCTTTACTTTTACCTTCTTAATTCGAAGGTCATTTACTGATTTGAACGTCAAAATTTTTCAGTGGGGTAACCTCCCATTGTCACTCGACCTCTTGTTCGTAGTTGTGGTATGCGGGATCCAGATTCAATAGACGGAGTCGGATTTAGACAAATGATTTGTCCCGAACCGATTTAAAATTTTGACTTAGGACGTATCAATTAGGAACCCATGTTTCTAGGAAAAATCCTCAATTAAATTTTATAATATTTTTTCTTTATAACATTAGCCTTTGAAAACTTTATATAAGTTAACAAGATTTTCTAAATTTAGAATATAATCCTGATCGGTAATAAGGCTTAAAGAAAGCATATCTATCCTAATCTAACATATAGTAAATAGGCCGCTTAATAATATCATATTTATGGTTAATTTTCAGATTTACAATACCTAGACTTGTAACAACACTTAAAATTAGAACAAACAAATAACAACTGCATAATGTTAATCTAAATTTGTATAATTTACTTAATTTTACACATTTTTTCATAATCTCCTTCCACATCAATTTATTCGATACCAGACACGTTACTTAGTAGAAAAGATGAAATATTTTGCATCACAGAATGCACCTCATTTCTTAATATTACAGTTGTTGGTGAGATGCTCTGCAAATTTGTCAACGTATTGATCATGCAAGCTTCTGTCTCCAAACAATGTGCTCATCTCTTTGGCCTTCTCTCGGTATGGTCTCCCACCTTCTTCCACAACCACCAGCCTCAATGACTCGGCCACCGAGTCTCGAGTGAATGACCCGTCTTCTTCATCTCTCGGTACTTCAATCCCCACTCTCCTATCTGCAAGATCTCTGGCGATCAAGCCTTGATCCACGAAGAACGGCAGAATAATGAGTGGCAGCCCAAACTGAAGCGCCTCTATTACGGAACTCCAACCGCTGTGAGTCAAGAAACCTCCCACCGATTCGTGACTCAGTATCCTGAGTTGAGGTGCCCAACTCCTCCAAACCAATCCACGACCATTAGTTCGGTCCTCGAATCCCTCCGGTAGTTCTGGGTTTTTTAGTGCCCAGAAGAAAGGCAAACCAGAGAGTTCCAATCCGAGCGCCACCTCGCTGAGTTCTTCTCGACTCTGAGTTGACTCACTCCCAAACGCTATATAAACCACTGATCTTTTGCCGTGTTTATCCAGCCATCTACTGATTACCTGCCAACTGTCATCACTGTCGCTGCCGCAGTCGGCGTAGTCTTCCACAGAGGGTGGCAGCAGCCCAATAGGGACGACGGGCTTACCGTGTATCTCTTTCAAGAGGTTTATGTAGTCATCTTCAAGTTCTAAGCAGCTACGCGGAGCAATCACATCACAACCTTTTAGCGTGGATGCCATACGGAAAACGTCGCTGACACCCGAGATGTTTTCTTGTGCAATAATCATGAACTTCTTGGCTTCATGTAGCCGAAACGCGGGACTGGTGGGAAAAGTGATCCATTCAGGAACGTCTGTGAAATCCTCCGGACACTTAAGGTCAGTGCCGGGACCGTCCGACGGTCCTACGGCAAACGATAAGGTGCGGGAGGGATATATAGAGAAGAAAGCTTGTGGAATTCCGAGTTTGGCTGCTATCGGCGGTAGCCAGTGACTGGAAAAATCGCAAACTATCCAATCGGGAGAAGAAGATTCCAGAAATTCCGCGAGGGGTCCTGAAAGACCGTCGTAGGCCTTCTTGAGGAATTGGACCTTGTCGTAGTGCAAGTCGGAGGTGGCCTCCGCGTCCGGAGGTAGGTTTTCAGCACCGGCCGGCAACGGGAGCTTGACGAAGTCGATTAGCGGGGCTAGGTTTTGAGGGATTTTCGGCAGGCGTTCGATGTTTCTAGGAGTGGAAACGAAGGATACGTGATGGCCTTTCTTGGCTAAGGATTTGGAGAGCTCTAAAAATGGGATCATATGACCAAAGGCTAGCCATGGGAACATCACCATGTGCAGCTTTCTTTCTCCTGCCATTTCCAAATTTTTCCCTTGGGAAAGATGAAATTGAGAGGCTTACAGAGAGTGCTTTGGATAAATGATTATAATCTTAAAAAATAAAAAATAATAATAAATTAATTATTTTAAAACAAAAAGATTGTACTGATTATTTAAAAATAAATTATTAAAATAAAAATATATCTTTTTCTATATTTTTGAGAGATTAAATTATCAGTGCGTCGGCATGGGGAAGCAGGTTCACGTGTCGACCATTAAAGACCTGATGTACCACATGTGAATTTAAAAAAAAATAGAAAATTTATAAATCGGTGTTTTTTTTTTTAATAATAATATAAATATTTAATATATCAGAATTATATAATATATATACACATGAGTTTTAAACGTGGGACGTTGGATTTCTAAATTCAATCCAACGGTGACATGAATAAACACAGGAGAGCAGGCCGCGACTGGTCAACCGTGGCCGTTTTGGACATTCTTCACCACCATTTCATATCTTTTGCTAGCAGGTTAGATTTAGCTATTCTATTAAAATAATTTAATAGATCAAATTTTGATAGAAACATTTTCGGTGGGCCGGCCCAAAAAGATTAGTGGCCCAAAATCTATAGTAATTTAGTTATCTTTCAGACAGTCAACGCCGCCGTTGACTGGAGGAGCATCCCAAGTAGGCCAGATGCAACCCAAAATAATTGCAGCCCAAATCAAAATTGGCTCACACGCACTTTCTCTAATTCAATAGCCGTTTGTCCTAATTTTTCGCAACTCCAAGAATGGTAATCCTTTCTGTCATGGAAATCCTCCAGAATCAGTGTGACATTCCGTATTTTCTATTGAAAATCTGACAGAGTTTCCTCAGCAATACGGACGTCGATCAAAAATACAAAACCTATAATAAACTTATATGTCAAGTATATAACTTCAACATAGACAAAATTTCATTCTAAACTACTCCAACTCATCCAACACAATAACAAATCACAATACACTACACATGACCCAAATGCCACAATAAACAATGGTGGCACCGACGTCATAACTTAAGTACAACACCAATTCAGAAATGATGTCAACTAGAAAAACCCATCATGACCACAATAAACGGCAGCCCGCCATTTCACCCCCGAACACAGCGGTCGGCTACACAAGCCCTTGCGAACGCTCGCCCATGGTGATTTCTCTATCACCCAGTGGTCACTCTCATGGCGCCTTGCACGCTCTATCACCACAGCATGCCCAGCATGCGTATATATCGTGGTCTGCCCGGAGACCTTCAACCAATAGGCAGATTGCATGAGGTCTGACATTTGTCACTCTCAATTTTGTCCACTAACTCTGCAACCTACCCACTAGCTCTGCAACTTGCCCACTAACTCTGCATCCCAACTGCCAGCCTATCGACAAATCTTGGAAAGATATTTGTCCATTGCCAGTTGCCATCTTCCACAGTCTCCAAGGCTCAGCTACTACCGGAGAACTTGATCGTTCTCCATAACCATCCGGTCAACCTTTCTTGTTGACCGGATCCGGTCAACTTTCCCGTTGACCTTCTCCTTGCTACCCGTCCGCCATCCAGCAGCACTCCTGTAGCTCTCAGACGGTCAACCTCCTGTTAACCGGATTCACGCTGGCCGTCTCCCGGTCAATCTCCATTAACAATTCTCCAGAGTTGTTCTCCACAAATCTGGAGATGACAAACCAGTTTGTTGGGTAACCTACAAAGGAGTGACCAGACCCAACAGTCTTTCAGCCTCTCCCTTTCTCTTCCAGATCTCTCTCTCCTTCTCCTCACCCGTCTCTCCCTCTCAGACTCTCTCGCTCTCTTCGTCTCTCCCTCTCTTCCGTTTCGCATCTCTCTCTCCCTCTTAATTTCCTATGCCATTTCACCCCTTCGGCTGTCAAGCGGATCGTTTCCGCTCAATAAATAGGGCAGCCATGATTGTGGGTGTATTTATTGAGGAGTGTGGGAAGTACTGAGGGTGTGGGTAGCAGTGGGTTGAAGTCACCGTTGCTGTTGAGCCGAAGCAAGCGCCGAGACATTTTTGTGAATTGCTGCCGTTCGTCGTTAGTTGTCGTTGCCGTTACCGTCGTCAATTTGTGCTGCCATGGCCGCAAACCATCACTATCATTAAACCCTAGCCGTCGTAGCCATTGAACCCTCGCCGCCGTTGACCCTAGCCGTCACTGTTCAATCAGGCAAGTAACAAGTCCATGTTCTGCAACCGATCTGTCATTTTTCTCTCTAAGTTAATCGTATTTCTCCTTCATGAATTTAAATTAGAGATGTATGTAGAAATTGATATAAAGGCTGAATTGGGAAGACAGAGCTTCGTGCTCTATTGGTCGACTAGCTATCGGCACTGTGCAAGTGCGTGTGTGCTCAGTGCGCGGTGAGTGGGTGTGAGCATGCGGACGACAGTGTGTATAATGGCAGTATAAATATTTATTTATTTATTGAATGGGTGTATGTATTTATATGTGTATGCGGGGAGTAAGGTTATGGGAGTAAGGATGTGTGTGTTGAGTGTTAAGTGTGTATTTGGTGTGTGTACGGTGGTGTAGGTGCAGGTGTACTGCCCTGTGGCAGTGGGCATGTGTTGGCTCATATATATATATATATGCATTGGTATATATATATGTGCATTTATAGTATAATGTGTTTATATAAATTTATGCATGTGTGCTTGGTATGCTTCAAATAATAATAGTCGATTAAGTGATTATTCCTGTTCTCATTGATGGATTTTGGTAAATTATCATTCGCGTTAATTTTGTTAGCGTATATACATTTTATTGGTACTCTATGGTTAAGTTGAGGAGAGAGTATGAAAACACTAAGATATCGAATCGAATGGAAGGTTACGGAGGTTGATATACATTCGCGTTAAGTATAGTCTACAGTTTTTCAATACTTAACCATATTTCGGAGGTTGAGGTCATTTGGATGACTACTTATAATTCTATGAACCGATTGGTGAGACATTAGTAGAAATCATACCGAGGTGGTGTTAGGTTTGACTTGTTAATGATATGAATATTCTGTTCTTGAAAGGGTGTGGATCAGAGGATTACAGAATACGTGAAGGTTATCCGATGGGATAACAAAAATATTGTTTGAATGTGTGGATTAGATACGGTACTTGTACACTATGGCTGGCTAGTATCATGAAACCATAGAGTCGTTTGTCAAACTTGCGAGCATCAAAACCTCGAGATTTATCCAATCGTGGGCGGATGTATGGATTGAGGGTTTACAGTAATGTATAAGGTCTGAGAAGACTTTCGAGATATCTTGCATAAATGGGACCTCATTTGTGAAGGGTTAGAAGGAACCTATACCTTGATTGATACTCAGATTCGATGGAATCCAATTTGCCTCCCGAAGTTTTGTTGTCATATGGCCCTATAGTCGTGGATACGATATGTTTTTGAATCTCAGATAATTGTTGACTTATCTTATCTAATTATGATATTATTATCAGAGATATTTTATTACATTATGTTATTTTATTGGTTTATTTATTTGTTAGGCCTTAGGCTCACCCTTATGTTTTGTTTGCTCCAAAGTAGAAGTTATGACAGGTTAGGAGAAATCAAGCTGTGGCCGAGGAACTTCGGGATAGAGATGATCTTGTGATTAGAAGCTCGTGATAGGAAGCTCTAAAGTTAATTTGCTTGGTCAATGTTTTACTTAATTATTTTATCGGGACTGCGTTCCCAGAGTTATGATTTTGTAGACATTTCTTGTCTTAGAAAATTTATTATGATAATGATGATTATTACATTTTATTTAGTAACACATTTATGAGGTTATTTATGATTTTGGGTTTCTGCGTGGTTGTTTCAGGTCGAATCGGGTAACTCAGGCTTAGGGTGTCACAATCACTGCACAGGATATCCCATAGAAGGAAAGGAATCCTTCTTCCTGAACATTACAACCAAGAATAGCACCCGCATTTACACGAGAAAAGGAAATGATCCCCTAAAATGGCGGACATCTCACCACGACACCTAAGAAAGGCAACGAAGGCCCATGGTTATAAAAGCCATGGAGATTCACTCTATGGACACGCTCTCTTATATACACAAACTAACGGAAGCTCGCCAGCTCTCAAGTATCCAATTACTTTGCCATCTCTTTTACTACTAGTTCCAAGTGAACTCAATACTCGAAGAGGCTGCTCTCCACGAGCATTCTACAACCAAAGCCACTCTCTATGAGTGCAACTCCGATCCTCATTCTCAAATCCTTCAACCAACATTCATCTTTGCATCCTCTAATTTTACCTTTTCATTCTTGGAAGGTTGATTATTGATTTGAGTATCGGAGAATAAATCGGGTAATGAGTCCCGTTATTTTCCTCTGATTCCTCGTCGTTTATTGTGGTGTGCATGATCCTAAGCGTACAGAACAGTTATCGGACCCAAAGAACAGTTGAACCCGAATCCATTCAAAGTTTGGGTCTAAGATACATCATTGTCGCCGTCTGGGAGCACTAATGAAAGGCCGATCAACTACATCTCCTGAATCAACATCATTTGCCAATATGGTAAATACAATGGTACAAGCTAGCTTTTCCACGAAAGAAGTTACCTCCCTCAACCACGACCCCTCAGTTGGTAGCGGGATGAAGAACAAACTACTCCGATCTTCTTGACAATGGAAGAGAAGATGAACAAGATGTCGCAAATACTTTAAATGCTGTGCATGCGCCAGGGCAAGCAGAAGCAGGGGGCTCACTTCTCCTCAGACCACATGCCGGCCTCCAAGCAGGGAGGCCAGAGAAAGAAAAAACCGACAAAGAAGGCCACCAAACCAAGCAATTCTAACATTCCTGTGCCTTCTAACACCCAAAGCCATTCAAGGTTTAATGGACGATTAAGCCGTTGGACTCTTGAGAAGAACCCTGAGAGAAGAAATTCCAAATATTTTTGGGAAGAGTAGAGGCTTCCCGTGCAGGAGGGAGCCTCTCACGTCACCTGACCAATGAGCGACAACAGCCTGCCGGCACTACGCCACATGGCTAAACACACAGAGTTTATGACCTATCTCAACTCTAAAGGTCTTGCAACCTCCTCATGAGTGGAGGAGTAAGTTCAGAAGATTTGGAACCACATCTTCAAAGATGAAGATGACGAACACGCAGCCGATTTAAAAAGATCTCCAATCACCATGGAGATACGAATGCAATCGCTGCCGCACAAGTTCAAGATGCCAGCCCTAGAACCCTATGTCGGAAGCACCAATCCTATGAATCACCTATATCACTTTTACACCCTACTGAGCTTCCAGGGGCTCGAGGAGGCTTCCATGTGCCTGTGTTTTCCTCTCACTTAGAAGGAAGATGCTAGGATCTAGTTCTACAGGCTCCCGGTAAATTCAATACGAAACTTTTAGGACCTGACAGACAGTTTCCTGGCCCAGTACACCTCAAGTCGCCACGAGGAGAAGTGACTATGGCACCTCGCCCACGTAAAGTAGAAGCCAGGCGAGAACATGAGAAAATTCCTGAAGTGGTTCACTATAGATGCCTAGAGAATCCCAAAGCTTATCAAAGAAGTGAAACTCAACAACTTCATTTTCGCACTTGGTCCGAGCAACTTCTTCAGGCACCTAGCCTATAAGAACCTGTAAACTTTCTGGGAGGCGAAATCAATCATCCGGGCCTACGTAACGACTGAAGAAGCCAACGTGACAAAGCGCCCGGAGCTAACCAACCAACCTCGCTCTTTTCCGACGGAGGAAAAGAGGAAGAATGGGGGTAGCAACGACCCTCGGAGTAAGCTGCTTAGAGCCGAACCTCCGACAGTAAAGGAGTTCATTCCCATAAACTTGACTCTGCTGAATGACACCAGAGCCAATGTCCTGATACAAATTCAGGAAGAAAAAATTTTTAAGTGGCCAAAATCGATGAAGAACCCAGAGGGAGGAGATCTATCGAAGTATTGCGACTTCTATCAATCTCCGAGTCACAATACGAAAGATTGCCGGATGTGTGACGGACCGGGTTATTTTTCTCAAATAACTCTCCGTCAATAATAACTCATGCCTACAAGTATCATAATTTCAGCATATCATAGGATCCAAAAGCAACATAAAATTCGTGGCTCCAGCATGGTGTATTTAAATACCACGTTGGCTCAAGAGAGATGCCACAAGTTCTCTATATACCCAGAAAAAAAATGTGGAAGCAGAACTAAATACTTAAGTTACCTGCGGAAGCTTAACAAGGATCTAACTAATCTCCAGGCTTTTGACATTCGACTTTGCTCAAGAAGATCCCTTTTCTTGTTCTAATTATTCAGGGGCCATTTTTAACACTATCACCTGGGAGGAAAAAATAGCAAGCGTGAGCGTACAACTCAGCAAGTGAAATCATACGTCACTATTAAGCTGTGAAGGAACATGAAAAGGGTAACATGGTCTTTAAAATACAATGAGACTTGAGAGGATCATTTAGAAGTATTAATCTGCCATTCATCATGTTTTGGAACCTTTAGTTACCATTTGAACATGCTTAATCAATTTACTTTTAATCTTTGGGAACCAGGGCCAGTAGGTCGTACTAGCAAACGATGCGAGAGAACGAGAAAAGGATCATGATACTCCACATGATCTAAGGGCGTGAGGGCTTATCTTTTACAACCCAGCTGGGGGGTCCTGCACATCGTGCCATATCGTAATCGCCCCATTCCCCCGGGGTACCAGGGCAGTCCTCGTTCTTCCACAATAGTATCCTGAAGCGTGACACGGACACCACCCGCTTACACAAGCGACCAGAATACGTGGCCCAAGTATCTTCGGGTTTTTACCGTGATGGACGTGTCAAGCTAGAGAATACTACCCATCTAAAAGTCCATGGTCCTAGTTTCATGATTCTATTTCCACATTCATTTGAGGAAAAGTCCACCGTATCTCATGTATCGTATCTCCCGTCATTTGGGAGGTTTTCTCATTCACATATCATCACATATCACAATGTGGACTTCCCTCCATTTACTCATTCATTTCTCATTTCACTTTGGGCATTCGTTTCTCATCTTGCTTGGGAACTTAAGCATTTCACATTATAATCACACATGCCATGTGAATTTCCTTTGATTGCTTATACGATTCTTATTTTTCTTTGAACTTATTCCCTTTAACGATTCAATTTGAATTCAAGAGAGAGCTTTAGCATTTCTCACTTCATTGAGTCGATATCGTTTTGGAGTCCACCGGTGCTCATTTCATTGCAAGCGATGCACATAGATTATTATTCATGGGCTATACTATTTTATGATTTGGGTGGGTATTGGAACGATAATACCCGATAGAGAACGAGTAAAAATCACAAATTAACAAATAGTGAGTATGGGAACACTTGCCTGGGATGCTCATCAATTCCTCATGTTTGGTTTGGAAATCCTTCTCCTTCCTTCTCTTCCGATCGTCTCTCCCCCGCGTGCCTCCTCCAATTTCCCCTTATCAGTATTTATAGGCAGTGGGGTGAGAAGGTGGGGCATGATTCTTCCAAAAAATTTCAGAGATTTCTGGCATCGTTTCTTCCCGAGATTTCCAGAAGTTTTCGGAATCGCTCTTTCCCAAAAATTCGGGAGATTTTCGGAGTCGTTTGTTCCCGTGTTTTTCCGGAGTCAATTTCTTACTCTAGCTCCCGTTCTTCCCTTCTGGTCAACGTCAGTTGACCGAATTCCTTTTTTGCAGCCTCATTCCTTTCTTGCCTTGTTGACCGGATTGGGCTTCTTTTTCAGCATAATGTCACTTTGTCCTCAAATCATTCCGGCTTTCAAGGTGTAAATCAACTCCGGCTTATGAGAGCGTAAATCAACTCCGGCTTCAGAGAGCGTAAACCAACTCCGGCTATTTCGTTTCACAAATCACTCCAGCTTTCAAGGCGTAAATCAACTCCGGCTTCAGAGAACGTAAATCAACTCCGGCTATCTCGTTTCACAAATCACTCCGGCTTTCAAAGCGTCAATCAACTCCAGCTTCAGAGAACGTAAATCAACTCTGGCTATTTCGTTTCACAAATCACTCTGGCTTCCGCGAGTAAATCTACTCCGTCCATTATGCCCTTCTTACTTCACTCCGGCTTCTCAAATTATAATCAACTCCGGTCATTTCCTTCTCAAAAATCATTCCGGCCTTAAGAGTCAGAAAGACAGTTCGGCCTCAAATAACAGCAAGGCCACTCCGGCCTTCGTCAAAGTCCGCACGCGTCGTCAATGGAAAGGAGCTCTGGGTCTTATAGACGCTTCAATGGTTTCTTCTCATTCCGATGTGGGACATCTTCCACTCCGGCCTTCAAGGTCAGTCCGGTTTTCATCGAACGTAAGGCTACTCCGGCCTTTATGCTCTTCTCAATCCACTCTGTCCTGCAAGGCCAGTCCGGTTTTTTATCAACTTAAGGCCACTCCGTCTGAATTCTCCTCTCAATCTACTCCGGCCTGCAAGGTCAGTCCGGTTTTTCTGCCATTTTTTCGCTCGAGCGCCTCTTGGGCGCACAGCAGGCGCCACTTGGTTGCATGCTGTGCTTAGGCATTTTCCACCTTTTTATTATCAATCTGTTTTTCTTCTTTTTTTATACATGTTTGGCTTCTAAAAGGGATTATTACCATTGTAATTTTTAACATGTCTTAGATTTCGGAACCTCACAGGATTCTGCAAAGGGAGATTGAGCAGTTGATTAGATGGGGTCACCTCACTAAGTTCATGAGGAACTCTGGCTAGAGTTCTGGTGCCTCAGGCGGGGACAGGACCAACTAGCTTCAACCGCAAAATCGGGTCGCGATCGAAGTGGTCAACATGGTGACTACTAGGCCTCCCAAGGTGCACCATACAGATCACCAGGAAAAACCAGCTGGGCACAAGAAGCAGAGGGTGGAGGAAGATGTCATTAGTTTTAACGACAGTGATATGACACAAGTAATCTTTTCCCGTACTGATCTCCTGATTGTATCTATACTCGTTTCAGATGACACTCTTTACTACCAGTTGAAATGAGATTTCATTGATAATGAAAGCTCTAGAGATTTTCTCTACCTCGTTGTGTACTTTAAATTAGGACTTAAAAAGAATTAACTCAAATTGGCCGAAGGACTACTATATAGGCTAGATAATGGGCCAGTGGCCCTCCAAGAGACGATACAATTAGAAGTCACCCTAAGCACGTGCACAAAATGGCAAGCCACGTGCTTACCTTTCCGGTCGTCGACATGCCCTTTGCATACAACGTCATAATTGGCCGGCCGTGCCTGGCGGGGTTCAGGGACGTTACATCGATACTACACTTAAAAATAAAATTTTTAACAGCATGAGATATTAGTGAAGTATTTGGTGATCAAGTAACCAGACGAACATGCTACACGTCCTAGATAGCACCAAGCGGCGGTGAAAGGCAAACAGAAGAGTTGCACCATTGAGATGAGGCAACCATACTGCAGGCACAGTCCGGCAAAGCCAATGACCTCGTACCTCTGAATCTGAATGATCCAGAAAGTGTGTGTACGGATGGGGGGCTCGCCCACTGAATCACTGCGTGATGAACTGATCAGTTTTTCAAGGCAAAACACAGATGTCTTAGCGTCGACGCCTAACGACATATCTGGGATTCCAGCCGGAGTAATAGTTTATAAATTGGGTCTCGATCCTGACAGCAAACCCATCAGATAGAAATAGAGAAACCACTCCATCGAGAAACTTATAGGTTTTCTAGAGGAGGTAAGGAAGTTGTTGGACGTTGGGTTCATCAAGGAGAACCAATACCCGAACTGGCTCTCAAACTTGGTGTTGGTCAAGAAGAGTACTAGGAAATGGCGGATGTATGTCGATTTCACCAACATCAACAAAGTTTACCCAAAGGATAGCTTCCTATTGCCCAGAATCAACCTACTGATTGACTTCATTTCTGGAGACGAGCTGTTACGTTTTATGGACGCGTATTCGAATTATAATCAGATCCAGATGAGCCCAGAAGACGATGAACATACCTCATTAATGATCGATCAAAAGACCTACTGCTAAACGGTTATGCCTTTCGGTCAGAGGAATGCATGTGCAACTTACCAAAAGCTCGTGAATCAAAAGTTCGATAAATAAACTGACCGCAATATGGATGTGTATGTAGATGACATGCTCGTCATGAGTAAGACCACCAACTACCATATTCTCAATCTAATTAAAGCCTTTGAGGTACTCTGTGCACACTAGATGAAGTTGAACCGATCAAAGTATATCTTCGGGATATCATGTGAAAAAATTTTGGGTTTTATCGTCTCTCAATGAAAAATCGAGACAAACTCGAAGAAGATTAAAGCCCTCACGGAAATGACTCCACTACGGTGTGTCAAGGATGTCTAGAGGTTGACTGGGAGACTAACAACACCCTTCCGCTTTTTGCCAAGTCTGGTGATAGGTATCTTCCCTTCTTCAAGGCTTTGAGGGGGAGAAAGGCGAACGGATTCCAATGGATGGTAAAATTCTAGGCTGCCTTCGACAAAATGAAATAGTATCTGGTCAGTCCATCACAGCTAACGTCACTGATAAAAGGGGAGGTGATGTATCTTTACTAAATCGGGGAGCAAGTCCTATCGTTTTTCTCTGATTTTTCATCGTTTGTTGTGGTGTGTAGGATTCCAAGCATACAGGATGATTAGCAAACCCAAAGAACAGTTGGATCCGAATCCATTTAAAATTTGGATCTATGACATATCAAATTTAATATTAAAAAGATAAAAAAATAAAACTAATTAGTTATTTACTATTATTTTTTGTAATATTAATATTAAAATATTTTTTATTGTAATTTAGCATTAGGTGCTATAATATTTGTTGCGTTATGAAATTCCGGCCACCGTACGGACGAAGATCCGGATGGGTCCGTCTATCTTCATTGCACACTCGAACTGAACTCGAGCAACACAAAATATAATGTGAAGTTTATTCGGATAATTAATATGAATTAGGAGGTGATGAGAGAGGGGAAGAGAGTAATAACACATGAAATTTTATGTGGGAAAACCTTCTTTAAACTGATAGGAAAAAAACCACGGGACTCTAGGTTTAGAAAACTTTCACTATCTTTGGGTTGGTTACAAGCCTTCAAGTGTACAAGGTGGAACAACTTGGAGTTCTAAGCGGAGAATGATCTTGCTCTCTCTTTATTCTTGTTCTCTCTTTTTGGAGTTGTCCACAGTATACATGAAAAATATTAGCCAATTTTCCCTTCTTCAAGGGTTTAGATGAGGTATTTATAGTGGTGGAGTCTCCCTTTGAGAGGAGTATACGTGGCGCTGGCGTGTGTGGGAAGCCCTGCCAACAGCTCCATCAATTCGACTTATTGTGTCAAGGGGTTGCGTGCATGTAGGTTCGATGTGACGTCACTTTTGTGCGTGCTCAGGAGGTCATCATTCCCTATGCAGATGGCGTGTTAGAGAGATTGCGTGTTCCTTGGAAAGAGTGAAACATCTGAGCTGGCGCTCTCGATCGCCCCGGGCTTCTTTCCTTGAACTGGTATTGCTGTAGAGTCAACATAGTTCTCGTCCTTGACAAATGCTCTTATAATTCATCAAATTTGCAAACTCTTGGAGTTAGACGTTCTCGGGTTTTAATTGGGAGCTTGGTCAGAGAGAAGTCCTTGGGCTCTCAAGGCTATACCCTTAGCTTCATGTTTTCAGGGTTTTATTGGAGACATTGGTCTTTCATGATGTCCTCGGGCCTTCTGGAATAAGTTAGTCCCTCGGACTATTTTAGTCATTTGGACTTATCAGAACGCTGACCCTTAATCCTTGGGCCTCTAGGGATGTGGACCATTGCCCTCGGGCCTCTTGGACTAATCTAGGCTTTTCGCCAAACCAGCCTCTCGAACCTCGTAGGGCGTAGATCCATTTTCTTGGGTCTCTCGGGACGTGGGCTCAACTTTTGGGCGGCTCTTTCTAAGCCCTAGATATTGAGACCCATCAATATTTAATTTATGGCAATGTGTTATGTTGGTGATTGAATCTGATTTAGGTTGTAGTCTAACAATTTTTTATGTTATGATATTACTTACTCTAATTATGTACAGATACATCTCCTTTTGTATATTTTAAGGCACTGATTGGTGTTTAGAGTCACCTTTGGAGTGTGGCAATTTAGGTACCATGGTTTGACTTATCTTTTTTTATTTAATTTTATTTTGGATGTGGTCGATATTGAGCATTATTTAGGTTTGCTCCTCGGAGAAAATTGTTGGAGTTTTGATCAGTGGAGTAAATATTTGAACTACAAAATAAATAATGGTAAATGCTGTGTTCAAATTAATAATTGGATTATGATAATTAAGGTTTAAGACTTAATTATAGTTGGACCTCAGGACAAAGTCATGGATCTCTCCATCTGTCCTCCATATTCAATAATTTTGCTTAAACATCCATGATATAAATACGGAGTCCAATTTGTTTTCCACTTTCTTGAGGGAGAGTACACTTCGAATCACTCAGCGGGTGATATCGAGTACTATCCACATTCCACAAGTGTCTTATCCCAAGTACCCTTGCACCTTCTGTTCTATACTTTTTTATGATAGGATCATCTCTTTTTTCCATGGCGCTCCCACTACTAGGCACGGAAAATATTTCAAAACAAAGCATCTTACCTCTAGAAGGCTTGTAGTGTTAGACTATATTGACTAATATTTTTCCAATGGTACACTATGCCTCCATTGTATTCGACAAGACCCTCTTTATGTATGCTCTTCATGGTAGGAGGACAATTGATCTCCTTTCTCATCTCTACTTGCATATAATTTCAGCATTTGTAAGTATTGATGACAACTTTTTTCACAGTTATCTTATTCAATGCCTAATAATTGGTCTTAAAGCGAACTTTCCTGGTCTTTCTCGTGTATCTCTTGGCAAGCTCATTAATTAGACCACCTATGAATAGAGCCAAGCACACACACCGTTACTCTTCTGAGCATCCTAACCCGATGGATGCTCCGTCTCTGGAGGTCAACACCTTTCCAGCTGCTCTTGGACCTTCTGAACTTTTCTTGTCCTCAACTTCTTTCTCAATGGTTATCATGGGTCAACTTTTTTGGATGTTCAATAAGCTATCTCATATTTCAGCAGCCCGAGATCAGTTGGAGCCTGATGTTTTTGAGGATTTTCATCGGATTGACACCCAGTTGGATACATAGAAAGCCTAAGTGCAGGTAAACTTTCATTGGCTGCCTACTGAGCCGTGTTCCATACTGAAAAGTGACTATTCTAATTCCGAGTGATGCCTCGCCTTTGGTTATTCATGATAAAAATGAGTCTTATATTATAGAATGAGGAACATACAAATAAACAAAGAATACAATAGAGGGAACAACAAGAAAGGGAGAGTAGAGTTTGATTAGTTTGCTTTCTTTATGAAAACGTATTATTGATGTATGTACATGTACTTCTACTTAAATCTGTTTTTATTTCATTATATTAGTTAGTTCATTCCATGTATGCTTTTATTAAATGTGCTTCCATATATTTCTACATATACTTCGTAAATACAATAACCAAGATTGAATAGGAACTGTTGGTGTTATTGTTCTCTACGGTTCAGTGTTTTCATGTCTTTGTCTTTTATATGGGAGTAAATTTTTATATACATAGGTTCTATTTTGATAAAACATGTGATTCATGTGTTTCTAATTTTCTTTTTATATAAAAAAGTTTTTTCACAAAATTATCAAAATAAGAAATTGTTAAGAATATTTTATATTGACATATTTTTTGATTGGATAGTTTAAGTATTTTGATGCATTCTCAAGCATCGTAAAGATCAGCGATTAATATATGCCAAAAACTTATAGGATTTTACTCGACAATTATTGGTTATCAATGTTTTCTTTTGTTCTAAAAATCTTATCTTGTTTTGATTGCGATTGTTGATGATGCATAATTGTTTCGATTTATATATAGGTCTGAATATATTTTATATGTATTGCATATTTTTATTTATTTTATTTATATAATGTCAAAAAAAGTCAAAACGTTTTAAAATTATGGACCTCCTAGTCCTTTTTATTTTTAAAGAAAAATAATACAATCGTTCCATGAATATCAAATTGTTATTATTAAGAGAAATTGAATTAATCCCATTTTAGATGAGTAAGCTCTCAAATTATAAAATTGATGGGACTGTGGGTGTCACGTCCCAAATTCGATCCTAACATTAATAATTAACGATATTAATATACTAACAATTAATAGCCCAATTATTCATGTACGTAAATTTGATGTTGTTATATCGATCTATCAAAATAAAAATATTATAACTAACTATAAAACTTGAAATGTCACGTTATCAAATGACTAAAATACTAATCATGACAAGATATCGGACCATACATAAATAGTCATATTAAATTCAAAATAAAATCAAAGTATTTGAACAATTATAATAGAAAGCCAATATTAATGTCATAGTTTACAAACCATTGTTTGAATATTATAAACATTCCAAATTATTGTTTGGAAACTAAATATACTAATTTCTCTTAAAACCTAATCTATTTTCTCTAATTATCTCCTCGACCAATTCCTTGCCTCCTCTATAAGTGCTCGGGTCACTAATTTGAAATGCTAGTAAAAAATAGAAGTAGGAGTAAATCAAAAATTTATTAAAGTATATAAATTTGTATAATTTAATATACAATTCTCGTTAAAACATGCTAAAATGAATAATAAATTAAATCTAATGGAATGCTATGAATTTTTATGAAAAAATAAATAACTTTTTAAATTTTTTATATTATTATTCAAAGTATGCCATATAATCTACACTTAAATATGTAATTTTTTAGAGGTAAAGGGTCAATAGAACTTTATCGAGAGTAGATAATTGAAATTCAAGTTATATTTATTTTCATTCAACTAAAAGTTTTACACTTCTATTCATAACTCGTAGGTAGGTTGTCATACATATTATTCTATAGACGGGATCGAACGTATTTTCACCTACCGATGATATATTTGAATTTCAATTACCATTATAATATGCTAAGAATTATCATAATATACTACTCGTTGAACTTAGTATAATTGTTTAATACTTAAATATATGAAAATTCTATGCAATTTTTTATAATCATTGTATTTTTTTCATTTTAAAGAAAATATTTTTAATTCTTCAGTATATCGTAGAGTTTTTATTCTAATTTTTTAAATTTCTTATCATGTAATGTTATAATTTACTATAGAAATTAGACATATTCAAATTAAAATATGTTATGCCATATTATAAGATTTTCAAACATAATTACAAAAAAATAGTAACATTGATGATATTTTAATATTTTTATTTCAAATATCATACATGTAGGGACGAATAGATGAATTTTCAAGACATGTAAAATATATACCTAGAGATTTTAATATATAGGAATATTCTTATACAAAAATTAAATATAGAAGAGTATTATATCGAAAATATATATCATATATGAAAGATAAGTGCAGAATAAGCTAAATAGCATAAGATATATAAATTTAAACATGAATTTCATACATTATTATAGAAAATAATGAGATTATTACATGCATGTGAAATATAAATATTTTAATTTTAAAAATATATCATATATAAGTATTTAAAATAATAAATATTTTAAAAATAAAAAAATAATAGTAATAAAGAAAAGAATGTTTGGAGATGTATTTACCTTAATTTTAAATTTTTAAAATTTTACTTTGATACACTTGAATTTGACTTCTCTAGTTTTCTCTCTCACTTTCTCCCTATTGTCTTTCTCTCTTTTCTCTTCAAATTTGACAGAAAATAACCAACAACCAGTTGTATATGACTTATATAATAGAGTGACACACGAATGCTCGTCGAGCGCACGTCAAGGGCCACAACTAAACATAGTGGCACAACTAGACGTGCACCCGAGCACATGGGCACAAAAGTCTCTCGGGCATACTTTTTATAACATTAGAAGTGTCTCTCGGGCATACATCGTGTCTCTCGGGCATACATCCAGTACAAGCTAATATGGAAAGTGTGCTCGAACTTCAATTAGGAAATAGTTAGGCAAGACATCTCCCTATCCATAACATATATGGGCGTACGTCGGGCACCAGTCATATATCCATAAATTTAGAAAAATCTATTCCAAAATTGACATTTAACCAAATTTTCTTTTTCTTTTAAGCTCAACTTTATTTGTCTCGCTTAATTAATCATTATTAAAATAAAAATCAAACTCAAACCTTACAATGGGCCACATATATTTATTATTAAAATATATAATATATTTAATTTTAATTTTTTTTAATATTTTAAAAGATTAAAATATTAATATTAAAAAATAAAAATGTTGTTATTGTCATTATAAAAACATTTTTTTTTTCTTTTCAATTTAAGTACTCATAAGAAATTATATGAAAAAATAATTTTTTAGTAAATGTTATACCTATTTAAAATTTAGCTTATGATTCGAATGAATTTAGATTAAATTATTAAATTTTTTATTTAAATTTTGTATACCATAATGTCAAATAAAAATTTAAAGAATATAAAATTTATACAATGTTATATCCTCTAATATTCAAGTCTTTTTTTTTTTTTTTTAGAAACTTGAAAGTGAAAGAAATTATGAGGATATGATAGAGTGAAAGATGGAGGATTTGGTTTCATAATATGCAAATGATCAATTAATAAGATGACTAATACTATATACTTTTTTACTTTTCTTTAGAGCTTAAGGACACAAATGTATGAGCTTGTAGAACATAATCTAGATGTATGATTTGGGTTGCAGGTTTAATAGTTCAACTTGAATTTATTCGAATCATGATTTAGATTTTGTTGAGTGCGATTCAAAATAAATCAGCTCAATTTAAATATGAATCAAGGCTTAAATCTTAGCGGCCTAAGTGAGGCAGAATGGAGCATATTAGAACAATCGAACAATGGTTCTGTAAGCTATTAATTGGGGCATTCAATCCTAAAAGTCGGTTATCAAAAACCAAAGGACAATATTGAGCAAGTAAATAACCCAGCCCAAAAACAATCAAAATATACCCACAATTAATAGTTAGACATTTTCTCATTAAATTTGAACAGTGGTTACACATCATGAATAGCACCTCCCAATGGCTATTTTGAAATGTATCTTAGCACAGGCAACAGTTTCAAATGTTAGCCAAACAGACAAAAATTCCAACTATAAAATATAACTCCTAACAGACCGGAAGAAATAAGATAAAAAAAAGACAGAAAAAAACACGCAAACAATCAAGTGCACCAAAGCGGAGAAAAGTTCTCCTAATTCATACTCATGCTCATTCTCGTCCTCTCTTCATATCAACGTTTACTTTCGCTCTACATCTTTCAATTTAAGAAGAAACTTTACTAATTTAAATGTCGAATAATATATTAAAAATGAATATCATATACCTTTTATTTTTCGTTTGATTTGTTGCATTGCACAGGATAAGGATTTATAAAAATGAAGATCGGACCCGACTCATCTTAATGAGAAAAATCTCAACTCTCTAAGTCATGCGATAATTCGGATCCTTGATATGCATCTGATTCAAAATACATATTAAATAATACTTTATTTATTTAATTGTTATGAAAAAAATACATACAAAAATACTATATGTCCTTAATATTATATATTTATATATTTTTTTTTATCAAATTTGCTATTATTTTTCTTTTTTCTGGGGTAAGTTACTTATTTCTTACGCATATATATATATTTTTTTGTAAATTAAACATAAAGTGCACTTTTTGTTTATATAGGTTTTTTACTTTAATTAACTGGCATTCTTCCAAAGATTTCAAATGGCAATAAATAGGGAATTAAACCAACTAAATATAACATAGTTTAAAATTTTGAACAAGCAAAATGCGGATAATTTAATTTTATGTGAAAAATTCTTCAAAATCAAATGGAAGAAACTATGGGAATCAAGTTTGAAAATATTCAATTATAACAACAATAAAAACACTAGGAAGTTTCATTTTATAAAATGTAGTATTTGGCATAAATAAAATAAAATATTTTATTTTATCGCTCTTAATTATTTGCAGAGTTATTCGTGCATGTAATTGTAACTATCGACCCAAATTTCTTTGCAACCTCTAATCAAACTCTGTAGCAAATGAAAATAAAATATTATTTCTCCAAGTTTCATGTTTTTGGTGGAGAGTAGATTCATAGGCAAAAGGCAAGTTGAGAAGGTGGTTTTGCCTGCAAAAATGGATCCCTCTTGGACAAATCAAGATTTATGGCTTGTGATGGGTATCGCCTAAGATATAAACCAATCCGGCACAAATTTGGATCAAGGCCTAATGCTCTAGTGGCTCATATGAATAAACAATAAAATTATTCCAGATAGTTAAATGAAAACTATCATAAATATTAATTGAAAAGCTTAATTTGAACGATCGGTTATCAAAAATCGAAAGATAATTATGAGTCAATTAATGATCTGATCTAGGAGACGGGTACCATCATTAATAACCGAGTGGTTTCCTCATTAAATTGACATTATAGTTCCACACAAAAAGTAATGCTTTTTCACAACTGTTTTTAAACGACTTTAGGCACATGCAACGACTTTAAATGCTGATCGACCGAATAGAATCCTTTGCTATGGTGGAGGAAGAAAAAAGGAAAATAAGACGCTCAAATATTTGAGTGCACCAAGGGGAGTATAATCCTCCAAATCCACACTCATCTCCATTCTCTTTCAATTGCACAATCTATTTCTTCATTATCATTCAATATACTCAGAAAAATCATTAATTTTAGTATTAGAGAATATACCGATAAACGAATCTTATATACCCATTACGTCTAATTTATTCTATTGTGATGCGCAAAATTCGAATTTGAAATTATGAAGATCGGTCGTATCATTATTTGAATCTCCTAATAAACTACACAGCTTTTTAATTTGTACATTAATACGAATTCCTGATATGCGTTAACTTGTTTTTAATGTTGTTATTATTAGGTAGGCATTGGAATTCAAAATTCAGCTTCAGGTAACAACTTTTTATAATTGTTTTTCTAACGTTTAAATTTCTCTACCATTTGAGCTGACAGTTGAATGCAAAATGCATATAAGAGAGATTGATTTTAAGTCAGTTTTGAGATTCGACGTCAAACAATTTGAACACCGACTAAGAGAGAAAACAAGAGAGAATGACGAAAAGGGAAAGATTTTGCTATCAACTTTAATAATTTAATTACTGTATAAAACACTTTTTACTAGCTGTTTTGCCTCGTTAACTCTTATGTAGTTCATTGCTTGAGTTGCTGGTTCCAAGATGTTATAACCTAAACTCATAAATATAATACATATATTTTAGACTACAGAAGTCATATAGATTGTTCTCTTATTCATTTTTTATGTAAAAAATTATTGTGCATTTATATTTCGTGATTTGGTCTGCATGTGTGAGTTATTATTTTACATCATCACAAATTGAAACGAATTACATTACTTTATTCAATGCCAAACATGTTATTAACTTGGAAAGATGAAATATTTTACATCATCACAGAATGCACCTCATTTGTTAATATTACAGTTATTGATGAGATGCTCTGCAAATTTGTCAACGTATTGTTCATGCAAGCGTCTGTCTCCAAACAATGTGGCCATCTCTTTGGCCTTCTCTCGGTATGCCTTCCCACCATCTTCCACAACCACCAGCCTCAATGACTTGGCCACCGAGTCTCGAGTGAATGACCCGTCTTCTTCATCTCTCGGTACTTCAATCCCCACTCTCCTGTCTGCAAGATCTCTCGCGATCAAGCCTTGATCCACAAAGAAGAACGGCAGAATGACATTGTGTGCTAGGGCTGATACTAGCAATGCAACAATGACATTGGCAACTGATGGTCTAGCTTGGGTACTTGGACGAGTGCCTATGGCAACGGGGAGTGCAACGCAGGGATTGGCATAGGCCTTGACACTAGCGGCCGTAGGCGCCATGCCTGGTGGTGCACCATTCACCCCTTTCTCTTCCCTTACATGGGTTTGACTCCTCTTGTGACCTTGCTCATCTTAGGCTTGGTTCTTTTCTATTTCATGTACCTTTCTTAAATAGAGGAGGGTTGAGGGAGCTTTAATAGTGAAGTAATGACAAAATTTTAGAATTGAAGGAATAAATCTTAGAGGTGAAGTAGTTTCCTATTATTAGGCAGGCGATACAGTTGAAACTTTTTAATTAGTTTGTTTACACCGAATCTTCTAATTAGTAGGGTAATTTAGGTAAAAGCCTCAAATTGGCCTATTTATTCTCAACCCACGTTTACTCATATATCACGGAAGGTTTTGGAGTATTTTCGTTAAGGATTGTGATGGAATACAAAACCATTCTTGGGGTTTTTCTTTGCAGCTTAAACATTTGGGTCTGTGGATTTTTGGACATATGGTGTCTAAGCTGCCTATCTCCGTTGGCTCTCTTTGAGGAGTGTGAATTGTTTGCGCAACCTGTTGACCCGAGAGAAAGGAGTGTGGATACCTCGTGATTTTCCACTAAAAGTTTGTTGAACTTTGAGCATTCTGAAACCAATCTGAGAAAAAGGCCGGCCCGGCTAAAGAGGGAGACCTAATATTCCAGTCTCGATCGGAGTGTTCTTCTGGCTCAATCCAAGCTGCATGATTGCAAAATTATCACCCAAATCTACTGTGCCCCGTGAACCAAATGGGTGCTTCACTTTGTGGGTCCCATGGTATCCAAATCTTGAAGGATTACAGATGTAGAATGAGAGCTTATTTTGAATTTGAATGAAGAAATGCTATATGTGTATATAATATAATTTTTGTATCCAGATATTTCAGTAGGTCCGTTTACAGTGAATCCTGACAGGGCAAGGTTGACTGAAGGAAACACAGAACGATTTCCCGTGTGTGGATGAATTTTACAAACGTGCAGGTTCTCTTTTATCTTGGCATTCTCTCCGGCTGCTCGGCGGTGTAGCCCTTAATGACCAGCATTACTGTTATGACGTGAAGCCTGGTGCCTTTGCCGGAGCTGCTGTTTTGCCCCTCATCAGCGTCACCTTTGGAATTCTCTACCGCCTCACCTTCACTTCCGGCAAGAGCGGAAGCAGTCAATGGAGCAGCAGCCCCACCGTTCCAAACCAATGGGACAACCCCTGATCCCTCCTACCTCTCTAGACCCCAGTTTTTGTACATGAAGACTTGTACGACAGGCAGACAGTTTACGCGATCCTTGATTCTGGGCTACTTAGCTTCATGAACTTGAGTTCTTTGGCTTGAAAGACAAGGGATAATCATTGTTTTCTGCTGAGGTGCTTATGGGATTGAAAAAGGTGTCACTCTCTTCGTGCGTAGAGGAGATTTGAGATTGATAGCTTATAGTGATTGTATGTGTTTTCAGGATATTATATGCATGTCAAAATATTTCACTGAATGAAGGATGTTGAGAAGCTCGTGAAAATCTACTAAGGTTGTTCTTGGGTTTCCTCTTTGTTTTCAGCTCTTACGGCCTACCATCTGATGAAACTCCATTGTGATCAGGATGATAAGTTATAATTGTTACCTGAATGAGAAGGAAAATTACCAAAAAATGACTATGATTTTGACTAAGTTATTGTTGTCCAAATGCCAATATAACTACTAACATAGCAGTAACTAATAATTATATTGACCTATTGATTTTAATTAGGTAATCATTATATAAATGCTATATTTATTAATAAAATAATATATTAGCAAATGTTAAGGGCGAGTTCATCGAGACTTGCGGGACCCATAACGATAAGAATTGTGTCAGCCACATGATACAAATCGAAAAGTTGATATCGCCTCACCATCACCCCTTTTGATAAAATACTGTATAATTCTGATTTTTCTTTCTTTATTTATTTATTTTTTCTTTTTGTGCTTAACTTAATTAGCTACGCTATGTCATTTCTTAAACTTTTCACTTTTAGTGTATTAAATTTTACCTTTTAATTATTTTTACCAATATTTAAAATTTAGAGGATTAATATTTTTACCCCTTTTCATATTTTTTAAACTTTTACTTAGCTAAAATATTATATATATAAATATATAATATACATAGTTTTTAAGGTATATTTTTCTTATGCTACTTTGATAAACATCACAAAAACACATTATTGATATTAATAATAATGAAAATACAGGCTAATTGAATTCCATTCTCATGCCCGGTAAGTATTAACAACTAATACTTATGAAAAAAAAATAAGTAATTTCCTTGTAAATAAGTTAAATATTTTGTAATAAGAATATGATATCTTTTTTTTTTTTGTTAAGCAATTAAAATATATTAAGATAAATTAAAAGAATACAAATCAGATGTTCAATTTTCAAATGTTGATATTTGGAGATAAATAACTACGCTAGAGTATATCCCGAGCAAAGAGATACAAGACTTCAAAAAGAAAGGAAAAAACAATACATATCAACGGCAGGAGATCGGTCACCATACAAACCAGTAGAGAATCCGTGCATCAGCAGCACAGCAACCTGGTCAAGGAAGAGAATCCACTCCCTCCTAGACTATCTGAAGTCTGGCTCATCACAGCAAAACGGCAATAAACCAGTAATAGATCGGCGCCCGAGGCAGTCACCATGGCTAGGATCCTCACATGTCCGGTAAGAGATCTGAGTTCGCAGAAGCCAGTAAGATCGTCCAAGCCAAAGGAAATCGCCGACTGTGCATCGGCAGGAGAGCATGTAGAGAAGCCACGCCCAACCAATCCACCAGCAAATAATAAAACAATAATTATAATTCTAAAATTTTTTCTTGGGAAAGAGAGTAAGCCCAAAAGTTCCAAAGAAGCACACCGAACTGTCCAAAATAATTTTTTTTTTATAAGAAAAGACCCAGAAGAACCGAAATGCACACCGGATGGTCAAGACCTCTTTTTTTTTGGAAAGAAAGAGAAAACCCAAAAAAACCAGAGATGCACCCCAATCGAACTAGACCAGAGCTTACCTGCACAATCCTCCGAAATTTTTTTTTCTCAAACCAGCCCGATAGCAATCCGAGCTGACAGTAGACGATCTGCACCACGCTCCAATTATCCCTAAGACCAAACGCCTGTCAGAATATTCCTTTCCTTTGAGTTCTAAGCCATCCCTAAACCTCGTCAAGCGAGTCTTAAAGGGTTAGGTTCCATCGGTCCTTAATATATTTGAAATCATGCTTACTCTATCAAGCGTACTAGGCTAACGGCGGATGCAAAGCAAGAAAATGAAAGCATGGGCAGGGATATGGTAAGGACCCCAAATTAGAGAGGTCGATGCCACCTTTTCTTTAGGTGCCCGAAAAAGGTCATACGCAGAGCGAATCGAGAAACGTCTGTCCGTAGATAAACTCTAGCTAATAATAAGAACATGATATCAAAAGCACATATGTGAAATATATTTTGACGTGTCTGGAAAGCGCTCCTCTATAGTGGCAATCTGCGGGCACCGCGCCTGGTTGGCAGGAGTCATTTCCCATTCATCCGAGGCCTTTTTATTAGTCCGAGACCCATTTGGCGCCGCCGTTTGGGTTTCTGTGAAGCATTAAATGCGTCATTAATTGAGGCAACGTTGCCTCGGGAAGCGAAGCTCACGATTTTTCCCTACGTATGGGCCATTGACGCGTGGCAAGGGTTATGATGAGGGCGCTGTTTTGCATTTTCAAATCCCTTTAAGTTGCCTTTTCTTCTTCGTTTTTCTTCCTTCTTCATTTCTGCGCTTCCTTACCATTTTTGTCGCTCTCAAAATCCTTCGCCGTCGTTCCTCTTCTCTCATTCTCGCAGAGACTCTCCTTTCGTTCCCATGGCTCTTGGGGTTAAGGAAATCGCTTCCTCTCTCTCCTTTAAAGACCTTGAGTAGATTCATGTGAAGTATAATATTCCAGACTCAGTAGCGATGGTGGTTCCTAGAGCTGCTGAGAGAGCACGCAGCCCTCCTGATGGCCTCATCGCTGTTTACGAAGTCCATCTCAAGGTTGAGCTTAGCTTCCCAATCTCTCTGGAGCTGTATCATCTTATGAGAGAGTTGGGCGTTCCGTTTACTAGGCTTCAACCCAACGCCATCAAGTATTTTGTTTCTCTTTGTGTGTTTGCGCGCTGCCATAACAAAGTTCTTGAGGTATCCATGGTGAAGGTGATGTTTTGCTTCACTCATAATCTGGACTGGATTACCATGACTCCTCGTCCGGAGTTCGCCGTTATGAGTGGAGGAAACCCTGACCCCACCAAAAGGTGGATGGACAAATTTTTCTTCTTGGGCATCCGGGAGAATTGGGAGCTCTTCTTTACCTAGGGAAACGTGGCGAGCAAATACTGCTCGGACGCCACTAAGGAGGAGAGGGAGGTTGCTAAGGTGGTCACGGACTTGGTGATGCCAACATTAGCAGCTTTAATGTTGGAAAGTGAAACACCTGGTTGACGCCCGAGAGCTTGGCGAAGGCCAAGTGGGTGACCACAGCCGAGGACTTCAGCGCTGCTATTGCCGCAAAGAAGAAGAAGAAGAGGTTGAGGAAAAAAGGGGGTTCCCTTACAATTGAAGAGCCGTCCGAGAGGCCACGGAAGAGTCGTCGGACTGAGGCTTCAAAGGATCCAGTATCAATCGTCGAGTACTCCTCGTCCGACGATGATGACGTCGTGATTGCGCTTCTTATCAGGAGGTCTAGGGGTTTGGTCGTCGAACCCACTGCAGAGCCTAAGGTCCCCGAACCTTCTTCTATTGCTAAGATCCTGGGTGAGGTCTTGGACTTTCCTGCTGGTCCATCCGAGGACCTTAGCATTTTGGAGACCGCGGAGGAGGCTGAAGACAATCAGGGTGAGGAAGCGGCAACGATCGTAACCGTTCCCGCCCTGGAAGTTGCTGAGGTTGGGGAGCCTTGTGGAGTGGAGCCAACCGTCGACGCTCCTATTGAGGATACTGTCGAGATCCTTAGCGGCGACGAAGTTGAGATCGCAGCCTCAGAGTCCCCCGAAGTTGTTGAGCTCCCGATTTCTGAAGGTCCTTCGTCCGAGGCCGTTTTTTATGTTCATGTGGCGCCTGCAGATGAGCCGTTGGAGCTCGAGGTCGCAGGAGAGCGTGGCCAAAGCCATGACTCTTTCGTCTTTAAGGTACTTCACTATTTTTTCGCCTGCCTTGCTTTATGTTGTTTATGTTTTAATGAACTTGCCTCTTCTTGCAGTTCTAGGATCTGGCCGGGAGCCTCAATCAGCTGATTGGTGAGGTTGCTCAAGCCTGTTAAGAGATGGAATCTTTAAGGGCTACTGGAGAGGGCAGGCAGCGGCAGCAAGTGGAGCTTGCTGAGGCCACTGCGAAGAACGCCTCTCTTGAGGAAACCCTAAAGCTTCAGCAGATCCAATACGGACTCCTTCGAGACAAGAACCTCCAGCTGGAGGAAGCGCTGAGGGCGTCAGTGAAAGCCGTGGATATAGCGCCTCTGCTGGAGAGCAAGTATTTGGATGACATTAATTTGTGCCACTGACTGATGCGGTTGCTATATCCGCGGTTTCCCACTGCCGTGTTGGATCCTCGGAATGCAAGTGCCACATGCCACGAGGATGTGTACGGCATCGCAGGGAGGCCATTTCCCAGGTCCCCACGTCCGAGTCCTTCCGGGGATCCTCGTCCTTCAGAGCAGTCTGGGAGCTCAGGCCAGGCAGAGGCTTCTCAACCTCTAGAAGAAGGGCAGCATGGGACCACTCCTCCGTGGGGTCCCTCTAAGAGCTAGCTATTTTTTTTTGTTATTGTTGTTCATATGTTGTACACGTGAATAAAATGGGTATTCAATTTTAGCAAAAGTGTTTGATTCCTCCTCCTTGATTTCTAGAGTATTTTTTGTCATGGCGCCAAACAAGTTAGCCTTGCGCCTAATTAACGTCTGAGTTTTTTTTTTTTTTGTCTTGTGACTTCTCAGTCCACTTGGACAAATACAAGCTTTGATATACGACCTCCTAGGCTACTCGGATGAAATTGAGTTTTGAAATACGACCTCTTGGGCCGCTCGAACGAATCCGAATTTTGAATACGACCTCTTGGGCTGCTCGGACGAATCCGAGTTTTGAATACGACCTCTTGGGCCGCTCGGACTAATCTGAGTTTTGATATACAGCCTTTCGGGCTGCTCGGATGAATCCGAGTTTTGAATACAATCTCTTGGGCCGCTCGGACGAATCTGAGTTTTGATATACGACCTTTCGGGTTGCTCGGACAAATCCGAGTTTTGAATACGACTTCCTGGGCCGCTCGGATGAATCCAAGTTTTGAATACGACCTCTTGGGCTGCTCGGAGGAATCCGAGTTTCGTCTCCCCCTTCTCCCTTTTTTTTAAGGGCGAGAGAGTCGTTTCACTTAGGGATAGCCTAAATTTGGTAGGTTACCTGGATAGCAGGCAATTCATTTATTACTGGTAGTATCTTCTGAGGTGCGTGGCGTTTCAAATTCGGGGTACCAGCTTGCCCTCTTGGGTGCGCAACTTGTAGGCCCTACCCTGAAGGATGGCAGAGACCAAAAAAGGACCCTCTCAGTTTGGGAAGAGTTTGTTTCTATCGCCATTTTTCCCCATGGCCTCCACGCTCCTTAGTACCAGGTTCCCTACCTCAAACTGCCGCGCCTTTACCTTCTTATTGTAGTAGCGGGCAACTCGCTGTTGGTACGTCGCTACCCTTAGCCTAGCTTGGTCGCGACTTCCTCGAGCATGTCGAGGTTTTCCCGGAGCCTCTGGCTATTGTCGGTTAAACAGAAGCATCCAACCCGTGGACTTGTGAGGCCTACTTCTATTGGGATGACAGCTTAAACCCCGTAGCAGAGGTTAAAGGGGGTCTCCCTCGTGAGTTCCCTAGGTATCATCCTGTACGACCAGAGAACGGACGGCAGCTCGTGTACCCACAAGCCCTCGAAACACTCCAACTTAATCTTGAGTCCAAGCAAGATCGTGCGGTTGGTGACCTCTACCTGCCCGTTGGCTTGGGGGTACACTACTGACGTGTGGACCAAGTTGATCTTCAGACTGACGCAGTACTTAGTGAACCGTTTTTCGGTGAACTGCATCCTGTTGTCGGTCACGATGCACTTCGAGATCCCAAACCTGCATACGATATTCTGTCGGAGGAATTCGGTGGCATTTTGTTCTGTTATCCTCGCGGGTGGTACTGCCTCCACCCATTTGGTGAAGTAATCAATCCCTATGATTAGAAACTTTCTCTGTTTGGGCACAAGCGGGAGCGGTCCGAGAATGTCGAGCCCCCACTGGGCGAACGACCACGGCGATTGGAGTGCTCGAAGATTTGTGTGGGGGCGATGACTCACGTTGCTATGGAGTTGGCAGTTCTTGCATTTGCGCACAAAGTCTATGGCGTCGTATTTCATCGTTGACCAATAGTATCCCTGTCTCATGAGTTTGAAGGCCAAGTCTTCCCTCTGATGTGGGATCCGCATATCCCAAGGTGCACCTCCTAGAGGGTGTACTAGGCCTCCTCGGGGGTGAGGCACCTTAAGTAAGGGGTTGAGAAACCTCACCGGTACAACTGGCCGTCCATAATCGTGTACCATCCCACTGTCTTCTTTACTTTCTTGGCCTCATTTGGATCCTCAGGCAAGGTGCCATCAGATAGGTACCTTAGGTAGGGGGTTATCCAAGTGCTGCCGTTAGACACTTGCATCACTTCTGGCTCGAGGTCTTTGACAGTGGATCTGTTTAGAACTTCACACATCCCCGAGCATATTGTTCTGGATCTCCCGAAGCCACTGCCCTCGCCAGCGTGTCGGCCTCGGTGTTTTCCTCTCTCGGAATATGGACGAACTCGACTGCCTCGAAGTCCGAGGATGCACTCCTGACATTGGAGATGTACTTGGAGAGCTGCGGGCTGTTGGCTTCGAAGTTTCCGCGGACTTGGTTGACGACCAATTCGGAGTCACTGTAAACGACTAGGTTTTTGGCTGAGCACTCCTTGGCTAACCGAAGCCCAGCCAGCAAGGCTTCATACTCCGTAACGTTATTAGTGGCCGAGAACCCCAAGGTTAGTGAATATATTATCTCCACCCCCTCGGGTGTGCGCAGAACAACACCAACTCCGCAGCCGTCCCTCATCGAGGAGCCGTCCACATGCAGGGTCTACGTCGTTGCCTTGCTGAACTCGTCTACACCAGGCTGGCTTCCATCGCCGTTGGCCAGCGCTGTTGTTTCAACAACAAAGTCTGCGAGGGTCTGTCCCTTCAAGGCTAGCCTCGGGCAGAATTCAATCTCGAATTCTCCTAACTCGATGGCCTATTTGACCAGTCGTCCAGATATCTCAGTCTTCTACATGATGGCCCTCAATGGCTGGTCGGTTAGGACCACTATCATGTGCACCTGGAAATATGGCCTAAGCTTTCGCACGAAGTAAACTAATGCCAAGGCAATCTTCTCTGTGAGCGGATACCTGGTCTCAGCGTCCGTCAGGGTCTTGCTTACATAATACACGGGCTGCTATTACCCGTACTGTTCTCTTATCAAAGTTGAGCTCAAGGCCGTGTCAGACACAGAGAGATACAGATACAGCTCTTCGCCCAGTTGGGGAGAAGCTAAAAGAGGTGGGCTTGAGAGGTAGCTTTTGAGCCCTTGGAATGCCTCATCGCAGTTGTCACTCCACCGAAAGTCTCAAGTCTTTGTTCCTCTCAGGGCCTTGAAGAATGGCAGGTGCTTCTCGGCCGATTTTGCCAAGAAACGGGAGAGGGTGGCCACCCGGCCGGTAAGCTTCTGGATCTCCTTTACCGTTTGCGGAGATTGCATGTTGAGGATGGCCTTTATCTTTTCTGGATTAGCCTCGATCTCCCGATGCGACACAATATAACCCAAGAACTTCCCTGAAGCTACGCCGAATGTGCACTTGCTCGGATTGAGCTTTATTCAGTGGGTCTTAAGCACGTGGAAGGCCTCGGCCAGGTCCTTTATGTGATAACCGCTCGCCCTGCTCTTGACAAGCATGTCGTCAACGTAGACTTCCACGTTCCTGCCTATCTGGTCCTGGAACATTTTGTTTACGAGTCGCTGATAAGTTGCGTCCGCATTCTTGAGACCAAAGGGCATTACTTTGTAACAGTACGTCCCTTGGTCCATCATGAACGACGTATGCTTCTCGTCCTCGGGACTCATCCTAATCTGATTGTAACCCGAGTACGCGTCTATGAAGCTTAAGAGCTCATGGCCGGACGTCGAATCTACAAGCTGGTCAATTTTGGGCAGTGGGAAGCTGTCCTCAGAGCATGCTTTGTTGAGGTCGGTGAAGTCTATGCATATCCTCTATTTTCCACTGCTCTTCTTTACCATGACCACATTAGCCAACCAGTCCGGGTATTACACTTCTCAGATGTATCCAGCATCTAGGAGTTTCTTAACTTCCTCGCGTATGGCCACCAGCTTTTCTGTGGAGTAATTTCTGTGCTTTTGCCTGACGGGCTTATGGCGAGGATCAATGCCCAGTTTGTGGACTATGACCTCGGAGGAGATTCCTGGCATGTCACTGGGCGATCAGGCGAACACGTCAGAGTTCTCTCGCAGGAAGCTGATAAGTTGGTCTCGGACGGACTCTGGCAGCGAGCTTCCTATCTGAACATACTTCTCCGGATCCCCAGGATCCAACGAGACTTGGACTGTGGGCTCCCGAGGCTGCGCATGTTGCAGCGTGGTCTCGTCCCTCAAGTCGAGGTCCTTCATTGGTTGTGGAAGAGTTGCTTGCGAAGTCTGTACCAAGTAACACATTCGTCCCGTGGACTGGTCCCCAAGGACTTCCCCCACACCATACGGGGTTAGAAACTTTATTTTCAAATGAGGGATGGAAGTCACTGCACCGAATGTGGCCAAGCAAGGGCGTCCGAGTATTGCATTGTAGACCGATGGTAGGTCCACGTCCAGGAAGGTGAGGACCTTGGACGCTGTCCTCGGATACGTCCCTAAGGTTTCCTCTAACTAGATGATACCTTGAACGGGTACTGGCTTGTTGTCCAACCCATAGAGTGGTCTTTCAAGCGCTCTCATCTGACTCTTCTTAAGTCCCAACTTGAAATAGTTATCGAGATAAAGCAAGTTTCTAGAGTTTCCATTATCAATAAAAACTCGTTTCATCCGGTAGTCATTTGCTCCGTTTGAAACGAATGCAGTTACCACCAAAGGATCAAAGTGAGGGGAAGTTACATGAGCCATGTCCTTATTACTAAAGCAGATAACTTTGTCTTCGTCTCCGAGTCCTGTCCTCGGCCTCTTAGCTGTTGTGAGCTACTACCCGTTCCCTCTGGCCTGCAGGCTCGATATCATGTTTACGACCCCCGCAACCACTCTATTTCTGGGGGGCTCAGCCTCACCGTCGCCCGCTATTTTGAAAGCTTGTCCGGGTCTTTGTAGGAAGCGGTTGAGATGTCCCCTCCTGATCAGCTCCTCTATCTCCATCTGCAGAGTCCTGCAATCCTCTGTGCTGTGGCCCCCGAAGCAGTGGTAGTTACAGTATTTTGTTTGATCCCCACCTCCCGGGTTGTTTAGCAGCTTAGGCCACTTCAGGAACTTTTTCTCCTGGATTTGCATTAGCACGTTGGTGCGGGTGTCTTTCAGTGGCGTGAAGTGCATAGGCCTCGACTTTTTTCGGGTGTTTTGTTCAGTCTTGTGCTGCTTCTTCGCTGTCTGGGGACTCTGATAGTCCCCGGCGTTCTTCTTTCCCTCCATGCCTTTGGATGGGGGTGCTCGTCCCTTTCCGGCCGCTTGATATCATTGACCTTTTCAGCCGTAATGTATGCCCTGGCCACAACCTCGGCCTCCACAAAGGTCTAAAGACCCTTATGGATGAGGTGCTTGAAAAAGGCATCTCCCTCCAGGGCCGAGAGGAAAGCGTTTAGCTTTACCTCGTCTGTTAATTTGTGGATTTGTCTGGCCTCTGCTACAAATCGGGCTAGGAATCCTCTTAAGCTCTCTCTGATGCCCTACTTGATTCGGATGAGGTGCCAATATTGGTCTCTACCCTCTGGCTGGAGGCAAACTGTGAGAGGAAGGCTGTCGCCAAGTCGTCGAAAGTGAGGACGGAGTCCGCCGGCATCCCATAAAACCACATCCTTGCATCCCCCTTTAAGGTCAAGGGGAAGTATTGGCACATGGTTATCTCATCCAAACCCTGCAAGCTCAAGTGCTCCCGGAAGTGGTTCAGATGATCCATCGGGTCAGCGCTCCTGTCGTAGACCTCCAGGTTTGGCATCTTGAACTTTGGAGGGAGCGTCCTCGTTCTGATTTCTGTTGAGAACGGGGACTAGAGCACATTAGCTCCTCCCCCGCTGCTTTCACCGAGGACTCGGTTCCACCCTCTTTCTAACCTCTCCTCCACTCGGAGTGGGGCAGTTACCTTCTTCTCGTTGAGGTAATGCCTCAACTCATAAGGTTCTTGGTCCGCGCGCCGCTCAGGGCCTGCCCTGGTTCCTTGGGGGGACAATCCCGCGGGACCGCCTCTCTAGCGCTGCACTCGTGGCGACTTCGGAGAGTCCCAAAGTTGCACCTCTCTGGGCTCTCCTCTCGGATCCGAGGACTCAGACGGATTTCTAGCCCTCGTGGGGCCCTGCTACTGGAGGTGACTTGGGTGCTCGGGTTTTCGTGCTGGCTGGATCGCTTCTCTCAGCGATCTATCCCCCTGCCCCCGCTTTGGGACGTCCCGGCCTGGGAGGCCCTGGAAGGGGCTCCTCTCACCCGCTCATCAATCTTTGAGCAGAGTGTTTCAAAAGCCTTAGATATGCCTTCTATCTTGGCCGCAAAGGCCCTCACAACTGGATCAGGGTGGTTTTCTACCTCGACACAGGGGTCAGGGCCGTCGTTGTGTGAGGCCATCTCTTTGACTGGTGCACTCACCTGTGCCCTTGTGTTCACCATTTTGGACTTTGGAGTTGGAGTTGTCGTAGTGTTTCTATGCGTTTTGCGCAGATGTGAAAAGCAAACTTTTAGTCGCTTCTAACAGACGGCGCCAATGTCGTGTCCTCGAGTTCCGACCGCCGTACAACGAAAGTCCGAGTTCGCTCTTTGCACTCTTTCGATGCCCTCGGACGGACGAAATCGTGCAACACAATAGTAGTTGTTAAACTCAATGAGGATGACGTTGTAGGAAGGAAAATGGGAGGAGGACACAACGCACAATGATTTTACGTGGAAAATCCCTTCTTTAATGAATGGGGAGAAAATCACGGTGATGGACGCTGGGTCCGAAAGGTTTCACTACACTTAGAATGGAATACAACTGATTGCAGTGGCACTTTTGGTTGCCACACAGAATTACGAGGCAAGAGATCTCGTTCCCTATTTTCTTTTCTAACTTTCTCTCTCTGTACCTTTTTCTCTTTTTTCTTTCTCTCTTTCACTTAGTTGTTGTTCACAGTGAGTGGGAGAAATGCTAGCCGTTAGAATCCCTTCTTCTATCATTCAAATAAGGTATTTATAGAGGGAAAACATGCCCTTGAAATGGGGACACGTGGCATTGGCGTGTGCTGAGAGGCCTACCACCAACTCTGCTGATTCGGCGTGTCAGGTGCCGTTAGTCCCGTAATGGTTGTGCGTGCTCTGAGCGCCGTGATTTCCTGTGGAGGTAGCATGTTGAAGAGAATGCGTGCTCCTTGGTAACAGTGAGACGTCTGAGCTGGCGTGCTCGGCGATCTTGGGCCCCTTTTCCCCTGATCTGATGATTCACAGATGAAGAGATTGCCCTCATACCTAGAAAGGCTTCTGGGTCTTTGCCGAATTCTCGGGCCTATTGAGTTAGGTTCTCGGACGTTAATTGAGAGTTTCGCTTGCTAAAGGCCCTTGGGATTTCAGTGTTATATTCTTGGCTTTATGTCCTCGGGATTTCATTAGTGACGTTGGCCTCTTATGGCGTCCTCAGGCCTTTTGGGTCAAATTGGTCTCTCGGACCATTGTTGTCATTTGGGCTTTTTGGGACGCTGGCCCCGACCCTCGTGCTTCTAATGCCAATTTAACCTCTTAGGCTAAGTTAGGCTTTTTGGGCCTCCTGAGACGCGAATGACTGCCTTTGAGCCTCTTGGGCCAAGTCGTTCTCGTAAGTCTCTTAGTCCGTGGACTTGGCTTTTGGGCCTTCATTTCTGGGCCTTGGATGCCGGGACCCATCAAAAATATTTTTTAAATTTTTTATACACCATTTCATATATAAATTTAAGAAAAATAAAAACAAGTATAAAATAGTAGTTTTTGATTTTTTTAATAATATTATTAATATTTTAATATTTTAAAATTATAATATATATGCATACGAGTTTGAAATGTGAGACCACAACCATATTCAGCTTTTATATCCTTAATCAAATAACTTATCCTGGTAGCCCTTATCTCAAGACTAATTCTTAGTCTTCTAAACATTGCCTTCTGCCGAATCCAAATTTCTCTTTTGGGGAAGCCGATTAGAAAAGTAAACAACTTCGAGACTCATAAAGTGATTGTTTTTAATCAATAATTATAATTTAATTATTTTAAAAAAATTAATAATAATTTAAATTTATTATTTTAAAATAATTAAATTACAGCTACATATTAAAAAATAAATAATTAAAATATAAAAATATTTTTTTATTTTTTAGTATCTGTTCCATATATAAATTTAAGAAAAATAAATAGTATTTTTGGATTTTTTTAATAATAATATGAATGTTTTAATATATCAAAATTATAATATATATACATATGAGTTTGAAATGTGGGACGTTGGATTTCTAAATTCAATCCAACAGCGACATGAAAAAATGCAGGAGAGCAGCTGTCGACGGGTTGCAGTGTCTGTGTGGGTCATCTATTGACCAGTCTATTAAAATAATTTAATAGATCAAATTTAATATTAAATAATAAAAAATATATAAGTACTAATTAATTATTATTTTTGTCATATTAGTATTAAAATATTTATATCATAAAAAATAACACAAGTTAATCTAATTGTTTATATATTTTTTTAATTTCTTAAATATATAATTACAAGATACTTAGATATTTCACCCAGGCACTATTTTAATTTTAGATATTTCAATTAATAAAATAAAATTTTTATCACTCAAAAATATAAATAAAAAAAACTCTGACGGAACTACATTTATTACCCTCTTTTTGTTTGGTAATTCCATCTGGTCACCTTCGCCTCTTTCAAGCATGACTCTTTGGTGGATGGTTTAAAAAATTAATCAAATTATTTTTTAAATTTAAATTATTTATTTTAAAATAAATAATTATATTTTTTAAAATTAAAAATTAATTATTAAAATATTATTATTTATTTTAAAATAGATAATATAAATCAACATGGGCGAGCTTTAAACGTTAGTAGCACGGATCCCTTCTGAGGATACTATCTAGTCCATTTGTAATATTTCGAGTTTTTATTCGAATTGATTTAATATTAATTATAATTTTTAATAATTTAGACGTAGTAAAATTAATTAAA